>SKCR01025302.1:0-127916 GCA_019454045.1 Zanthoxylum bungeanum
ACTTAATAACTCGGATCTCATACGTTTTTTTTTCATCGTTTTTTTTAGATGCTTCCTCCAATTAAACTAGAGCACTGAATATTACAAACTTTTCAATTACAACTCATGTCTGTATGTTACCATGTATGCTGATAATACCTGTCAACTGAGCATATGAAGATTCATTTTAGTCAATATTATGGAGAATTCACAAATTAAATAATTTAAAAGGAAATAAATAAAAATTAACTTGTTCCGAAATAGGTTGAGAAACGTCTCAGGAATGGAAATTCCTTACACAACTATCTCACACCAATTTCACCTGATTAATCAAATAAAAACACAAAAATACAAAATAATTTTTTGGTTTTTATAAAAATTTTTAATTTTTTTGGCTTTTTCGAAACAATTTTGACTAAAAATAAAACAATAAAAACAAGATACAATTTAATTATTCTCCTCCCCCAAACCTAAATGAGACATTGTCCCCAATGTCTTAAACAATAAAAGAAGAGTTTAGAAAACCGTACCTGGTTAGCTGAAATTCTACATCTAAATGAAAAGTTAAAGGTTAAGATCCAGATTTATCTGACGCCTCTTACCACGATCATTATCGGACCAGTATATCTTGGAAAGAATGGGGTCAATTTGAGGTTCAAAGGCTAAGATTTAGTCAATTAAATCTGGGGCAGTTCTGGCAGTAAAGATGAGTTCTTTTACAGGCTTTGACACAAACCCATTTCTCCGGGCATCATCAAGAAACACACAAAAAAATAATAAAATCCATTAACATTGTACAGTCCAAGCTATTTCTGGTGTATGTTCAAGTTTGCCCAAGATAGTACTGTAAAAATTTCCTCCATCATGCCCAAGCCTCTTGACAAAGCAATAAAAGCATCAGCACGGTTAATCATCTCTACCGGTCGTTCATACATACCTGGCATGATTAGTTCCTCTGCCAAGGGTTTTGGGATGATTCCCAAGACTTGACTGTCTCCTTTCTGTATCGCCTTTGAAACGATCCACATTACTCCAAGATTGCCACCACCATATACTAAGTGCATATTCCTTGCAGCAATGACTCGACCCAATTCATGTGCCGCTGTTTCATATTCTGGTTTAACACCAACACTGGTACCGCAAAACACACAGATTTTTTCAACCCATCTTCTTGAAGTGGCTTCCATTTTTATCTAGATGCCTTCAAAGGTGCAATGATGATTTGAATTTATAGAACCTGAAAAGGGTGAGTAATAATAGCACAAGTATCTTCATAAGGACGATTGATAGCAAAATAGTAAATCGTGAAAGGTCAAAAAGTAGCATGGATCCTGTCGGAGAAAATAACAAAACAAATCACAATTATTAGGAAAAGACAAAGAGATATAATATTTACAATAATGTAACGGCTTGAATGACGTCTATGCGTCAGAGACAAGCTTCTCATCCAATTTTCTTATAAATTGGCAAACAGGGTCTTTTTGAGTCAGATTCCCGAGACTAAACTGTTGTCTTTCTTTTCGAAATTGTGCATATAACATGCGAATTTCATGATACACATATCAATGTGATGCGTCTCAAGAGTCTTAGATATGTCATCCAAAGACTCCTTACTCAAGCCATCCCTAATGAAATTAATCTTACCTTCGCGGTTATCAGACACCATTCCTAAAGAATGACAACGAGTATTACATGTCATGCGAGCACATTTATAGCAAACACCCATTCTTTTAGCTCTTCTCTTTTTAGCATAGGTGCTTCTGCCTAAACCAGGCAAATGTGAAATAAAAGAGTCGGAGGACTCACCTGCCAATCGGACCCGTGCTTCAATAATCCAACGAATGTCAGCAAAAAAATTCTTTTGATCATCAGTAGCCTCATTCGTTCCAAGCGAGTTTTGTAAACTTTCATCAGAGAGTTTTGAGGGAGAGAAGGAAATTACTTGTGAAGATTTACGAGAACTTCTTCCATCTTGAAATGACTTAACCTGAAAAATTAAATACATAAAAATAAAACACACCAAATCTGAATATATACACAAATTTCTTTGGTTGCCTTACAGCTAGCGATAATTTTAATGTCATCAGCTAGACATGATTTCCCGAACGTTAGGCTGGATCTGAAAGTGTGACACTTTATTTTTGTCGCTCAAATGATTCTCCCCAGTAGTGCTTGACACGCTGGCTGTTAACCTTAAATGTGTTGTTGGACTTAGGGTTGTAGAATTCAACAGCTCCATATGGTAAAACCTGAGTAATCTCAAATGGGCCTGACCACCTTGATTTCAGCTTTCCAGGGAAAAATTTCAACCTTGAATCATATAGCAACACATACTGCCCTGGTTTCAATTGTTTGCGCACTATTTTTCGGTCATGCCATTTCTTGGTCTTCTCTTTGTATAATCTAGCATTTTCATAAGCCTGTAGGTGAAATTCCTCCAACTCATTGAGTTGGTGAAGTCTTTTCTCTCATGCAGCTTGTGAATCAAGATTCAACTTCTTCAGTGCCCAGTACGCCTTGTGTTCAAGCTCAACTGGCAGATGATATGTTTTCCCGAACACCATTTGATATGGGGACATACCAATGGGTGTCTTGTAAGCTGTTCGGTAGGTCCATAATGCGTCATCCAATTTTTCAGACCAGTCTTTCCTTGTTGATCCAATGGTTCTCTCCAATATTCTTTTAATCTCCCTGTTTGAAACTTCAACTTGCCCATTTGACTGTGGATGGTAAGCTGTGGCAACTTTATGAGTAACTTCGTATTTGGATAGGAGTGCATCGAAGTATCTGTTGCAGAAATGAGAGCCACCATCACTGATAATCGCCCGAGGTATTCCGAAGCGAATGAAAATATTCTTTTTAAGGAATTTGATCACACTTTTGAATCATTGGACGACAGTGCAATTGCTTCAACCCATTTGGAGACGTAGTCGACTGCAACCAGTATGTACAGGTTTCCAAATGATAGAACAAAGGGTCCCATAAAATTAATACCCCACACATCGAATATCTCCACTTCCAGAATATTTTGAAGAGGTCTTTCATTTCTCATGGAAATATTTCTCGTTCTCTGGCACCTGTCACATTGAAGAGCAGATAGATAAGCATCTTTAAAAAGAGTGGGCCAGAACAAACCTGATTGTAGTACTTTGGCTGTAGTTTTGTTTCCACTGAAATGTCCACCGTAAGGTGATGAATGGCAATGCTGCAGGACACTATTGACCTCTTCCTGTGGAACACACCGTCTCAATAATTGATCCGCACATCGTTTGAACAGGTACGGCTCATCCCAGACATAATGCTTGACTTCTTTGAAGAATTTCTTCAGTTGCTGAGTTGTCCATTCCAACGGCCATTTTCCTGATACTATGTAGTTGACATAGTCAGCATACCAATGGAATTCCTGCTATTTCATGGCAAATAGCTGTTCATTTGGAAAATTTTCTTTGATTGTTAGTTCTTTGCCAGCTGTATCTCCATTCTCGAGCCTCGAAAATGATCTGCCACTTGGTTTTCTGTCCCTTTCCTGTCTCTGATCTCCACATCGAATTCTTGCAGAAGAAGTATCCAACAGATCAATCTGGGCTTGACATCTTTCTTCACGATCAGATACTTGATTGCTGAATGATCTGTGTAGACCACCACCTTGGGACCTAGCATATAAGATCAGAATTTATCAAAAGCGAACACAACTGCAAGCAACTCATTTTCAGTGGTTGTATAGTTGAGTTAAGCTTCATTCAGAGTTCTGCTGGAGTAGTAAATGGCATGAAAAATCTTTGCTTTGCGTTGTCCCAAAACTGCACCTACAGCAAAATCACTAGCATCGCACATCACCTCAAATGGAAGGGTCCAGTCCGGTGCTACTATGATGGGGGTAGAGACCAGCTTCTGTTTTAGGATCTCAAATGCTTCCTGGCATTCTTTGGTGAAGTTGAAAGACACATCTTTCTCCAGAAGATTGCAAGGAGGTTTTGTAATTTTTTAGAAGTCTTTGATAAATCTCCTGTAAAAGCCAGCATGTCCGAGAAAACTCCGAATTCCTTTGACAGATGTGGGTGGAGGTAGTTTTTCAATTGTTTCGATATTTGCTTTGTCTACCTCAATTCTCTTTTGTGAGATCTGGTGTCCCAGAACGATGCCTTCTTGTACCATGAAATGACATTTTTCCCAGTTGAGTACCAGGTTGGTATCTTCGCATCTTTGTAACACATGTTCCAAATTTTACAAGCAGTGGTCAAAAGAATCTCAAAACATAGAGAATTCATCCATAAAAACCTCCATACTCTATTCCAGCATGTCTGAGAAGATGGCCATCATGCAACGTTGGAATGTGGCAGGAGCATTACAGAGTCCAAATGGCATTCTGCGGAAAGCAAAAGTACCATACGGACATGTAAATGTGGTTTTCTCCTGATCTTCTGAGGTGATGGCAATCTGATTGTATCCCGAGTATCCGTCCAGAAAGCAATAGAACTCATGTCCCGCCAGTCTGTCTAGCATCTGGTCAATGAATGATAGCAGAAAATGGTATTTCCTTGTTGCTTTGTTCAACTTCCGGTAGTCCATGCATACTCTATATCCAGTCATTGTTCTTGTTGGAATCAACTCATTCTTTTCATTTGTGACAACATTAATTCCTCATTTCTTTAGCACACACTACATAGAACTCACCCAAGTGCTATCTGAGATGGGGTAAATGATGAGTGATAAAACTATCACTATTTCCCACTCATAAAACTTAATATTTTGTATAGTTTCTTGAGTTTTGTGAATATTTTGATGTGTTTTGTGTTATTTTGTAGATAAATAAAGTTTCAGGACATTTTGGAGGTGATTTGGAGCAAAACTGTGAAATTTGGCGAAAATGGTATTTTGGTAATTTTGGACATCCCGACATCGAGGGTATTTTGGTAATTGCACCACCATGCCACATGTCAAAAATTCAACGAGCCGTCTTTTTTAGCACACCATGCCACGTGTCGAAAATTCAGCGATCCAAAAAAAATAATAATAAAATAATAAAATAATAAAAATCAGAAAAATAATAATAAAAAATTAGATTTTTTTGCCTATAAATAGATTTCGAATTTTTAGTTTCAAATGTACCTCTTCCTCTGAAATCCTTATAAATAAATTGAGAGTTCTTTTCTTTAGTCTCTTTTATTCAGTTTTATTTACGCTTTGTAGTAGTAATTCTATCCATCTATGAGGGGGTAACTTCTCTATGCTGAGGTAATAAGGTAATACTTTTACTTTTGCTATTTAGATTAATCTCCCTTAAAATATAATATATAAACTATTTAAAACCTGAATTAATAAAAAGATACCGCCATTCTAGGTCGGTTGATTATTCAATTTAAACTGGTTAAACCTGACTTAATGATGATACCGCCATTCTAGGTCGGTTGATTTAATTTAGTTCCGCCTTATGGCTGGTTTATATTTCTGTTCCGCCTTATGACTGGTATATTTGAATTTGACTTAATCAGGATACCGCCATTCCGGACGGTTGGTTTAAAATATCACAAGTATATATATTATTATTTTATGGGAGATATCTAAATAGTATATAGTAGAAGTTATTTCCTTTTATCTTAGCATTTCATTTCTTTTTATTGCAATTCATTATTCTACAATTACTTTTTAGCAATTTCATTTTATGTCTTTTAAGTTTTTATCAGCTTTAACTATGTATTGTAACTAAGTTAAATATCTAGGGTTGTGAATAAAATCTAATATCACTGTTTTTAAAAAGGGTTAGATTATAGTTTGGGTAATTTAAAGAGTTATTTGTTGAGTCATAATCTTAATGCCTTTTTATTAACTGGCCATTAATAAAATTGATTAGTTAAACTTAAAATGAACTAGACATAGAGACTTTAAGTTTAAAGACCTTATACTCAACAACCCACGATCTTCTTTAAGGATAGATAAACCTTTAATAGATTTCCTTACAGGATAGGAATATACCTGTTGGGCGGGGGTAATCAATAATTGGAATTCAATCTTAATGAATCTAGGTAATTTAATTGACATAGACATATGGTTCAATTTGATTATTCTAGGTATTTGTAAATGACCATCGGAAGAGGCTTTTACATAATTTAGTGTTCCAGATTAATAATTCAATATTTTACCCAACTATAATTTAACTACTTCATCTTTTATTAATATTGGAAGAATTCACAACCCTAGATAGTCTTAATTCTCATTAATCTACTCTCATATTTCTTTTACTTGTTTTAAATTTAGAATCATCATTATCTTTTCAAACAACTTGTTAGATATTAGTAATCACTTGACCTCATAAAATTAATATAATATATATTAAGTCCTCGTGGATCGATACTTTTTATACTACTTGAACGATACGTGCGCTTGCGTTATACGTGTGTGTTTACGTCGGTCAGTAAATGATGTCAACATCCAACCATTTGATGATTTCTTTCTTCACGACCTCCTTCATGATTGGATTTAATCTACATTGATGCTCCACTGTGGGTTTCTACTCGTCATTCATTAGAATCTTGTGCATGCAAAATGATGGACTAATGCCTCAGATGTCTGCTATAGTCCAGCCAATGGCTCTTTTGTGTTCTCGTAACACTTTCAGCAACTTTTCTTCCTGCTCCAATGTTAGCGAAAAAGAAATAATCACAGGTAATTCAGAAGAGTTTCCAAGAAATGCATACCTGAGATGACTCGGTAATAGCTTCAGCTTCAGCTGCGGTGGTTCTTCAATTGAGGGCTTGATTCGATCTTTCTTCAGAAGTTCCAGACTTTCCACTAGTGGTGTCGATTTGAATCGGAATGGCTTGTCAAGATAGTTGATACATTCCAGAATTTCAGCATCTAGCTCGTTGTCAGTCATGTTAGTGATGCAAGCTTCAAGTTTATCCATGGGAATTGTATCAGTATCCTGAATGATACTATCAACAGCATCAATTCTGAAACATTCATCTTCCTTTTCATCACTCGGGAATTTCATGCTTTGAAAAAATTAAAGGTAACTTCTTGGTCCTGCACTTTCATGGTCAGTTCTCATTTTTGTACATCAATTACAATTCGACCTGTAGCCAATAATGGTCCCCCAAGGATGATAGGAACATATTTGTCTTCTTCTATGTCAAGGATAATGAAATCTGCTGGGAGAATGAGTTTGTCAACTTTGACCAGCACATCTTCAACTACACCTCTCGAAAATACGAGCAGCAAGTTGCAGAGAGACTGAGGTAGGCATTGCTTCTCCAATTTGCAGTTTCCTGTAAATAGAAAAAGGCATCAAATTAACATTTGCACCTAAATCACATAAAGCCTTACCGATATAATATTCTCCAATGGTGCAAGGAACTGTGAAACTGCCAGGATCTTTCAACTTCGGGGGAAGTTTCCTCTGAATGATGGCGCTGCATTCCTCCGTCAATGTTATTGTCTCGTAATCTCCCAATCTCCATTTTCGTGAAAGAATGTCTTTCATGAATTTGACATAGCTGGGCATTTCTTTCAAGGCTTCTGCAAATGGAATGTTGATATGTAGTTTTTTGAACACCTCCAAGAATCGAGCAAACTGTTTATCCAAATTATTTTTCTGGAGTCGTTGAGGAAAATGTGGAGGTAAAGTGATTCTTTCTTGATCTTTTTCCTTTTCTTTTTTTTTCCTCCATCTGTGGAACTACATCTTTTGGAACTTCTTCAATGGTTGCCTTGATTCCAACATCTTTACTGATTTCAGTGCCACTTTTCAAGGTAATGGCTTGACATTGCTCCTTCCTTCAGTTTCTTGGATTTGGTTCTGTGTTACTGGGAAGATTTCCTGGTGGTCTGTAACTTTAAGCATTGGTCAGTTGTCCAATTTGATTCTCCAATGCTTTGATAGAAGCATATTGGCTTTGAATCATAGCATCGTATTTTTTTTAACTGAGCCACCACTTCTGCAATTCCTGGTTATTTTTCATGCTTCTGGCCTTTGTTCTGTTGTTGTTGGAATCCGGGTGGTGGATAGTTCCTTGGCCCTGAATTGTTGCTCCATGAAAAATTGGGATGATTCCTCCACCCTGGGTTGTAGGTGTTGGAATATGGATTGTTCCCCTGTCTATTGAAATTATTGACATAATTCACCGTTTCTTCAAGTTGGTTTGTCTCTGGTGCTCCTCCATATGGTGAACTTATGGATCCAGTGTTACCTTGCATGCTGAGAGTTTCCATGAATTTTCATATCTGATCCAACTTGGCATTCACTGCAGTGTTGGCTCCAACTTCATAAATTCCAGTAATTCGTTGAATCAAGCTCCTTTCTGTTGGGCACAATGAATTATTGTTAGCCATTTCTTTAATTAGGTCACATGCTTGATCTTCTCATTTTGCAATCAAAGCTCCTCTAGCAGCAGCATCAATTGTGGTTCTCATTATTCCAGAAAGTCCATTGTAGAAGGTTTGTAGCCATTTTTCAATCTCATGGTGAGGATATTTTCAGAGTAAATCTTTGAATCTTTCCCAAGCTTCGCAGAGGGATTCTGAATCTTGTTGCACGAATGATGTAATGTCATTCCTCAACTTTGCAGTTTTGGCTGGTGGAAAGTACTTTGCAAGGAATTTTGTGGCTAGAGTGTTCCAAGTTGTGATGGAACCTGTTGGTAGTGAATGTAGCCAAGCTTTTGCTCTGTCTTTCAAAGAATATGGAAAAACTTGCAGTCTCATTGCTTCTTCAGCTGCTTGGTTCTAGTTGAAAGTACCGCAAACTTCCAGGAAGTTGCTGATATAGGCATTAGGATCTTCAGTTACATTCCCCCCGAACTGAACTGACTGCTGAATCATCTGAATGCATGTTTTGATGTCACACGCATTTGCTGGTATGAGAGGAAGAACAATACATGAAATGAAGCCGTCAACCACCGGAATGGTTCTGTCACGAATGGGAATTGGTGGTGCAACTTCTAAAGGTTCAGGTTCCATGTTAACAATTGCTTCTTGCCCTTCTCGTCTTTCCCTTCTCAACTGTCTGATGGTTCTTTCAATCTCTGGGTCAAGCGGTCGGAGTTCAAAGCTTCTTGTTTGTCTCATGTAGTGTCTGAGAACCTGAAACACAAGAAAATATAAATAAAAAGTAAAAAGAAAATTAGATACAAGTAAAGGTATCTAACCCCAAAACTAATAGTGAAAGATAAATAAGTCCCCGGCAAAGGCGCCAAAAGCTTGACCGGCGTAATCACACGCGTATAACGCAAGCACACGTATCGTTCAAGTAGTATAAAAAGTATCGATCCGACGATGACTTAAAACCTTTTGTTATCAATTTATGAAGTTCAATGTTTACAAGTATCTAATGGATTGATTGTTTGATTGGGTGGTGACTTTAAAATTAAAACAAGTAAATAAATTGCTTGAAAATAGATTGAAGAAAATTCAAATTTATAAAACTATTCAGGATTTTGAATCCTTCTAATATCTTTTTAAAAAATGAAGTGGTTATTTTACGTTTGTGTAATATATTGGTTTATTAACCTGGAACACGAAATTATGTAAAAGCCTCTTCCGATGGTCAAATACAAATACGCAGTGTAACCCGATTAATCATATTCCTATATTAACCAAGTTATCTGAATTCATTAAGATTAAGTTCCATTTATGGCTACCCCCGCCCGACAGGTATATTCCTATCCTGTAAGAAAATATATCAAAGGGTTATCTATCCTCAAGGAAGATCGTGGGATATTGAGTCTAAGGTCTTTAACCTAAAATCTCTTTTCCAAGTTCATTTTAAGTTTACCAGTTCAATTTTATTAATAGACAGTTAATAAAAAGTATTAGGATTAAAGCTCAATAAATAAACCTTCATATTACCCAAACTGTAATTTAACCCCTTATAAATCGGTGATATTGGATTTCATCACAACCCCAGATAACTAGCTTAGTTACGACACATATTTACGGGTAGTAAAAACTTAAATAAAAGAAAAGACATAAAGTAAATGTTGGAAATTAAATTACTGGAAAGTAAATGCTGGAAATTAAATTACTGGAAAGTAAATTACTGGAAAGTAAATGCTGAAAGTAAATAAAGTAAAAGTACAATAAAGAAAATGATGAGGTAAAATGATCCACTTTTATTACTATTATTTTAGATATCTCCCTTAATATAATATATTAACTTTGCGTGATAATTACCAACCAGCCATATAGGCAGTATCCTGATTAAGTCAAATTAATAATTAATTACCAACGAGGCGGTATCCATGCTTAGTCAGGTTAAAACCAATTTATAATTAATTACCAACCGACCAATATGGCGGTATCCTCGTTAAGTCAGATTTTGAATAGTTATTATATTATAATTAGGGGAGATTAATCTAAATAGCAATAATAAAAGCTTTACCTTTTACCCCAGCAAATGGGAGTTACCTCTTTATTGCTTGAAAAGTAAAAACTGAAAAGTAAAGAAAGGAAAGTACTGTGTGTAAAAGTAAATTGCGGAAAATAAAAACTGAAAAGTAAAGAAAAGAAAGTGCGAAAGTGGAAATTAATTACTGAAAGCTGTAAATAAACAAACAAGATACAATCTTCTTAGTTATTCTTAAGGAATTTCAAGAAGAAATTATGAATTTTACAAATGAAATGGCTTAGTATTTATAGGCAAATTTTGCCTCCACCAAATCTATTATTAATTCCTGCACTAATTGCATCACCAAATCCATTATTAATTGCTCCACTAATTGCTCCACCAAATCCATTATTAATTGATATCATTTTTGGTGGGAGCTTGACTATTTTTATTTTTTTTATTTTTTTTATTTTTTTGCTTTGAAAATGACTTTAATAATTACACATGACACACTTCTGGATGTTTTATCAATTTCGGTCATGAAATCTTCAGAATTAGAAATTATTTTGTCTTTCAAAGTTGTCGATCTTTGAGTCTTCTTTAATCTGGAACTTGAATCAGCTCAATCCGATATTGGAGTAATAATTTATGCCCAAAATACGACAGTTGCGCAAAATTAGAATTTCCGAAACTGCACTTCGTTAGAACGCCCTTTCAAGTTTCCAATCTCCAAAATTAATATGTCAAGTCCAATTTTTGCCCTTATTTGACCCAAATTTCATCCTAAATGATTTCATTGAGTCCCAATATTATTTTATCTGTAAAATAAACTAAAACACATCAAAACGTTCATCAAACCCGAGAAACTAAACAAAATATTAAGTAAAAGGGGCGGTAAATATTGATATATTTTCCGCTCATCAGTATCTCATAAAGAGAAAGACAAATGGATGCACGCAATACAAGATGAAATGGAGTCTCTGCAGAAAAAAAAAATACTTATGAGATAGTCGAGCTCCCACATAGAATGAAGGCACTGAAGAACAAATGGGTGTTCAAGCTCAAGAAAGATGGCAGCAGAAATGTGGTGAAACACAAAGCTCGGCTAGTATTCAAAGGATTCCTACAGAAAAAAGGGAATTGACTTTGATGAAATCTTTTCACCAATGGTAAAAATGGTTTCAAACCGAGTTATCCTAGGATTGGTAGCCAGTTTAAACTAGTGCTTGAACAGATGGATGTCAAAACAACATTTCTTCATGGTGATCTAAATGAAGAAATCTACATGGAGCAGCCATAAGGTTTCAAGGTTTCAGGAAAAGAAAATCTTATTTGCAAGCTGAAAAAGAGATTGTACGGGCTCAAGCAAGCACCCAGGCAGTGGTACAAGAAGTTTGACTCGTTCATGGTGGGTCAAGACTACAAAAGAACTACAACAGATCAGTGTGTATACATTCAAAGGTTTCCAGATGGAGATTTCATTGCTCTTCTACTATATGTGGATGACATGTTGATTGTTGGACAAGAAGCAGCGAAGATCAGCAAGCTGAAGAAAGAACTCTCTAAGTCTTTCGACATGAAAGATTTAGGAACAGCTCAACAGATTTTAGGAATAGAGATAGTTCGTGACAGACAGAATAAAAGGTTGTGGCTTTCACAAGAAGTTATATTGAACGGATAATCAGGAGGTTCGATATATAGAAAGCCAAACCAGTCAGCGTTCCGCTAGCGCACCATTTCAAACTAAGCTAGAGTTCGTGCCCTTCATCCAAGAAAGAGATAGATGAGATGTCATCGATACCATATTCTTCAGCAGTTGGAAGCCTAATGTATGCAATGGTATGTACCAATCCAGATATTGCTCACGCAGTTGGTGTAGTGAGCCGTTTTCTCTCTAACCCAGGAAAACAACACTGTGAGGTAGTCAAATGGATTTTCAGGTACCTCAAGGGTACATCAAAGTTATGTCTGCGTTACGGGGGAGCTGATCCAATCTTGGAAGGCTATACAAATTCAGATATGGCAGTAGATCTTGATGGTAGGAAATCTACATCAGATTTCATCTATACTTTTACAATGGGACTTGTGTCACGACAGTCAAGATTGCGAAGGTGTATTACATTATCCACAACAAATGCTGAATACATTGCAGTAGCTGAAGCAGGAAACGAAATATGGTGGTTAAAGTGTTTTCTCCAATAATTAGGGATCAAGCAGACATGATACAAAATATATTGTGATAGTCAGAGTGCCCTGGACTTGAGCAAAAACTCAATGTATCATTCCCGAACGAAGCACGTCGACATTCGCTATCATTGGATACGCGAAGTGATGGATCAACAACTACTGAGACTAGTGAAGATCCATACATATGAGAATCCAGCAGACATGTTAACAAAGGTGGTTACTCGAGACAAGCTAGAGTTATGCAGAGATATAGCCGAGATAGCTGTCAGATGACAATCATTTTCGGATGCAGTTGGAGGAGGGGAATTGTAATAGACAACTTGCATTATTTGTTAAACATAATGGTCAAGGATATGATCCCACCATTGCCACCATTTTCAAATATTGGTGCCACCATTGTCAAAAGGGAGATCTCCACATTTTGACAATGGTGCAAAACACCAAAATACCTTTAGGTGGTTTGATTGAGTTTGTTGAAATAGTGTAGGTGTTTGTTGAAATAGTGAGCTTGAGTTTCACTATAAATAAAGAGCTAACTGAGAGCTCAAATCATCCCAAATTTGAAAGCTTCAAGTGTAGAAAGCTTTGAGAGTGTTAGAGAGTGAAGGTTTTTTTGTAAAGTTTAAACAATTTGTATTCTATTCTTGTAAGTAATAGAGTTTCGGTTTTTCCTTCAAAAACACTCTAGAGTGAGAAGAGAATCACAACATTATCCACAACATTATCCACAACATTTCTTTTCCTGCTTCCGTTGCTGCAATGTATTCAGCTTCTGTTGTGGATAATGCAATACACCTCTGCAATCTTGACAGTCAGAGTGCTCTGGACTTGAGCAAGAACTCAATGTATCATTCCCGAACGAAGCACATCGACATTCGCTATCATTGGATACGCGAAGAGATGGATCAACAACTGCTGAGACTAGTGAAGATCCATACAGATGAGAATCCAGCTGACATGTTAACAAAGGTGGTTACTCGAGACAAGCTAGAGTTATGCAGAGACATAGCCGAGATAGCTGTCAGATGACAATCATTTTCGGATGCAGTTGGAGGGGGAGAATTGTAATATCCAACTTGCATTATTTGTTAAACACAATTGTCAAGGATAGGATCCCACCATTGCCACCATTTTCAAAGATTGGTGCCACCATTGTCAAAAGGGAGATCACCACCTTTTGACAATGGTGCAAAACACCAAAATACCTTTAGGTGTTTTGATTGAGTTTGTTGAAATAGTGTAGGTGTTTGTTGAAATAGTGAGTTTGAGTTTCACTAAAAATAGAGAGCTAATTGAGAGCTCAAATCATCCCAAATTTGAAAGCTTCAAGTGTAGAAAGCTTTGAGAGTGTTAGAGAGTGAATATTTTTTGTAAAATTTAAACACTTTGTATTCTATTCTTGTAAGTAATAGAGTTTCGATTTTTCCTTCAAAAACACTCTAGAGTGATTAGAGATTCACAACATAAAGACCAACGATGTCCGAAGTTTGTCCTTGACTCTTGTTAATGGTCATTGCATAGGACAGCCTAATGGGGAACTGCTTGCGTTTGAAGACAAATGGCCACTTGTGGTCTTTTGAAGTCATAATAATTCGTGGGATGAAGACTTTTTCACCAATATATATTGTCGTTGATAATGATTCATTCAATAACATTCTTTGCTACCTATGTGATTATATGTCTGGTGCCATTACAGAGGCCTAGGCTCTGATTGATATTTCGTAGTAACATGATGACGCATCCAAATTTCAATGTTAAATGATGATTTGCTATCCCTGGAAATGTCAATGAATTCAAGAATTCTGGCGGGTATAATGTCTCTTGTTCCATGATGTTGTTCCCTTCAGGATTGATTGAATCGAAGCTGAGATAACTTTTTGATTCTCCAGGAACGCAAGAAAGAACACGATCGTTGATGATATCCACAGTGTCATTGTATGGTGTGATTATTGCTCTTTCCCTGAGGTATGAGTCATCTGCATGTTTGGCCAACAAGTCATTGTAAACAGCAGCTACAATGGCTTCTATTGGGTCATCTCTGTAGGGGACCAGATTCTCTTTTGAAATTTCTATAAGATGGTCTTGCTGATTGCTGGAGTTATCTGGAAAATCCATAAGATGGTCTTTTCTTTCCTTTGTTGTCACAGTTTGTCGTAAGAGTCTCATGTTGATTATGAGTTGATAAACTTTACAAGTGTTCCACAAATAAGATTTATTGATGCAAGCGTTGACAATATCTTCTCGCTTGCCAGTTTCGGTCTACCATGGGGGCTGCTTCATCCCAAATAATAAGCTTACTTGATTTGATTAAATTTGGCTCATATGGCAGACATAATTGCTCTCCAAAGTTATGTCTTACCTGTACCTTCATGTCCATAAACAAAGAACATTGTTCCTTCATTATTTTGCACTGAATTTAAAACTGCAGTGTAAATATTGAGCTGCTCTGCATTTAGTTGGATAACATTTCTTGCTGATCAATCTGGAGCTGCTGCATATTATAATGAAGCTCTTCCTTCAACAAACTGTCATTAAAATATGTTGGACTCTGATTTGTAGGCATTGGAAAATTTAATTAGTCTAAAGAGCTACAGTTATTGTTAAAAAGAGATTCGAAAGATTGAAGCACATTTTGTCTATGCACAGTGTCACGGGCCGACTTTTTCCTTAACGGAAAAAGGTACGTGCGGCACTTATTGAGGGACTCGTTCCGTGTAAGTCAGCCTACACGAAGCCTCTATACCCAAATTCTCATTTTTGGGAGGTTTCAGACCCATAATAAGATTATCTACGGAAGCTCACAAGCTATCTCGAAGCATACACATGCGGGCCCGTACTACACCGGGACCCGGCACTCAAATAGCACAACCAGATAAAAAATATGCCATTTTCCTGCCAACTCAATCTCGACAATACACCATTGTCCACGCATTGTCTAAGGGCGAGAGGGTTCACGGCTAAAGCCCCAAGACCACCGAAGCCCCCTTAGCCACCGCAAGGTTCACCTAGGCTTCCCCCCCCCCCCAAAGAAGTTTTAGAGACATTGCACATGTTTCACCAGTATACACACATGGCGCTTAAGTGACTTTGGTTAAAATCTCGTCCTCAAATGAGCTCGTCTTGATGGTTTTCCACAACACACCCCGATTCTTGCGGCAAAGTGCACGGTAAGGCCCAAAAGTGGGCACACTGCCAAAATCTCCCGGCATCTCGAAATCTAACTTTGGGGCTGAAATTTTCCCAGTACAAGTGACCATAAGATTCACTTATGAACTTGGTCCAACTTGATCCGCTCGCCGGCACGTTAGCTATCATTCTCTATTCCCCAAACTAGGCCAACGTCTAGCGGTAAGCTAGCATATCTCTAATTCTCCCGACAAACTTCCAAACGGGACCTCATGGACGAAATCTCCCCAGTACATAGGCTCATGAGAGATACTTAGGAGCTGGAGTGAGCTCAATTCGGTACTCTGAAACATAAGGTTCTTCACAATGCACCAAAACTACGCTAGCGCCTAGCGGCAAGCTAGCGTATCTCTAAATCTCCCGACAAACTTCAGAACGGGACCTCACGGGCGAATATCTACAGTACATATTCCCATGAGAGTTACTTAGGACTTGGAGCTAGCTCAATCCGGCACTTCAGAACATAAGCTCCTTCACAACTCCACAATACTACAGTAACAACTAGCGACAAGCGAGCATGTTTCTAATTCTCCAGGAAAACTTATGAATAAGGCTTCACAGATGAAATCTCTCAAGTACAAGGTCCCATGAGAGATATATTTGACCATGAATGAGCTTGATACGGTGTCCTGAAACATTAGCTCTTTTATAACGTGACTGGACATCCTAGCCTTAAGCTAAGACCGTGACACACAACTTCAGGAATTGGGTAATCATCCATCTCAAATGTTTGGCGCAGCTGATATTCTATATCTTCAAAGAAAAACTTCCATATTTTTTTTCAAGCAATGATGTGAAAATAGAAATAGGGAGAAATAGCATGAATATGAGATAATTAGAGGTCCTCAAGGGACGTATCTTGGTGGTATATGGTTCATGATCTCACCTTGAGGTCATGAGTTGGAATTCAGAGAGTGCGTTTGTTATAAGAGTCTGAGACAGTCGGAGATTTTATTTACTCCACTTAAACCCAGAAAAGGTGATTTGGCGGTGAGTTTTCAACCATTTAAAAAAAAATGAGATAGTTAGAGAATGGCATGTTTGTATTTATATATTTTAGTCCAAATTTAATTTAGTTGGATAGTACGGATAGAAAATCATGACTAATTTGGAAAAAAAAATCATTTTATTTTTGATTATTTTTGGTAATTTCCCCCAAAAAAAAAAAATTGCAAATAAACACAAAGGCCCCTGAACTTTACGATATTACTCTTACATTTGAATTTAGCTAAACGAGTTCTCTTTATACACTTTTTACCAATTTTTTTTTTTATTCATCACAAATTAAAATTTAACAGTAGTATTTTATTTAGCTTTCTTCCTTCCAGAGCGGAGTCGGATTGTAGTGGAGAACCAGAAACTTTCCTTTTATCGTTCTTGAAAATAAAAAACATGATCATAACAAACCGGAGCATCACAAATTAAAACATAAACTCCTACGCCAACTTTATTATATTTGTTGTCAAATTTCTTTCATTTTGCCAAAAAACAAGAAACGGAAATTTGTTTTCGCAGACCTGTTGATCTATTCTATGATGACTTCCAATACGGCGTCGTCTAGCACGCCCAGCGCCAACGCTAATGGTAATGCTGCTGGATCCGCTGATCCTTCTGCTCCCAGGCGAAATTCTAAGCGACCCAAGTGTATGTCTCCCTCCTGGTTTTATTGTTTGCGGTTTTTAGCATAATTTATGACTACTCAGTTGCGATTTTTAGCTTATGGTTTGTTGGGTTTGACTTATTTTCCCTGTTCAGATTTTTGATTTTTTGTGTGATTTTTTTGTTATATTTTGGCTTATTATTGAGTTCTTTGCTTGATCGCTTAGTTGAGTTGATACCTTGCATCTAATACTTGATTGGAATTTTTTTTTTCTTAATTCATTATGGCTTAAATCTTGGGTTCATTAGGTGCTTCAACTGATGAAACAAATGTGCTCTCCTGTTACTCTGAGACTTATGGAAGTATTAAGGACTAGCAAAGCGTTTTTTCTGTCCCACGGTTATGAGATTTCGAAGAATTAAGGATGTTTTTGCGCCCCTATTAGAAGTTTTTCCATTGTTTTGTATCCATGTTTATTAGCTTGCCATCATTTATATTGGACTTTGAACATGTTTATTGGGAATACTTGCCTTTTGCAATTTGTTTGATTTGAAATTTTGCATGATACCAGTCAACTAGAAAGTCTAGAATAATTACTTTATGATTTTCTCCACTCTCAGATTCGAGGTTTACTCAACAGGAACTGCCAGCTTGCAAACCGATTCTTACACCAAAATGGGTAAGTTGTAGTCACTTTTGTTATGCTTTTAATACTACCTACGTATTATAAAGGAAAAATTTTAATTGAATGAAGTACTTTTCTTCCTGCAGGTGATTACCGCATTTTTGGTTGTTGGCATTGTGTTCATTCCCATTGGAATTGCTTCCCTCTTTGCTTCCCGGCAAGTATGTTTAGTAATAGCCTAGCATTTTGTGATTACATTTTCTGTTTCGTAATTAGCTAACTATGGATTCTCTTCCTTCTGTATCAGGTTGTTGAATTTGTTGATCGATATGATACTGAGTGTATACCAGTGGCTAATAGGACTAATAAGACTAATAAGGTGGCATTTATACAAAGCTCTTCAGATAAAACATGCACCAGAAAATTTAATGTAAGTTTCATATAAAAAAAATGTGCTTATCATCATTTATTTCTGACGTTGTTCTTATCAATCTTCTTGTAGGTCAATTTTTATTTAAGGAGCGATCTTATAAGAAAGAGACTAAACTTAATTCCTGAGATTAAATGGATATTATATTCTTTGTGCTTTCGTCCTTTTAGGTGACAAAGCATATGAAGCAGCCTATCTACGTGTACTATCAACTTGACAATTTCTACCAGAATCATCGCAGGTATATATAACCTTCCATAGTGTGTTTCTGCTTACGTGTAATAATTTGGTGAAACTATTTCTAGAATTTCTCAAAGTGGGTGATATGGTGGATATTTCAATCTACAATTTTTTGTTTTTTGTGAACCATTGGTGTAGTATAAAAAGTGTATCAGAGAATATGGCCATTGTGTTGAAAGATTGCTGACATACTATTACTATTATAGCGCTATAAAATGATCGACAGTGACTATCATCATTGGTCTAGAGTATTGTCCTTGATCATGAGAATAATTACGGTGCCATATAAAATTATAGTTGTAATCTCTTAAACCCTGTTCCAATAATAATTTTCACTTGAATAAATGGGAACATGGTTGAAATACATATAGATATTCATATGTGGTCAAATGTGACTATGGCTCTATGTCCAGATATGTTAAGAGCCGAAGTGATAAGCAATTAAAAGATCGAGATAGTGCGAGTGAAACATCTGAGTGTAAGCCCGAAGCTACCACCTCAGACGGGAAGCCCATTGTGCCTTGTGGCCTTATTGCTTGGAGTTTGTTCAACGATACATACAGTTTTTCCCGAAACAATTCACAGCTGACAGTGAACAAGAAGGATATTGCATGGAAGAGTGACAGGGAACACAAGTTTGGCAAAGATGTTTTTCCTAAAAACTTCCAGAACGGAACTCTAATAGGTGGTGCACATCTCAACCAATCCATACCGGTAAGTCTTTTACCACTTCTTATCTGATATTTAACTGTTATGGATTCATTTTAATGGGCTGTTTTAAAGATCTTGAAGAATTACATGCAAACTTAAGGTGGACAAATTATGTTTATGTTGCCTTGAATATTGTTGTTTAACCTTGCAACTTTTCTGTGCATTAGTTCGTTTGTGAGCATGCATTGCTTCTATTGGGATTGCGTCTGTAACTTCTTGCATCCAGCAATCTGCCTTTCTCTCTATGAGCTAGCCTGTTATCTTTAGTTCCCAGCCACTGTCCCTTATGGAAGCTCCAATTAAGCCATTATCTATTGCTTTATGGTTATTTTTGAGTCACTTTTAAAAATGATTATCGTAATGAGACAGGTGTTTAACACGGTTGAGTATGTTTTGTTTTATTGCACAGTTGAGTGAGCAGGAGGACCTTATAGTTTGGATGCGGACAGCAGCTCTGCCCACTTTTAGGAAGTTGTATGGGAAAATAGAGGTGGATCTTGATGAGAACGATAGTATAGATGTGATATTGGAAAACAACTACAACACATACAGTTTCAGTGGCAAGAAGAGGCTTGTTCTGTCAACCACTAGCTGGCTCGGTGGAAAGAATGACTTCCTCGGCATTGCTTATCTCACTGTTGGCGGCTTGTGCTTCTTTTTGGCTGTGTCTTTCACTATAGTATATCTGGTCAAACCAAGGTAAATTTCAATCCCACATTTGCTTATTGCCTGGAGTTCTTGAATAGTAAGGCTGTAAAGAGGGTGCGTTACCTGGGCTCTCTAACTTATCCTTTATATTTGTATACTCAGTTGTAGGGAGACATAATTAGGTTGAATAAAATTTCATATCCTGCTGCCTTATAAAGCAGATACCTCCACAGGCTAGTGTGGGATTCTTCTAGAAGAAACTAAGTTATAAGCTTCATTTTTCCACAACAGAGAAACCATTTAGTCATAGGATGTGCATTTTGGAATAAATGTGTCTTGCCATTATCTGATCAATGAGCATCCCAGAACATAACTAATGTCTAAAGGTTTGGTGTTGATAAACAAAAATTGACCAGCTCAAGTACCTTTTGTGGTGTTTTACCCTTGATGTAAGAAAAATGGAATTCATATTCTTGTTAGGTTACTGCAAACTGTAACACATCTTGTTATATACTCTTTCAGGCGACTTGGAGATCCTTCTTATTTGTCATGGAACAGCAATCCAGGGGTCGTTAAGCAAATTTGTGGAACCTGATTAGATAATTTGGTTACATCAAAAGTGGTTGATTTAAGTTTGTGTATTGATACTTATCGACTAAATATATCCTCTGTTTTAAAAGCATTCTGGTTGTTTTATTGAATTTTCAAACAATAGGAAGATACCGGTAAATCTTATGTATAATTTGTGAATTAGCTCAGTCCAATGACTAGATTTCGTTAACTGGTTGCTCTCTGTTCGTCAAGATAGTGCATTCAAAGATTCGTAGACAGTTGTAGCAGCACACTGATCAACAGAAATGAGTGCAAATGAGAAATTTTTAGGAACTTTACAGCTGATCAAACAGAAAATTAGAGTGAATGATATGGTGGTGAATAAATTTTTCTTACAAGTGCTTGCTGGATAACGTCACATGAGAGAATGAGATATCAAACATGAACAATTGTATATATCACATCATTGTATGTATTACGAAGTTTTAAAGTTAAATGAGACATCAGTAATAATAATATTATATGAATGATGAATTATGATAAATTTTGAATCTTTTATTTTTTTTAAGTTATGATTTTTTTTTATGTGATATGATTATTAATTTTACTTGAGTTGAAGTTTATAAGATAAATTATTAATATGAATTACTCCACTAAAAAAAATACGGTGTATGTCAATCGTCTCATTCTTTGAGGCCCTAAAATTGATTTAAGGGAAATTATCATTTTTTCCACCTGATAAATAGCGCAAGTATAATTTACCACGAAAATTTTAAAAGTGTTTTCTTTTCCACATGAAGTTTTTCAAATATGTTCACTTTTCCACTTTTAAAAGCTGGAAAACGGATAATTTTCTCTAAATTAGGTGGATAATTTGTACACTTGTCTAATTATCTGGTGAAAAAGTGAACAATTGTCAAACTGCAAGTAGAAAAGAAAACAAATTCAAAGTTTTCGTTATAATTAAGGCGGAAAAATGATAATTTCCCTTGATTAAAAAGATATTATATAATTAATAATAATATCCTTAGAAGTTAAATTTAATAGCTAAGATATTATTTTTACGAATGTTTTCCGTTCCAATGGCAAATTTAGGAATTACCCCTCGAATAAAACCTCCCCAAACTAGTAAATTTGTTTGGTTGTGGGAACCGCAAAAACTTACAAGAGACAATCAGTCACACATAGACAAGGATTTAACATGGTTCGATGGAGAGTAGCTCCGATCTACGTTCACGGGAGAAAAATGATAAGATTTTATTGACCTTAGGGTGTATACTGACCTGAGCGTCTGACATGGGAATTAAAAATTACAATCTTAACAAACTCCTGGAGTTAGGATAACCTAATTTACTTCTCACAATGTGGCCAGGTATACAACACACTTTCTCTCTCTATCTCTAGCATCTTTTAGTAGGGGTGGGCAAAAAAACCGACCGAACCGAACCAAACCGCAAACCGAACCAAACCGGACCGAATTTACGGTTTTTTTTCTAACGGTTCGGTTTATGGTTCGGATTGGCTCACCCCAAACGGTTTACGGTTCGGTTCAGGAGCTAATCCGAACCGCACCTGTTAAACCGAACCGAACCGTTATAATTAAAAAAAAATTATATATTTTTATAAAAAAAAAAAATTGTATTTTTCTTTTAATTTTATTCTATGTTTTCTTTTAATTAGTATGTTAATATTTTATTCTTAAATTTGTTGTTAATATATTTATTGTTAATATTTTTATTTTTCAATTTATTTGTTAATACTTTTATTCTTAAATTTTTTGTTTTATGGTAGCATCATATTCTTGAAAGTAAGATGTTGAATTTGTCTCTTAATTAGAATGATGGTAGCATCATTATTCAAGGTAATTTTTTAAAAAATACAAGAATTAATTGTGCCTCATTTTTCAATCCTTAATGGAGTGCATGTGTTCCATGGAGTCACAGCTTACACCCTAGCACTTCATACTATTTGTTGGATAACTTTTTTTTTCTTCAATTAAGTGGATGAAAATTTGTTTTAAATATAATAATCCGTAAACCGAACCGAACCAATCCGTAAACCGCTGGTTTAAAAAATTTCCAATCCGAACCAAACCGTATTTAATGGTTTGGTTGAGAGGTAAAAAATCCGAACCGTTAAAATATGGTTTGGTTCGGTTTTTAGCAAAAACCGAACCAAACCGAACCGCGCCCACCCCTATCTTTTAGTACTTTTGCTCTCAAATTACAATAATCGGATATCAGAATTTGAGAAAAGGATCAAAGAAAAAGATCACTTCTAAAATGACTTCGGTAATATTTTGAATTTTCGGAACAATTCTGGAAGATTTTCGAATTAAAGTTTAGGTTACGGAACGAAACGATGTTGGAGAATAAGAGTTTAAGCATTGAAAAATATGTTGGAATATTTTAAAGTGAGATTTCATTGGATTAGAAATCGCGTAACTCGAAAGGATCGATTGTGCATATGTTTTTGGTATTTTTATACGAGTTAGTTTCGTTGTTCCGACTAGAAAAATAGAAAATAAAATTTGATTGAGGTGATTCTTAAACTGTTGAAAATATTTTTCGAAAACGAACAACTTTCGTGTTGAGCACGTTTTGAAATTCACAACAGAATGGTCTCAACAATATGAATTTCTAAAGAGGTCCAATATCAAAGGCCTATTTGTAATTTCGCGGGACTGTTTTGCAATTTTTTGGAAATTATCTATAAATACCCATAAATTTCAGAAATTATAAATTTGGCATTAAATCTCAAAATCCCTTACACGACCACCCTCTATTTTCCTTGATGTGAAGAAGCAACTGTAGGAAACGATTTTCCGCGCGGCGGAAGCGTGTTAGGCATCAAGATCGACCTTGAAAAATTTTCTGTCTTTTCCCCTTCTTAGTCGAAACTGTCTAGCCCATTTTGGACTTTTTTTGCTTCTGTTTTTGACTATTTTCCAGTCCCGAACAGCAGCCCAAAAATTGGACTATTTTGCACACCAAAAACACTCTTTACGTGCGCATAACTCATTGTTTTTGTGCTGACTGTTTTCATAATTTTGGACAACAGTTATGGACGTTTTTTTAACTCTAAAAGAGACTCAATGTGTCCCCAAGTCAGCCCTTGGAATTGCCAAAACTTCTGCACAAAAATAGAATCAAAACCAAGCCACACAAAGGGTCAAGGGTGGCAACAGTGAGCCATTTATAAAAAATAAAGGCGGATGACGTCGATCATGTCTGACTTTAGGCAGTTAAAAGAAACAGTGATGGACATAGAGGAAGAGCAAGCAAAATCGAAGAAACACTGGAGGGTAATGGCCGATCTGAAAGAAGCCACAACCATGCAGTTTTCGGGTTCCAAAACACCATTTAGATATTTCATTTCATCATATAATGACTCTTAGTTCAATGATAATAAAACTTAGTCATTCGAAAGAAAATCTTGTCGCTCGAAAAGTGAGCATGTCTAAATCCTTAAAGCAATTCTTTAAACTTTGGAATCACTAGCAGAATGTCATCCAAATATTGCGCACTAAAACTAGCACTTAGAATTTTATTGCATACTTAGAAAGAATTTTTGTGGGCATGACTTGTAGAGATGGTTGGGATACCTGGCACTTATTTGATTCTCTTCCAAGAGGTACGATGACACTACGTTAAAGAGATGATGCAAGCTAAAAAAACAGAGAGAAAAAATGAGGAAAAAGAAATTAAAAAGAAAGAAAAAGAAAGTAAGAAAAGAAAATGGTGAATCCCATAAAAACTACTTCACTGTTTGAATTATTTAGTGACCAGGAGTATCGTGAATCCCGCAAGTACTTTTACATCAAATGACCATTTAGATATTTAGTATGCAAAGCAACTTGAGTTGGTGAAATTATTGAGTAACCAGGGGCTCGCATCACAAATGTGATGCCTTTGCGTCAAAAGATAATTTGATGACTTAAGGAAGCTAGAGATAAAAATAAGTCCTACATAAAATAAATATTGTTGATCCTTAACTAGGTATTAGCTTATCTAAGCAAAAGAAATGATAAAATGAACTAAAGTGTTAGCACTAATATACACTTAGCACAAGTATAAACCAATCTGGGTTTCTCACAATTCTTTGTAAAAGAATCACACACATAAAGAGAAACATTGAAAGGTGAAACCTTTGTCAGGGTTGAATTTTTGATTTGGGCAATACTCACACCTTGAAAAGAGACGAGATTATAAAAAAATATTTGCGAACATAGAAGAGTCATTACATGACATAGAGGAGTTTTGAAAGCCAAGTCGATGATTGAAGAACCCCCAAGGACAACCTGAGCAAAAGTGAGACGAAACCTGATGATATCTCTGCGGAAAAATATCGGAACTCCTACACCTTCTCAATCTGAAGAACGGGCACACACCTGAAGATCATTTATACACATGTATACATGCATACATAAAGCTAACATTTCACTTTCAGGAAATTGGACAAGCAAATAGGGAAAGCTCTAAAGAAATGAGGTATGTTGCGAGAGCCTCCAATAAATGAAGCAAGATACAGAACACACTGTTGCAGACAAGAGTTGAAACCTCCAAGACACGGAGCACCTGACAGTCAGATGGTCAAGAGAATGCTGGGGGTGATTACCTAGTCGTTGGAACAAATCAGAATTCCAAAAGTCATTGGAACAATATGCCACATATTGATGAAGAAACAGGTCGAGTACCTAGGTTGCGTGCCTAAGAAACCCTTCAAGGGTGTGTGCCTAAAGAAAAGATCAGAAGAACATTAGACATTGGAACACTCCAGGAATAGTGTATTTGAAAGAATTAACCACACCATTATGGAGAAAGTCAAAAGCATGATTAGTATGACTAAGCTGCCAAAACTACCTTAGATGGATAATACAAACCACCAAACCTACTTTAGGTGGATGATCTCATTTATAGAATTTTTTGGTGCAAGCTTCCAAGCAGTGCTTGTTTTTCCTTGACTTGTGGAGCAAAGCTTCAAGTTTACTTTAGGTGCATTTATTAGTTTATTATAATAGTGAGCTTGAGTTTCACTATAAATAGAGAGCTCATTTGAGAGCTCAAATTACCCCTAACAAGAAGCTCCAAGTAAGAGAGCTTAGAGTGTAAGTTCCAAGTAAGAGAGCTTGGTAAAAAATGTAGTTAGTGTCCAAGGTTTTTTTGTACAAGTTTTGTAATACTTGTAAATTATATTTAAGTGGTAATAGAAAGTTTATTTTTTCTCACAAAAATTATTCAGTGATGAGAGAATCACAACATTAACGGAGGTTAGCAGTGGTATAGCCAGCTAGAGACCTAATTGTTGGATAATTATGACCCATAGCATCACTATTTGTACAGAACATGGTGTTGTTGTACAAATTAACTATGTGACAAAGGAAATTGTTCTTTTATCATTTTGTAATTAGATTACTTGGATATATAAATGATAAAAGTCCTTATGATTAGTTCCGGATTAATATTATATGAGATAGTATTAATCCATAAATGTTTAATCATTAAATATCTCTAGTCGTAGTATTATCGAGACTGGACATCGATAATGCGGAATAGGCTAGTATTACACTTGTGCGTGTTATGGAAGCGTAACAGCATAGTTCTCATATATTTGGGTATTGGATACTCATGCAAGTGTAATAGGAGGTTCTGTTTACCGATGGTACGGAAATAGCTTCGCTCTGGATAGACCCATCGGAATCACATTGGTAGTATGACTATGTGTCTATGGGAATCCGAATCGGGGTAGGTGTATTTGATCTTAACCTGAGACTTGCATCGCTAATACTTGCGACAATCAGTATACTTTGGTTTTGGTCGTCCAAGGCTTTAACAGATTCTGTGTACGCCTCTTATAGGTATACTGAGAATCGTAGTGTATTGGGTGTGATGTCAAGATGGAAGTATCACTTCAGTCATATGGAGATGATGATCACGCAGGGATAGAGAACTGGTACTCTAAGTGCTATAACCATCGGGGAAATATGACTAGGTCATGACTTTCCGATCATAAATAGATTAGTTGCTAGTGATTCGATATATGCTTCGTACGGGGCAGACACAACTCCAGCCCCAAGCCTAGCATGTGACATCTGATACTGGATCGTAATGCACAATACTACGTATACTACGCCTGAAAAAAATCTTATATTTCGTAGAAGAATATTCTGGAAAATTGGGTAGGCACGGTGCTTTGCTAGAAGTCAACCATGTCTTGTAAATCGGTAAGTACGTGGTACCGGGTACGCACGTGTTCGGATAGTCCGATGACCGTATTTATTGCCAACATATCCATGGATCCCTTGGATCGCATCCCAAAGATTCACCGATGGTATTTGTCTCGAACAATATTAATCTGGGATTAATTAAGAGAGAGAAAATTAATCTGGGATTAATTACGGCAAGAATTAATCTGGAATTAATTATCAGAGAAAGAATTAATCTAGGATTAATTGCGTCGAGAATTTATCTTGGATTAAATTCGTCGAGAGGAGAGAACGCGATTAATTTGGAATTAATCGGTAAAATAAATTTAATAGTTAAATTAGATTTTACTATTTAATTTATTTAATTGGGCTAAAATAATATATTATATATATTAAATGAAATCGGATTTCAACGCGGAATTAAATTGGATTTTAATTCTAGCGAAAAAATTAATTTGGAATTAATTCGTAAGCGACTTTAATAATAATTTTGCTCGGCATTATTATTTAATTAAATTAGTGTAGGCACTGTATTTTTGCATGTAAGTCCCGATGATGAGTCTCGTATGGAGACACTACCTCTTTGACTGTGAAAGCCGCGGGAAACGGACGTTGGAAGGGAAAATGTCAAGAATTTACACTTGGGTGGATTTAACTCGTTGGATTAGCTTCGGACTCGCTTGTTGAACCTCTGTTTCAAAGCACACCCTTAGCCCAAACCCCCGTAAGACACAAACCATGCCCACATATCCCTAAAACCACACACCAAGCCCAATCCAAAATAATTAAAATATTAAAATGCATGTCACAAATTAAATTAAAACCAATTAAAATTAAACTTAAATTAAATTAAATTCCTAAACTAAATAAAACCAATTAAAATTAAACTTAAATTAAATTAAATCCTAAATTAAAAGATCCAAATTAAATTCCATAAATAACATTCCTAATTAAAATAAATCACCTTCCCAATTAAAGAAACCATTTCCTTATAATAAACTAATTAAATCTTCCCCCTAATTACACAATCTCCCTTTCCTACCCAAATAAGGATTACCCATCCCTTGGCCTATATAAAGAACCATTAACCCCACCTTTCAAACCCTGGCCATTCTCACGAAAAACACCAAAAAATAAAGTGCTTCAATTGCCGCACCTAAACCCTTCACCAATTACCCATTCACGCATCAATAGATGACGCCAACAATTCTTCAGCCCTTCACTTAGCCTTTCACGCAGCCATTGCCTCTTCACGCAGCCGTACCCTTTTATCACTCCAATTGTCTCACGCCTAAACTCCACTCACGCTACAAATTTCCCTGCACAGCCATTGTCCACGAACCAACCCACTTAACTGAACCTGCACTCACTGCCTCACGCCACTTGCCCTCAACTCCATTCACGCCACCTGCACACCCCTTTACACATCAACGCATTGCCTTCATCTCAAGCCATCATCTGCCCATTCAATCAGCTACTACCCATAAGCCCACACCACTCACTGCCTAATTACCAATTCACGCAGCTTGCCCCTTCACGCCCAACTTGCTCCACGCAACAACCCTCAACGTAAGCACCTTCACTCCATTCAATACGTCCAGCCCTTCAAACGCCAATTAGTCTTCCAACACAGCCCTAAAACCACCCAAAACACCACCCAAAACAGTCCCCAAATTAACCCAAAACAGTGACCTTAAAATACAACAAAAACAGCAGCGAGACGGAGTGAAAACAGCAGTCCAAAACAGCGAAACAGCGAGGAAAATGTTGGATTAGTGAACCAGAAAAGTTGTGGAACATCAACCCTTCCGACGGCCGTGTAACGCGCTTTCGAGAGATGACAAAAGAGGTTAGACCTGAGGGCACCCTTTTTACTTATTATCTTTCGTTTCTTTTATTTATTTTACTATATTATCGAATGAGAGTCGTTTGTTGAGGCATGATGTGATTGTTGGATAAGCGGAATATGTGTTTTCTTTTGTGGTATATAGGATGGAAACCCATACGTAAATTTCGTAGCCGAATCTGAATGGACGGTAGTGCGGTTTGACTCGGGATACAACGCCACGTACCACTTAAGAGACACGTATTTCGTCTCATCCGAACTTGTGTTTGAGCATGTTGTAGTTCGTAGGTTATTTATTTGTTATTAAAGCATGATTTAGCTTAGTTTGTTATTTATTTTCAAAGCATGATTACGTTATTTTAGGCATGATGTTTTGTTTAGTTTATGATTATGTTTAAGTTGCTATTTGTTTATTTTGGTTTAATGGTTCAATGCGCTCATTGTGTGATATTGTGTGTTTGCGGTTTAAAGACTTACTTTCAAGCATGCAAACTTAGATTATGAGTTATTTTGATGAATGCGGACTAGATCTAAGTTACCTTTGAGCATACATGTTGAGTAGATTCGGTTAGTTTATTGCACAAATCATATCGTTACAAGTGACATAAGTAAGAGACTATTCCGAACCCAACGGTTTGAGGTCTTCCCTTGCGAGGGGTGAGTGCGGCCTTAAATCACATTTTCCCGGTTCACACCGGGTGGCGACTCCATGTTATTTCTCCGGTTTAGTTCCCCTGCGGGCTATTCCGTACTCCCAACTAGGCCGCGAGCCTAGAACAGCGTCGTCAAGTTCTGTGTCCTACAATTAGATTTAATTGCGTCGCGACGGAAAATTCGTTTAATCGGATTAAACGAATCCGAGTCCAAAATGTGATGGGACCCACTCACTTACATCAATTAGTCACTATTTGATGAAAGTTGTTGGGATAATTTAAATTAGATTTACTAACTCATCACACCTACCAACAAAATATATATAATAAATGAATTTTTTGGAAAATATTCATTTTTTATCTCTTCTTCATTTAATGGCCGTGTGGCCATTGCCTCTGATTTAAAAAGTTTTGGCCAAAAGCCATTTCCCCTTTTTTGCTTTTGAAGTAAGGGGCCACTGACTTCTTTTAATATGCCGAAAATAAAAGCAATAATTGCTTGCTTCTTTGCTTTAGGCCAAATTGGCCACTGACTTTGATTATTCAATTAGGCGAGAAGCATTTGGCTTCTTTGGAAGAAGGCCGAATTGGCCACTGTCTTCTTTGAATTTTTTGGCCGAATGAAAAGAAAAGAATTTGCTCTCTGTTTTCTTTGAGAAGGCTGAAAGCATCAAAGACAATTGGTTTCTCTGTCTTCTAAAGACTGCCGATTGCTTCCCTCTCTCTTGGGCAAAATTTGCTTCTCCTTGGGAGATAAAATTTGTTCCATTTATTCTTGCTAGCACATAAGGGAGTCAAATGAAGGTGATAGGGATACTCACCCATGAGCTTGGAAGCTTCAACATCCATGAAATTTTTGAAATCCTAAATCCGATCAATGTAGGTATTTCACAACTTTCTTGATTAATTCACACAATAATCACGCTTAGAGATCCCGTGGCATGTCTAGGACACTTACAATGGTATCAGAGCGAGATCTAAGCTTGATTTAATTTCTAGGGTTCATGACTTTAATTTGGGATTTTATGCTTAGAGCTTGATTTTTCCTAAATTGATTGTTTGGTTGAGTTTATATGATGTTGAATTGGATTTGTATATCATTGGATTTATGATAAATTGATTAGATCAAAAATCCCCAAAATCCATGCTTGGCCGAAAATTACCCTAGGAAGCTCATGGTTAATTTTTTGAATTAGACAATTGGATATGTTGATTCACATGAAATTGAATGTTAATTGTTGATTTAATTAGATTGAAATCAAAATTGGATGTTAATTTCATGTATTTACGTGAGTATGAAGCATGTCCAAATGGATTGATTGTGCTTTAATTTGTGTTTGGAAATACTAGATTAATTAATTAATTGTGTTAATTACACTTGAATTGAATTAATATGTAATTTGGAATAATGTATTAATTTAATTTGTTATAATTGGGCTTAATGGGCTGGTTGGGCCAAGTTTGGTTTAAGGTAATTGGTTGGATCCAATTGGGCCTAAAACCATTTCCATAAAGTCTAAAATATGACAATTGGGCCTTTACAATTTTAATTGGGCCTAATGGGCCTAAATTTATTTTTGGCATAGGGTGATTCCTAATTGGGCCTTGGCATCTTGGGTTTGATCATAATGGCTAAAGCTCACGCCTAGAGAATTAATTAAAAGTCCATTGAACTTTAATTAAATAGTATTGTATAGTAATTGGGCCTTTGAGACCCATTAAGATTGGATTTGGAATCCAAGTCTTTAAGGCACATAAATAAGTGTGATTATTTAATTTGAAATTAAATATGAATTATTATTGGATAAAATTTAAATTGGATTTAAAATTATAGATCGATATAATTCAAGAATACGTACTTTGAGTATTTATTCTTAAACGAGTTGGACTCGCGCAAATCAAATCGTTGTATGAACATTGGATGATCATTAATTCAAAAATTAATTAATTGGATTAGATTGATTGAATAACATGCTTTGTATGAATACTTGGATGTATGAATGAATAATGTATATCAGATGGATATTAGAAGGGTGAGGGCAATTTTGGAAATTGTTGTAATAAATTTAGAATTTATTAAATTGGACCTGCGTGTCCAGCCTATTATCTCTATTCTCTTTGTATTTCTCTTCTCACCAATTCCCCTCAATGTAAATGAGGTTTCTTTAGAAGTATTATGTAATTGGGTAGAAGGATGAATAGTGCTAGCGGGAGAGAGGAAATAGAGAGATTTGTTCTAGGAACAAAATTGTTATATATCCATCCGTATATCATTATTAATTTTATTCGCGCCTTATTATGCTTTTAGAATGCATGCTTAAGGGTGTATGATAAGACCTAATTAAAGATAATAAATTGGTTGCCAAATCGCGACAAAAACCCTCATTTTATATTAAGCGTTTTTCCTTCCATTGAGTGATTCTCTCTCAAGATCCAAGATTGGCATTGGTTTGTTGGCCAAAGTCAAGACCTTTGTCCATCACGAATGTGTTTGAATCATGAAGCTTTGTTCCATATCGTATGTCTTGGGCAAGTTGTGATTTGTTGGCCAAAGTCAATGTCACTTCTTGTTCATCGACCTCGATTACGAAGTTTTCCCACTGTCAATGGGTCACGCTTAACTGGTTTCATTAAGCTTGTTGAGCCAAAGCCAAGACTTAGTTGATTTAGAGGAAAAAGTTAGGAAATATATTGGATATATTGACATATATTGGATATATGTTTCGGACTTGGAGGTCCACCTACTGGATCTAGGAATTGGATGAGATCCAATTGATCTTAGAGATCTACCTAGTTAAGTTTCATACAACTTGTTGGCCAAAGTCAAGGTTGTGTGTTATTTAACGGGATCCTAGCCCACTAGGAACCTAGGTTTCCCAAGTACTCCACAGAGGGTTAGAGGCTCGCCGAAAAATAGTGGGAGGCAAATATTAAATTTGCAATTTCATTTAGATACTTGCCAATACACGCTCATTTCATTTTTCGTCATTAATTATTTATAAATATATTAGTTGGACTAATATTCAATTGTTGTTTTAATTTAACAGTTGGACTGTATTCAAACTATTCATTTGTAGTTGGTTATATAATTGGATTATAGTAATCAATACATTTGAATGTAACTGATCAATAGTAATTGATTATATAGTTAGACTATAGTAATCATTATATTTGATTGTACCTGAAATCGTTGATTGAATAGTTGGACTATAGCAATCAAGATGGTTGAAAGATCAACGTTTAGAACATAATCCTGGGTGAAAATGTATTTAAACGGCTCTAATTTTCAGATTGGGAATAGAACTTCAAGATAGTCCTGAGAGCTGAGAAGTTATTCTATTTGATAGAGAAACCTCTCGAGCATGAGCCCGGAGTTGATCAAATAGTAGAGCATGAGCTTAGGAAGACTCATTGTGATGATAACTTTAGTGCTCAATCTGTTATGCATAGCCATAACTTCTTAAAAGGACATATCCCAAGTTGTCTGCCTAAACTGTGGCAAACGGGGTCACTAGAAGTGTGATTGTCGTATGGACAAGGCAGACATGAAGGAAGTGAAGGCGAGACAAGGTTCCGGCTTTAAGAATAAACATGTTCACTACTGGTTTTAAAATTGGATTTTTGATACTAGATGTGGTACATGAATATATGTATTGATGTGCGGGATCTGCTGATAAGCAAGATACTGGCTTTAGATGAGATCGACCTATGAGTCGGAAACAGGACATGAGTCGTTGTTTTGGCCGTAGAAACCTAAGTTTTGGAACTGCCCTTGGGGCATGTACTTAAATTAGGAGACTGTTAGAATGTACCTAGTTTGACTATGAACATTATCTCTGTATCTAGTTTAACCCGTTGCGGGTATACCTTTATATTCCGAAACACCGGGTGTTTTAATTATAAAGATGATATCGAGATATCTATATTAGATGTAAATAATGGTCTTTATATTTTGAATATAAATGAATCTCAAACATATAACATGACAAACAAAAGCTCAAATTGAATAAATCTGTTGAGACTTAAAAGTGGCATTGTTGTCTGTGACACATTAACAAGACTCGTATATCCACACTTTCAAAGAGTGGATACTAGGACGGATTTGATTCTAATTCAAATGATGTCTGTGAATCTTGTTTATTAGGCAAAGTGCTTAAAACATCTTTTACTTGGTAAAAGTGCAAGTGCCACCGATCTGTTAGCTTTCGTTCATAGTGACGTAAGTGGGCCCATGTCTAGCTAGGCTAGAGGTGGATATGAATACTTCGTAACCTTTACGAATGTGGCATCGCGTTATGGTTATGTGTTTATTATGAAACACAAGTCAATAACTTTTGATAAATTCAAAGAGTTTCAACACGAAGTATAGAAAAACAGACGGGCAAAAGTATTAAGACATTACGGTTGGACCGTAGTGGAAAATACTTGAGCAATAAGTTTCTCGATTACTTGAAAGAGTATAGTATTCTTTCACAGTGGACTCCTCCCGGGACACCTCAATTTGACGGTGTGTCCGAACAGAGAAACCGAACTTTGTTGGACATGGTAAGGTTAATGATGAGTCGCTATGAGCTACTAATTTCCTTCACGGGATACGCATTGAATAATGCAATACTTATTTTGAATAAGGTTCCGTTAAAATCTGTTAGACAGACTTCATATTAGATATGAACATGAAAGAAACCGGGATTCTCATTCCTGAAGATTTGGGAATGTTGGGCATACACTAAATGTTTGGATGGTACCAAACTAGAACCCAAATCGGATAAGTGCCTATTTATAGGTTGTCATAGGGAAACCAAAGTATAGTACTTATACAACTCACAAGAGAACAATGTAATTGTTGCTCTCCATGCGATTTCCTAAGAGGAATTCCTATATGCAGAGTGGTAAGTGGGAGGAAAGTAAAATTCGATGAAAATCGAAGTAATACTGTTCCAGACACCGAGTCCTCACAGAACACCAACAGTTCATCAGGGATAAAACTGTACCAATAATCTTTGAATACACAAGAACCGCGTAGGTCGGAGAGAGTCAGAAAACAACCCGGAAGGTGTGGGTTTCTGATCTCACCTTATGTAGATATCAATCTTATTGAGGAAGACAAACCGGCTACGTATGAGGAAGTGATACAAGGTATCGACTCCTTTTATGGAAAAGTGCCATGAAGTCCGAAATGGATTCCATGTATACCAACTAAGTTTGGACAATGGTTGATGTACCAGAATGCATTGTGCCTATTGGTACTATATAAGTCTTCAAAGAAGACATACATGGATGGCAACATACAAATGTACACAGCTAGGCTTGTACAGAAAGGGTATCGTCAAAGACATAGTGTCGACTACGACGAAACTTTTTCACCTGTTTTCATGATTAAATCTATTCGAATAATATTTGTTATTGCTGTATATTTCATTTATGAAATATGGCAGCTGAACCCCAAAACCGCTTTCCTTAACGGAAACCTTTTGAATGAGGTTTGTATGTAACATCCTGACGGTTTTGTCGTGCCAAAATATGCAAACAAGGTTTGCAAGATCAATCGATCCATTTATGGATTGAAGCAAACATTGCGTTCTTGGAACCAACATTTTGATGTAATCATAATGGTATATGATTTAATTCAAAACGAAGATGATTCTTGTGTATATAAGAATGTTAGTGAGAGCGCACTGACAATGAATGTCTTATAAGTTGATGATGTATTGCTTCTTAGCAATGACATTCTCATACTAAAATCGGTGAAAGCTTGACTTTCATGAAAAAATCTCCATGGAATATCTGGGAGAAGCATGCTTTATTCTAGGAATAAAGATCTACTGAGATAGATCTAGAAAGCTGCTGATAATCCTCCCAGAGCTCGTATGTTTTTTGAAATGTATGTGACCTGATGTCTCATATGCTTTGAGCATATGTAGACGCTATAAGGCCAATCCAAGTGATGGTCACTAGATTGAAGTTAAGAACATATTTAAGTATCTTGGATGAACCAATGATGCTTTCTGAGAATATGGGGAAAGGAGAACTTGAGGTGACTGGGTTCACCGCTGCAAGTTTCCAAACCGATGAAAACGACGGTAAGTCGCAATAAGGGTACGTATATAGTTTGAACAACGGAACAGTGAGCTGGAAATCTTCCAAGCAAGATACTGTTGCCGAATAAACAACAAGAGCGGAACATTGCTGCAGCTGAGGCAGCAAAAGAAGTATTTTGGATCTATAAAATTCCTAATTAGATTAGGAGTAGTTCTGTTAGCAGCTGAGCTAGGCTACAACATAAGCTAAGGAACCACGGTCTCATCAATGATCCAAGTATGTACTTTGACTAATTCATCTGATTTGTTCGATCATACATCGTGGCGATGTGATGATCGAATAAATCGCATCAGATGATAACCTTTCAAATCTGCTGACGAAAGCTATTTCTCAGCTGAAGTTTGAGCGACCCGTACAAAGTTCAGGTGTTAGACACTTGAGTGATTGGCTATAGGCCAAGTGAGAGATTGTTGGACAATTATGACCCATAGCATCACTATTTGTACAGAACATGATGTTGTTGTACAAATTAACTATGTGACAAAGGAAAGTGTTCTTTTATCATTTTGTAATTAGATTACTTGAATATATAAATGATAAAAATCCTTATGATTAGTTCCGGATTAATAAGATATGAGATAGTATTAATCCACAAAGGTTTAATAATTAAATATCCCTAGTCGTAGTATTATCGAGACTGGACATCGATAATGCGGAATAGGCTAGTATTACACTTGTGCGTGTTATGGAAGCGTAACAGCATAGTTCTCATATATTTGGGTATTGGATACTCATGCAATTGTAATAGGAGGTTCTGTTTACCGATAGTACGGAAACAGCTTCGCTCTGGATAGACCCATCGGAATCTCATTGGTAGTATGACTATGTGTCTATGGGAATCTGAATCGGGGTAGGTGTATTTGATCTTAACCTGAGACTTGCATCGCTAATACTTGCGACAATCAGTATACTTTGGTTTTGGTCGTCCAAGGCTTTAACAGGTTCTGTGTACGCCTCTTCCGGGTATACTGAGAATCGTAGTGTATTGGGTGTGATGTCAAGATGGAAGTATCACTTCAGTCATATGGAGATGATGATCACGCATGGATAGAGAACCGGTACTCTAAGTGCTATAACCATCGGGGAAATATGACTAGGTCATGACTTTCCGATCATAAATAGATTAGTTGCTAGTGATTCGATATATGCTTCGTACATGGCAGACACAACTCCAGCCCCAAGCCTAGCATGTGACATCCGATACTGGATCGTAATGCACAATACTACGTATACTACGCCTGACAAAAATCTTATATTCCGTAGAAGAATATTCTGGAAAATTGGGTAGGCACGGTGCTTTGCTAGAAGTCAACCATGTCTTGTAAATCGGTAAGTACGTGGTACTGGGTACGCACGTGTTCGGATAGTCCGATGACCGTATTTATTGCCAACATATCCATGGATCTCTTAGGTCGCATCCCAAAAATTCACCGATGATATTTGTCTCGAACAATATTAATCTGGGATTAATTAAGAGAGAGAAAATTAATCTGGGATTAATTACGGCAAGAATTAATCTGGGATTAATTATCAGAGGAAGAATTAATCTAGGATTAATTGCGTCGAGAATTTATCTTGGATTAAATTCGTCGAGAGGAGAGAACGCGATTAATTTGGAATTAATCGGTAAAATAAATTTAATAGTTAAATTAGATTTTACTATTTAATTTATTTAATTGGGCTAAAATAATATATTAGATATATTAAATGAAATCGGATTTCAACGCGGAATTAAATTGGATTTTAATTCCAGCGAACAAATTAATTTGGAATTAATTCGTAAGCGACTTTAATAATAATTTTGCTGGGCATTATTATTTAATTAAATTAGATTTAATTGCGTCGCGACGGAAAATTCGTTTAATCGGATTAAACGAATCCGAGCCCAAAATGTGATGGGACTCACTCACTTACATCAATTAGTCACTATTTGATGGAAGTTATTGAGACAATTTAAATTAGATTTACTAACACATCACAACTACCAATAAAATATATATAATTAATGAACTTTTTGGAAAATATTCATTTTTTATCTCTTCTTCATTTAATGGCCGTGTGGCCATTGCCTCTGATTTAAAAAGTTTTGGCCAAAAGCCATTTCCCCTTTTTGGCTTTTGAAGTAAGGGGCCACTGACTTCTTTTAATATGCCGAAAATAAAAGCAATAATTGCTTGCTTCTTTGCTTTAGGCCAAATTGGCCACTGACTTTGATTATTCAATTAGGCGAGAAGCATTTGGCTTCTTTGGAAGAAGGCCGAATTGGCCACTGTCTTCTTTGAATTTTTTGGCCGAATGAAAAGAAAAGAATTTGCTCTCTGTTTTCTTTGAGAAGGCTGAAAGCATCAAAGACAATTGGTTTCTCTGTCTTCTAAAGACTGCCGATTGCTTCCCTCTCTCTTGGGCAAAATTTGCTTCTCATTGGGAGATAAAATTTATTCCATTTGTTCTTGCTAGCACATAAGGGAGTCAAATGAAGGTGATATGGATACTCACCCATGAGCTTGGAAGCTTCAACATCCATGGAATTTTTGAAATCATAAATCCGATCAATGTAGGTATTTCACAACTTCCTTGATTAATTCACACAATAATCACGCTTAGAGATCCCGTGGCATGTCTAGGACACTTACACTAATGGTTTGCTTCATCTAGAGAATCGCAGTTTCCACATTTGGAGCTCTAGTAGTTGACAGGGGCGGCTCCACTTTGGGCCCAGCAGGGGCTGCAGCTCCTGTTGGGCCCAACAAAATTTTCTAAATTATTTTAAAAAAAAAAAAAAAAATTTATTAAATCCTTATTTTTTGTTCCCATTTTCTCATAAATTCTGAAACTTCTTAAGAAACAAATACAAAAGATACAAGTCATCAACAACGAAATTCAAAGGTGAGTGAGCAACTGCACAAAGCAAAGGGGTCCAGGGGCGGTTCTACTTTTTATTCAACAATCAGGATAATACTCTCTATATATTTTTATGCAAAATAAAAATGGGTTTGGAAATTAATATTATCGACATATCGTATTGTTCAATTTTTTCTATGCTCATTATTAGCTATTTAGTTTTACAGTTACATATACTTTGACGTAGTTAATTTGTTATTAATTAACATAGTGAATCTTTTATTAATTTAGCTTGATGGTGAGGATGCTAGACTTACAGTTATGTTGTAAATTCTTCAATTTTCAGAGGGTATATTTGTCTTTTGTGATATGGGGGTAGTTACAATCCTTGTAGGGTTGCAACCCCACCCCAATGGGTGCCCTTCTTTGGCACCCCTCCTTGCCTTATAAAAGGTTTTTCCCTCCATTTTTGTGAGTAAGTTGTTGGAAAAATTGGGGAAGAAAAAAGGCAACAAGACAAATACATTTCAGACTTTGTTTTCTTGGTTTTGAGAAGAGATCCACCATTTGTTCTAGTTCATAAACTTGTGAAGGAGTGCTCCTTGTACAAGTAGCATCCTAGTTATCCTGGGAGAACGTTGGCAATTCGGAACCGTAGAGCACCTGTGACGGGCCAATAAGTTCTTAAGGACAGAGACTTTCTCGACTTGGAATTTCAGTAACCTGATTTTTCTTATGTGTTCTTTTATTGGTTTTTTGTATAGGGTTTTGCATATAGATTTTTTTGGGAATTGATCTGTTGGTTTTGCATGTTAAATTACTGTTTGATAACACTAAATTGGACCACAATCTTAAGAACTTATTGATATCGTGTTATTAGATAGTAATTTGCATGTTAGGGTTTGAATATTTTCTGGAAAATACGAACTGTGCATGAAAAACCCGTAGGGCGTTCGAACGCCCGACGCACGCGAAGGCTAAAAATTTGAATTCTCGTAAGAACGTTCGAACGTGTCTTCAAACGCACCTCGAACGCAAGCCTTCTGCCTTAGAACGTTCGAACGCGTAATAAACGCAACTCGAACGCACGCCTTCTGCCTAAGAACGTTCGAACGCGTTATAGAACGCTACACGAACGTGAACTCACTGGAATCACTCCGTTCGAACGCGTTATCAAACGCAACTCGAACGCGAACTCTCTGGAATTATGTTCGAACGCGCGAACGTTCTCGAACGCAACACGAACGCTCACACACTGGACAGTCTCGTTCGAACGAAGATACGAACGCGGCACTAACGAAATAGTCCTGTGATATTTATAAACTTGGCGATAAATAATATTAACTTGGTTAATCATATACTGTACACACATTAATCTTGGTAGTATAGATTTAAGTTATTACTAAGGTGTTCAATTATCACAAGCATACACATAGTGATAAAGTTGAATTGATTGCATAATTGGTTGAGAATTTAAAGTGTAATCTTACACAAGAAATTCCATCCAATCTTGATTGACATATATATATATTTTGTATCAGTTGTGCTATTGAATAAGTGTAAATCTGGGTTTGAATTGCTAAAAGATCCTTGTGGGAAAAAGTGTTTGAAGAATATTCGTTCATTCAATTTTCCTAAAGTATCTTTAGTTGAGATTCAAGGACTTGTGTTTATTGGAATTTTGTCCAATAGAACAACAAGTGACTACCTAGTATATCACTTAGAACAAGATCATTCGTTGATCTCTAAACAATTTGTCTTTCGTAGACTAAAGATCATTCGTTGATCTCTGAGTAATTTGTCTTTCGTAGACTAATTGACCCTGTTGATTTTCCAGTTACAAATGGCTAGCGGAAATATCATGGTACCGGTCTCTCACGGAGAAAAGCCGGAGAAATTTGGTGGGGCAAATTTCAAGCAGTGGCAGAGCAAAATGCTGTTCTACCTGACAACTCTCCAGTTGGCTAAATTCCTCAAAGATCCTCCGGGTCCTGTGGAGGGTGAATCTGAATTGGCCAAGGAAGAGCGAGAACAGACTTGGATGTCTGGAGACTTCTTGTGCAAGAACTACCTTTTGGGTGGTCTTGACAATACCCTGTACAATGTGTACCAAGGCATGACTTCTGCGAAGATTCTCTGGGAATCTCTCGAGAAGAAGTATAAAACTGAAGATGCCGGACAAAAGAAATTTGTCGTGGGTAGGTTCCTGGACTACAAGATGGTAGTTTCAAGGACAGTGATGTCTCAGTTGGGTGAACAACAATAGATCATTCATGAAATACTGGATGAAGGAATGAAACTTTGTGAGACGTTTCAAGTTGCCATCATAATTGAAAAGTTGCCTCCATCATGGAAGGATTTCAGGAGCTATCTGCAACACAGAAAGAAGCAGATGAGCCTTGAAGACCTTGGAGTTCGATTGAGAATCGAACAGGACAACATGATGTCCGGAAAGGCCAGCTACAAGACTATGGAGTCTAAGGCCAACATCTTTGAGGATGTAAATGGTAGCAAGAAAAGAAAGAACAGTGAAGCTGATTCTTCCCAAGCGAACAAGAAGTTCAATGGGAAGTGCTACAACTGTGAAAAGAGCGGTCATATGACAAAGGACTGCAGAAACAAGATATCTCAGGACAATGGCAGGATATATGAGGCTTATGTCACTGAAGATGAGCAGTTAACTGGTGAGATTTCAGAAATGAATCTCTCAACAGTGGTAACTGAGGCCAACTTGGTTGGGAATCCGAGAGAATGATGGGTAGACTCTGGGGCTACTCGTCATATCTGTGCTGATAGCAAGATGTTTTCCTCGTATCAGAAAGGTCGATGGCGGCGATCATCTGACAATGGGAAACTCGTCTACCTCTAGAGTGGTTGGACAAGGCACAGTAGTTCTGAAAATGATATCCGGAACGGAGCTTACATATAATAATGTTTGCATGTTCCAGATATTCGGAAGAACTCGGTCTCGGGTTTGTATTTGTTTCTGACAAGATTGTATTGACCAGAAATGATGTCTATGTAGGAAAATGATACCTCGCTGAGGGTCTTTTCAATGACTGTCAATTGTGCTATTAATAAAGCTGAAACTTCTGCTTATATTATTGAGTCACAAAATGTATGGCATGGGAGGTTAGGACATGTTAATTATGATACATTAATTAACATGGACCTTATACCTAAATTTGCATTGATAGCCAACATGAGTGTGAGGCATGTGTTGAAGCAAAAATACATAGAACATCATAGAACGAAGTTCTGAACCCTTGGAACTTGTACACATTGACGTATGTGACATGAGTTTTGTGCAAACAAGAGGCGGTAAAAAGTACTTGTCACTTTTATCGATGAAAGCACAAGATTCAGTTAAGTGTATTTGCTGAGGAGCATAGCTGAAGCTATTGAGAGCTTTATACACTGAGAACGAAGTTGCAAATCAACTTGGCAAGGAAATCAAAAGAATCAGGAGTGATAGAAGTGGTGAATACGTTTCATCATTCGGTGAATATTGTTCTGTGCACGGAATTATTCACGAAACCATTGCTCCGTATTCTCCTCAACAAAATGGGATTGCTGAGTGCAAAGACCGAACGTTGAAGGAAATGATGAATGCCATGTTGACTAGTTCTGGTTTACCTCAGAACTTGTGGGGGAAAGCCCTGCTTTCCGCGAACTACGTTCTGAACAAGCTTCCTCACAGAAGATCGGACAAGACACCAAATGTTATGTACCTTCCTACAAATATCTGAAAATGTGGGGGTGTCTTGCCAATTGCCAAGGCTCCTAAACCTAAGAAGGTGGAATAGGACCCAAAACTGTTGACTGTATATTCTTCGGATATGCTTGCAACAGTAGTGCGTATCGATTCTTGGTACACAAGTATGAGATTCCTGACATCAATCTGAATGTGATGATTGAGTCAAAGAATGCAATATTTTTGAAGAGACATTTCCTTGTAAGGAAAGACAAAGAAGAGAGTCTCTCAAAAAGAGCTGTTGATACTGTCAAGGACAGTGATCATGTTGACCAAGAGTCAGATCCGATTTTCTGACATATTTGTTAGAAAATGAGCCTCGAAGCTATAAAGAAGCAATGTCTTCTTTGGAGGCACCTCTGTGGAAAGAGGCGATTATCAGTGAGATTGATTCAATCCTACAGAACCATACTTGGGAGTTGGTTGATCTTCCTCCAGGTTGTAAGCCACTGGGCTACAATTGGAAAGATGAAAATGGATGGATCAATAGATAAGTACAAGGCGAGGTTTGTCATAAAAGATTATAGACAAAGAAGGCTTTGTTTACTTTGACACCTATCCACCAGTGATTCGTATCACATCAGTAGAATGCTTATAGCTATAGCAGCTATATTTGGTCTTGAAATACATCAAAAGGATGTAAAGACGTCATTCTTGAATGGTGAATTGGATGAAGAGACTTACATGGAACAACCAGAAGGGTTTGATGTTCCTGGATAAGAACAGAAGGTGTGCAAACTTGTAAAATCCTTGTACGGATTAAAACAAGCACCTAGACAATGACATGAGAACATTGACAAAGAGATGTTATCAAGTGGGTTTAAAACCAATGAGTGTGATAAGTGTGTGTACACCAAGTCAACTCAAAAAGGATATGTCATTGTATGTCTCTATGTAGACGATATGCTGATAATTGGTAATAATCATGTGTTGATTCAGTTTACCAAGAAAGTGTTAACCAGCAAATTTGATATGAAAGATTTGGGAGTAGCTAACCTAACTCTTCCTCTATCAAATAATACTGGCTTAAGCATATCGCAATTAGAGTATTCAAGGATCATCAGAAGTCTGATGTATCTCACGAATTGCACACGAACTGATATCGCTCAAGCTGTGAATAGGCTTAGCAGATATACTAGCAATCCAGGACATAACCACTGGAAAGTCATAGTAAGTGTTTTGAGGTATAAAAACTTCAAAATGTGGGCTACATTACGAGAGATATCCTGTTGTTCTAGAGGGATACAGCGATGCTGGATATCTGATATAGTGGATTCCAAATCTACGGTTGGATTTGTTTTCACACTTGGTAATGCAGCCGTGTCATGGAAATCCTCGAGGCAAACATGTATTGCCCGGTCTACTATGGAATCAGAGTTCATAGCATTAGACAAAACAGCGGAAGAAGCAGAATGGCTTAGAAACTTCCTGGAGGATATTCCTGGTTGGCCCAAACCGGTGCCAGCGATTAGCATACATTGTGATAGCCAATCGGCAATTGGAGAGCCCAAAATACAATGTATAATGGTAAGTCTCGACACATATGTCGGAGACATAATACCATAGGTCAACTGCTCTCAAGTAGCATAATATCGATCGATTATGTTAAGTCGAAGGAAAACCTAGCGGATCCACTAACTAAAGGTTTACCTCGAGAGCAAGTTGAGAAGTCATCGAGGGGAATGGGCTTGAAGCCTATATTCTAAGAATTGTCACTGTGGAAACCCAACCTAGTTGACTGGAGATCCCAAGATCTAGGTTCAAAAGGGACAACAGAAACTTTGTGCAATTCAAAACAAGCACTGAAGAGTTTCGTACTCTTTCCCATTCCGATAATGACGCTGAGTGCTGTCTGTCATTGGTTAGGTTAAGCTAAGGCTTTTAATGATCACTATATTAGGAGATGAGTCCTAATGGGGGTAAAGACAGATTACCTTCTTCATAGTAGATCACCTATTTCAAGTAAGAAGTGAGGCCGCTTCCATGGGAACCTTTAAAGGCGGGTTACCCTAAAGTGCTTGATGAATCCAGGACCGTTGTTCAGGGCCAAAATGAACACAACCGTAGAACGGGAAAATGGTCGAATCAAAGCTGTGTGTTGGCAATTGTCTTGGTTTACACCAACGGCAGAACAGTTCAAGACTATGGGTCACTGGTTTGCCAAGTAAATCCGATTGTCATTCACTAGGAAAGGTTCAAGGCGAAAGCTACCTATTTCGATGCAGCTTTGGCTCATGGTATCTCTCTCACGTGTCTGACTGTATAATTGAAGAATTGTGGGGGATTGTTGTAAATTCTTCAATTTTCAGAGGGTATATTTGTCTTTTGTGATATGGGGGTAGTTACAATCCTTGTAGGGTTGCAACCCCACCCCAATGGGTGCCCTTCTTTGGCACCCCTCCTTGCCTTATAAAAGGTTTTTCCCTCCATTTTTGTGAGTAAGTTGTTGGAAAAATTGGGGAAGAAAAAAGGCAACAAGACAAACATTTCAGACTTTGTTTTCTTGGTTTTGAGAAGAGATCCACCATTTGTTCTAGTTCATAAACTTGTGAAGAGTGCTCTTTGTACAAGTAGCATCCAGTTATCCTGGGAGAACGTTGGCAATTCGGAACCGTAGAGCACCTGTGACGGGCCAATAAGTTCTTAAGGACAGAGACTTTCTCGACTTGGAATTTCAGTAACTTCTGATTTTTCTTATGTGTTCTTTTATTGGTTTTTTGTATAGGGTTTTGCATATAGATTTTTTTGGGAATTGATCTGTTGGTTTTGCATGTTAAATTACTGTTTGATAACACTAAATTGGACCACAAGTTACCCTTTTTGCAGCCAAGTATATTTGTTGTAATTTAACATAGTCAATTTGTTTTTTATTAATTTAACATAGTCAAATTTGTTTTTTTGAAAAAATTGAACAATATGATATTAATTTTGAAACCTAATAATGATTTGTTGATTCCTTTAGGTTTTTTTAATAATTTTTTTTACAAGAAACTAAATTATTATTTTGTTTATTTGATATAGTAATGGAGTAATATTTTAAAAGAAAATCAACATTACAACCTTCTCCAAAGAAAATTAAATTATTAAATTTTGAAATTATCAAAATTTGAAATTATTCTCCAAAGAAAAATGTACATTTCAACCTAAAAACCACAACTTTAAATTATCAAATTTTGAAAATCAAAAACAGCGGTTTGTCTTAACTTGATTTGAAAATTTTGGATCATGGTTGGAATATAGGGTAGAAAAAAGATGCTGCATTTTGTCTTTTTTGTTATCTTTTTAAAGAAGAGAATGGTATACAAAGTGGTGGTGATATATTTGTTGGTAAATGATTTAAGAATTGGAAGAAGAAAGAAAAATTTATTGAACATGAGGGAGATATGAATAGTGCTCACAACAAAACTAGACATAACTGTGAAGCGTTGATGAATCGGAAGCAACATATTAAAATAGCTTTCTCAAGACATTCAGACAAAACTCAAAATGAATATCGAGCAGCATATTGGAATTTTCAACTATGCATTTTGTGAAAAATTGATTGAGAAATCGAATGGGAGATCAATGATTGAATGATAGTTTAGTTGTATACATAGAAAATGATATTTTTTGTAGTATTGATAATGAGGTAATCATTCAACGTTTTCAACATATGAAAACTCGTCAAGAACAATTATAAATGTATTGAATGAAAATATATTAATGAAGTTCAAAATTTTGATACTTGTTTTTTGTTGAACTTTTTAATTTAGCCCCTCTTGTATTGAATTCATGGCTCCTCCACTGGTAGTTGACATATCACATCACATCATATCATATCGTACTTCATAGTTTTTTACATATATTTTTATCCCCCAACATTTTTGGTGTTGTCACGTGGCACTAGAGAAATTATGAGACAAAATTATATGTAAGTTCCCATATTTTTTAATATTTATATTAAGTCATCATTTTAATTAATATTAATAATACATTGAATTTTCATAATATATTGAATTTAATCAATGTTTATGATATGTTATATTTCCACTTATCTCGATATTTACAACATATTTAAATTAATGATTGCGATATATTGAATTTTCTACAAGATTTATGTATTTTTTTTAAAATATATCTCATTATGATTATATGCATATATAAAGGGATATACATAATAAATTTAGAATAACATACTTTTATTTTTGATAGACGACTTTATTTAGTGGGATAATAGTCTTAACTTGGTGGACTAAATCGGCTTTGGTAAGTGATATCTATCTTTAGTTTTTTTTCGTAAAATAAAAATTACAACGACGCGCAGGTCTATATATATATATATATATCTAGTTTCTATTCAATTTCTCCCACCTACCAAATGAGTAATATGGTACTACAAGCTCAAGTTGCAAAATAGATGAAAAATGTTGGATTGAAGTCCTTGGACGATAAATTATCTGATACCATTTGGGTATTTCAGGATTATTGACTCTGGAAAAAAAAAAAAAAAAAACTTCTGTCAATGACAGAGAATCCAATTTGTATTCAAAAACATTAAGAGGATGAAGCATTGTTAACTTGCCAAGCGGATGCAAGCATTATAGGCCTGCCTTTCCATCCAAGCAAAAGGCAACCTTTTTCACAAGCTAAAGTGTAGTCATCACAGCCATAAACAGAAAGCATCATCCTAGCTTGACTCAAACTCTTCAATCCCACCACTTGAAACCCAGCTCTGCCTAATTGCCTCCTCCATTGATCTGCCCTCTCATGCCTTTCAATCCTATCCGAGCCCTCGAAAGCTACAATGTTGCGAATTTCCTCTGCAAAGTGAAGTCTCTCTATGTTCATCCTCTGAGGACTATTCCGAGGCAAGCTAGCTTCAAGGGAATCAAAAATGGCAGAGTAGTAATGTAGAGATTCAAGGAATCTCCCAAGAAAGAAGGGACCATTGTGGTTAGCATCTTGCTCAACTACTGTAAGCAAGGTTGGATTTAATCTCTTGATTGCTTGGAGGATTTCCTTGAGGGAACCTCTGCTCTCTTTGACATATTTGTGCAACTGCATAATGCTATTTACAAACAATGTTTCCCCTTCTCTCAAATTAAGGTTCTCTTTAGTTAAAAGAGATGGCGTAACTGGCTCTGATAGCATGGAGAACTCTAAATCGATGCCTAATGATGTAGCATCAAGCACAACCGATTTCATACTTGCTTCGAGCTCTGAGAGAATTTGATCATTGATTAAACATGTGATCCGGATTCTTGGAGGACCATCTGGCCTTGAAGCTAGGCTTCTTATCAAAGAAGGCCATTGAAGGGTACGTTCCATTCCTAGATCAATGATGTGCAAAGAATATTTCCCTTGTGCTGCATGACAAATAGCTTCATTTGCAGCCATGAATCCAAAAGCAATGTAAGGAGTTGTTTGATAAAGAAGTTGAAAAGCTTCCCTTTTTTCTTTCCTTATGATCAATGACACATCCATAGCTCCATTTGTTAATGTGCCATTTGGATTCATGTTTTGAAGAAGTGAAAGCCTAGACTTCAATCCCAAAGCAAAACAATATGAAACTCTTTGTAATGAGTCACCCCAATGATTAGCTGAAGCCCATATTTGGTTTAGCATTGAGTCTGCAACTTTTGTGTCTCTACAACCCACAGCCTCAGCACAAGCTAACAACAAGTGCACCAAATGCAGCCCTTGGTCTACACCATGGCTCACCTCCTCAACACTAGGCACCATTTCAAGAACCACCCCAAAGTGATGATCATGATCTTCATTAGAGACATCAATGCTCATCTGCAACTGATGATCATCTCCTTCTATCAACATTGAAACATCATCATTCACCATTGAAAATGTCTCAATCTGATTGGCCTCGGTAGGTGACTTGTTAATGTCATCATGATCATCTTTATCTTCATGATCCATGTTAATGAAGCTGTCAACAAACTCATCAACCTCAGAAGCAGCCAAGTCATGAGGAGTGCTAGTGATCACATCCTCATGATAATAAGGAGAAAGCAATTCAAGCTCATTCATTGTCTCCTCCCACTCTCCTTGTTCTTGCTCAACTCTTGCAGGACAAAATCTTCTAATGGCAAGGTCATGGTTGAAGCTCTCATGCATGGGGAAGCTAAGCCAACCATTCATGGTTTCCATTGAAATGCTTGAAGGAAGTTTGAGGATGGAGGCAATGGCAATGGCTTAGAGCTAATTAACTTATGGATAAATTATAGGGCCTTGTGATCACAATATAAGTTTATTAATTTCTTCTTTTAAATATGTGGTTAAAAATTCTCTTTTTGTTTTTAGTTTAGGGTAACAACAACTCATTAGATTAAAAATAAACAATTTTATTAGAAGATAATTAATATATTAATTCCTTTTACATAGTTTTATTTTTTATTATGGTATTTGAAAATATATGCAATTACTTTATGACAATAAGAAAAGTTCCAAAATTGCATAATAATATTGTGTACAACGTTGATAAATTAATACTTGAGACATCAATAACCTAGATTAAATAATATTTTTTGCTATTTAAGACTAACATTTTAAATTAATAATCCAAATTTTTTTTAAGATAATATATTATAGAAAAATCCTAGAAGTTACATATAGGACCAACTCACTACATAAATTATTAATTTACTAAATGTGCAACTAAATCCATAAAAATAATCAATATTAATTATACACCAATAGCATAAAGATGGTCAATATTTACATGTCAATAATATATATTATAACCTTATTGACTATAAGATTTAGTGTACCATGAAATGTTCCATGTTTTTGTTTCGCTGTTGTCAATTTGATAGTTTAAAAAAATAATTAATATCTTCATAAATTAATAAATTATTGACAACGATCTTTATATATATATATAAATATTAACGATATCCATAATCTCCGAATTATATTTTTTATTTCATTATCAATTAAATGAATTAAAAAAAAAAAAAATAAAAACCTTTAGAGGGGTAGTTATGAATTGTGGATGTGATGATGATATATGCATCACCCTAAATATAATGCATGTGAGATACTATAAATTTTCCACCTGCAATTTTATTGGGGTGGGTTGAATTTTTTTTTTTAATGAATTATCAATGCAAAAAAAAAAAAGGCATAATAGTAATAATAATAATAATAATAATTTTAAAGAATGACCCTATCATTTTCATGATTTTTGTTTTTTAATTTTAGTCTCTTGTAAATTCCTATATAGTTGTACACATGTCTCTATCATGTCAGCCTTTATTTTTAAAGATAAAAATATCAAAAATGGAGTTTTAATGACATCTTTATTACAATGATGACGAAATAAAATATTACAAATTAAAAAAGAAGTGAATTTGTTTCTAAAAAATTCAAAATGACTTAGGTGAAGATGAATGAAAGGGACAACAAAGATTTAATTATATAGTTGTTTCAAATTAAATATACGTAAACAGAAGTTGAAGAATTTTGGTGTAATATTGGCCTGCATTAAAGAAATTAATTGTATACAATTTATGGTTTGTGCCGATTAACCAATGAATTAATTAAAGCCAATTAAACATAATTGGTTTCATGTGATTGTCACTCCTTTGGGCGGCCAACAAACAATGAGACATCCAAGGTGGGCTTATGAGCTTGTTTGAAATAAAAAAAATTTGCTATTTTTAATGGTGGTTTTTTTACCTTGAGAAAGATTCAAATGTTCAGGATGGACAGATTATGTAGTCTACTTAACCAAAAATAGATAATAGAGGTTTAAGGGCTCGGAGAGACAGACAAAATTTGATAGAATGACTCAATCACATTATACGGAGGGATTCATGGAAGGGCTGAGAGTGTTGATGATGAAGCAGGTTGGTACGCCGACCCGACCTAGAGAAGAAGTGATGAATTTCGGTTCATTTGAGTATTTGTGGAAATCGACTCGATGAGGTCCATGATTAGCAACATGACCTAGTTGAATAGGTCAGATGGAGTTTTGACCAGTATCATCCACCTCGGTATGCTGACCCGAGAAACGAAGATGGGATCACAGGCCAATATGCGCTTGAGTCAAGTGACGTATGACCTAAAGAGAGAAGATCCCCTTCTAGAAGGCTAATAATGACTATGGGAAGGTAGTGATTTACCGTGAAAGTAGCCCCTGCTAGCCACCATAAGGCGGTGTAGTGGCAAAGCAGAGCCGCTAGAGGCCGCCACATGCCGGTGCAGTGAAAGGGAAAATGGCTAATTTGATTGGTCGAATTATGGGCAGTTGAGGAGATGCAATGATGACATAGTTACATGAGCCGGTGTCATGGACGGTGAAATTGTGGATTTGGAAGCCTATATAAATGGGTTAAAGTCTCATATTCAAGAGTTAGCAAAATTTACATCTCAACACTTATAGAGAAAACAAGAGCCAAAAATCTAGTGGTAGAGAGAAAAAGTTGGTCAGTTATTTGATTATTGAGAGAATTATAATGGGCTAATGTAAAACATGAGGTGTTGTAAACTCCTTATAAGTTTATTACTCCACTTGTAGCTCGGGTAGGTCATGACTCTGAGCAGTAATAAAATACACCTCTTTTCTCCCGTGGACGTAGGTTGGAGCCACTCTCCGCCGACCCAAAAATCTAGATGGTTGATGGTTGGGAGGAGGTGAGCCACACTTCCCCTCACATCATCAGGGAAGTCCTCAACCCCCAGAGTATATGTTGTACCCTTTTTTACAGCTGAGGCAGCTGTAGACTTGCTTCTGTTGGACTTGGCCAATTTTTGAGAGCCTTGCTCGAGCATTTCTTCATGGGCCTCACTTCTGACCTAATAGAGGCGCTTTTTGGAAGGTTGAAGTACTGGTGTTGGAGTTTTGGAGGTTTGGATTGGTCTGGTAAATATTCATGCAAGACTGATAATATAACGTTATCCACTTCTTCCTGCTTCAAAATAATCATTTTCTTCAAAGGTGTAACATCCCCGATCTAGGAGATGTTACCGGCAGGGGATAGCAGTACTAACCCCATAAGCCTCTAACTAACTACCTATAACTAATAATAATACAATTTTCTTGATTTGACTATACTTTGTATGAGACCGTAGCCCAACTCGAAAACATTGAAAACAAACTCAATATTAATTATTGTACTAGATAACAATTGATTTTACAATGACTACACACATCAAAACTGATACAAGACTCATATTTGACTATGACTCATACTTGACTAAGATTGGACTTTCACTCAAACTCTGACTCGTACTGGTGGACTCCATCTCTAGTAACTGTATCAGTATCCGTCCTCCCGAGCTCGTCCTCCGAAGAACCTGCAAGATACAAAAACTGGAGTGGGGTTAGTGATGAGTGGTATTTCTATCACTATTTCTCACTCATTTAAACCTAATATTTTATATAGTTTCTTGAGTTTTGTGAATATTTTGATGTGTTTTGTGTTATTTTGTAGATAAATAAAGTTTCAGGACATTTTGGAGGTGATTTGGACCAAAACAGGAAAAATTGGCAAGAAGGGCATTTCGGTAATTTTGGCGCGTCGCGACGCGCAAGCCTTTGGAGTCGCGACGCCTACCGTGTACCAGAGCTGCTAACATGCGTCGGGTCAACGGGTCAGAATTTGAGAAGTTTGACTTTGCTAACATGCGCCATGCCACATGTCACCATCACAACCGATCTGCTAACGTGCACCGTGCCACGTGTCATCATCATACGTTGCCGAAAATTACTATTTCCACGTGTGCCACGTGTCATCCTACGTGTCGCCACATCATCCGATCAATGAGTCAACTCTTCCACGCGTCTTGCCATGTCATCATCCACGTCAGCAGATCAACCGAGTCAGCATGCCACGTCATCATCAGCCAATCACAGCATGACACGTGTCACCACGTGTCGCAATCCTACGGTGCCGACAATTTCTCTCAGCCGCCTTGCCACGTCAGCGCCACGTCAGCATCAATTATTGAGTTGTCAGCCGCCTCGCCACGTGTCGCCTTATCTTCTTATCCGAATCGCCACGTGTTAAGCCGTCATTGTGCCACGTGTCAAGCCGTCATTGTGCCACGCCTCACTGTTCCAGCGTACCGACGCGCAAGACCCTGGCGTCGCGACGCTGGAACCCCACCGAGGCCTATAAATTCAGCTCGAGATTTCAGATTTTGTTGTACCATTCTCCCCCATTTCTTTGATGTAAATAGAGTGTTCTTCTCTCTCTAAGTTTCTTTTAATTTTTTATTTTTTAGTTTTGTAATAATTTTAATTACTTTTTGTAATAATAGTAATTTACTTTCTTTATTTTTACAGTTTTTACTATTCACCATGAGGAGGTAACTTTCCCAGCTAGGGTGAAAGGAAATTATTTTACTATTGCTATTTAGATTAATCTCCCTTAAAAAAAATATATTCACTATTTAAAATTTGACTTAAAAAGGATACCGCTATATTGGTCGGTTTGTAATTTATTTTAATTTGGTTTAAACCTGACTAATCAAGGATACCGCCAGATTGGTCGGTTGGTAATTTAATTTTGGTTCCGCCTTTATGGCTGGTTTATGGATAAATATTACCGCCTTAATGGCTGGTTGGACTTAATTTGACTTAATCAGGATACCGCCAGATTGGTCGGTTGGTAATATTATCACAAGTTTATATATTATTTTATGGGAGATATCTAAATTAGTAGTAGTAAAGTAATTCCTTTTACCTTAGCATTTTATTTTATTGTAATTTACTTTTCAGTATTTACTTTACCGCATTTTTACTTCAAGTCTTTTATTTTCAAGTTTTTACCAGCCCTAGTTATGTGTTGTAACTAAATTAGTTATCCGGGGTTGTGATGACTTTTAATATCACCGGTTTATAACGGGTTAGATTATAGTTTGGGTAATATAAAGATTTATTTATTGAGTCTTAATCTTAATGCTTTTTAATTAACTGGCCATTAATGAAATTGACTAGGTAAACTTAAAATGAACTAGACATAGGTATTTTAAGTTTAAAAGACCTTAGACTCAATAGCCCACGATCTTCTTTGAGGATAGATAACCCTTTAATAGATTTCCTTACATGATAGGAATATACCTGTCGGGCGGGGGTAGCCTTAATTGGAACTTAATCTTAATGAATCTAGGTAATTTGGTTGACATATACATATGGTTCAATTGGATTATACTAGGTATTTGTAATTGACCATCGGAAGAGGCTTTTACATAATTTAGTGTTCCAGGTTAATAAATCAATATATTACCCAACTTTAAGATAACCACTTCATCTTAAAATGATATTAAAAGAAATCACAACCCTAGATAGTTTTTAATATTTAATTTTCTTAAAATCTACTTTCGAACAATCTTATTTACTTGCTTTTAAATTTAGAATCGTCACCATTTCAAATCAATCAATCAATCCGTTAGATACTAGTAATCATTTGACTTCATAAAATTAATAGCTTAGTTATTAAGTCCTCGTGGGATCGATACTTTTTATACTACTTGAACGATACGTACGCTTGCGTTATACGTGTGTGTTTACGCCGGTCAGTTAGACCGCTATACAATCTAAGTGAGTGGACGAAAACTTAAAACTGATGTAAAAACTTTTGGTTTCAAAACCATAGTACCAAAAATATCATTGTATGAAAACTTTGTCTTTCTGAAAACTGCTTTTGAATCTCTGGTTTCTGGAAAGTGTTTCTAAAATCTAGTTTCTGAAAACTGTTTTCTAAAATCTGAAATCTGTAGCCAACAGTGCAAATTCATGACTTTAGGGCGTTATGTATCGCCGTCCCCCAAAGCATGCCAATACTGTCTCTAATACTGATGGTGCTCTTCGCCCAGGAAAATGACTCAACTGGGCGTGTCCGAGAATAAATCAACCGGGTCTCTGAAACTGGCGGCCTTGGGACGTTACGTATCACCGTCCCCCAAGCCACAAACTAGAACTGGGGGTGCGGATCTATGCTACCACCCAAGCTCTGAACTAGAGTCCAGGTACACGAACCTATGCCGCCATCCTAGCTCTGAAACTAGGATCTAGGGGAGTTACGTATTGTCGTCCCCCTAGTCATCTACATGTGCATATGTCCTCTGTATCCGCCAATTCCAACTGTATCTCAAGTTACATACTGGGGTGAGTTTTTCCCTCATGCCTAAAAAAAACATAAAAATCATACTGGAAATTCCTTTTTCCTAAAACATTTCTCAAATCGTGCTAAATCATAAATGATATAAAAACAAGCTTAACTAACGCCCTATTTGCAGAAAAGTAAGTCTGATATAAAATTTTGAAATGAAAAATAAGCAAAAGAGAAAGTGTCCACTCACTGTTTTTAGAAATCAGGCTAGTGCTGGATCCATTACCGAAAAGAGTTGCGATACCTGAGGATAATCTAGGATCGAGAACTTGATTAGTATATATAGTAAAATAAATCTTAAACTTCATGATACATCCATAGGTTTTACATACGAGGCTTGTCACAATCATACTTTGATATAAAATATGTATATAAATTGTTACGAGAACCCAAGGGTGGTCTCTAACGCGCTAGGGTGGGACTGGGGGTTTAAAACTGATTATGGGTAGATTATGTTTCTCGTATCGCGACGCAAGAAGAACTGTGTGTCGCGACGCGCAACGCCCAATTTCCAGTCCCCATTATCTTCTTGCGTCGCGACGCGCAGTCCTCCTTGTGTCGCGACGCGTCCTGGGTTTCCAGGATTCTGTTTTTCTTCTCTAAATTCATCCAAAACTCAAAACATCCAAATCCATTCTATATCCACACTTCCAAACCAAAAACCAACATACAATACATCATCTTATACTTCATTCTACATGCATTAACCATCAATTTATCCACAATTTAACCTTTAATTCACTCCACCCACTTTATCAATTTACACCCAATTTTTAACAAATGAAGTTTACCAACTTTTCTATTGACTCAAAACTAAAAGAGTCACCCATTCATCATCATAATTATGCTCACAACACCATACAAGTATCAATCATCAAACTCACCACTTTTAAAGAAATGGGTCATGGATTTCTTACCTTTTTCCTCTCGATTTTCTTTACTTTCTAAACCCTCCAAGGATTGCCAAGCTTTTCTCAATTTCTTTTCTTCTTTTTCTTCTCTTCTTCTTCTTCTTCTTCTTTCCTCTTTTCTTCTTCTCTTTCCATCTCTTATTCTTTACGTTTTTCTTCTCTTTTTATTTCTAAAATATGAGATTTGTGAATAGTGAGCCCTTTTTATACTAGGGCTTAAATGATATTAAAAATATTATGGAAGTGTGTAGAAAAATGGAGAGAGATTAAGATTTTTTTTTACATTTGGGTTCGAAATTACTATTCATCTAGATTTTGACTTTCATTTTTGACCCACTTATGGTCCGAATTTGGGTAATTGTTCAACATGGTAGTTGTAGAGCTCGGTCTCAGCTTTTCGAAAATATAAAATTCATAAAAATCGGAGTTCATAAGAAAAAGTTATGCCCAAAATACCATGGGCTGACCAAAGGGGACACTGAACACTCTCGTCCCGGGACCTCGAAGGATTAACCGATCGTCCCCCAAATCATACCATGCGTATATTTGAGTCTCGACATAATTTATTTTATGTGGCTTCATCCCGTACGTAACAGTACCACTGTATGTTGTAGTAAAACTACCGGTTGTTACAAAAGGCTTTGAGACATTCACTGATACTCTACTTCTAACAAATTTGCCAATGCATTTCTCTCCCATATATGTGCACACCTATATCACCTTACTAATTTTTTTCCCAAGATTTTTTACAATATCTCTATCCATGCACATAATATCTATGTTATGGATTTGAATCCAAAAAGAAACATCGGTAAAAGGTTGTTTCAGGATGTCCCATATGCCCAATGGCTTTGCTAAAATAATCAACGCTCTATCAAAGTGCCAAGGGCCCCCTGTAAGTACTTTTTGTTTATCCGCCTCTGAGGCAAACTTAAACATAAAAATATTATCTCCTAGACTTTCGATTTTTACCTCTCTAACCATTTTCCAAACTTGCTAAATTGCAGCTTTAAAACCTTCCATGTTAACACCTCTTGTGAGAATGACCTTACCCACTAGACACTTCTGCAGGCACTGCATTTTTGCATATAAGTCCCGATGATGAGCATCGTGCGGAGGCACTACCTTTTAAGTTGCGGAAGTTGCGGAAATGGACGTCGGAAGGGAAGATTCAAGGATCAATGCCTCGTTGGATTTAATTCGCTTACTTGGCTACGGGTTTGCTTGTTAGGCCTCTGTTTTAAACTTTATCCCCGACCCGAACCTTAAACATACCCTCTCCTCTCTCCATTCTCACGTCCACAACACAAGAATAATAAACCCTAAGCTCACAAACCTAGCTCATCCCCACGTGAAACAAAGTCAAGCATCACACACAAAGCAAATAAACAAATCAAAAACAAGACACATGCCCCACGTCACTACCCACACAAACAAAATCACAAATCACAAAAAGTCAAAAGAAACAACACATCACCCCCCATTTTCAACAAAGCCACCAACAGCCCTAATTCACGCCCAAAAAAAGCCACCAATTCATGCATAATGAAAGCCACCAATTCATGCATAATGACCTCAACCCTCTCCTATAAAAAGACACCAAAATCAACCATTAAGGGAGGAGCACATATACAACACAAGACTCTCATTGCATCACTCCCAGCCCTCCTTTCGTGCATCAACACAGAGCCCTCACACTCCCCATTCACGCACAAGCACCCTTAAAACCTCAACTTCACACACCAAAACCCATCACAACTACCCCTCAAATACACGCCCATACACTACCCAAATACACCCCCCCAAATTATCGAGAAAACAGCCACCAAACTACCAAAAATAGCCACCAAAGTAACCCCCAAAGTACCAAAAAACTACAACCCCGTCACTTCCTTTTGTCCCACATTGACTAGGAAACAGCTACCCTTCTAGCAACACTTCACGCACAAAGCACCCTCACTCATCACTCCCCTCAATCCCACATTGATTAGGAAACAACCCACCATCAATTGCCTTCAACTCCCACGCACAAACACCTCACACGCCCCTCCCCATTAGTCCCACATCGATCAAGAAACACCCCTCAAAGCCTAGACTACTTCACGCCTAAAACAACAAAAAACCCAGCCCTCATTCATGCCAAAATCCCTTCATCCAGCAGCCCTTATTCACACCGAAATCTCTTCATCTAGCAGCCCTCATTCACGCCAAACATCCACTAAATACAGTCCTCAAACACATGCAAAACAGACACCAACGTGAACCTAATCCCACTAGGCCCCAAGACACACAAATCTCGGCTCACTCCCATTCGTCATCCTCTTAAGTTACGGAAGTCACGGGAAATAGACGTCAGAAGGGAATATTCAAGGATCAATGCCTCGTTGGATTTAATTCGCTTACTTGGCTCCGGGTTTGCTCGTTAGGCCTCTGTTTTAAAATTTATCCCCGACCCGAACCTTAAACATACCCTCACCTCTCTCCATTCTCACATCCACAACACAAGAATAATAAACCCTAAGCTCACAAACCTAGCTCATCCCCACGTGAAACAAAGTCAAGCATCACACACAAAGCAAATAAACAAATCAAAAACAAGACACATGCCCCACGTCACTACCCACATAAACAAAATCACAAATCACAAAAAGTCAAGAGAAACAACACATCACCCCTCATTTTCAACAAAGCCACCAACAACCCTAATTCACGCCCAACAAAAGCCACCAATTCATGCATAATGACCTCAACCCACTCCTATAAAAAGACACCAAAATCAACCATTAAGGAAGAAGCACATATACAACACAAGACTCTCACGGCATCACTCTCAGCCCTCCTTTCGTGCATCAACACATAGCCCTCACACTGCCCCTTCACGCACAAGCACCCTTAAAACCTCAACTTCACACACCAAAACCTCTCACAACTACCCCTCAAATACACGCCCATACACTACCAAAATACACCCCCCAAATTACCGAGAAAAAAGCCACCAAACTACCAAAAACAGCCACCAAAGTAACCCCCAAAGTACCAAAAAAACTGCAACCCCGTCACTCCATTTTGTCCCACATTGACTAGGAAACAAGCTACCCTTCTAGCAACACTTCACGCACAAAGCACCCTCACCCATCACTCCCCTCAATCCCACATTGATTAGGAAACAAACCACCCTCAATTGCCTTCAACTCCCACGCACAAAAACCTCACACGCCCCTCCCCCTTAGTCCCACATCGATCAAGAAACACCCCTCAAAGCCTAGACTACTTCACCCCTAAAACAAAAAAAAAAAACCCAGCCCTCATTCACGCCAAAATCCCTTCATCCAGCAGCCCTTATTCACACCGAAATCCCTTCATCCAACAGCCATCATTCACGTCAAACATCTACTAAACACAGTCCTCAAACACATGCAAAACAGACACCAATGTGAACCTAATCCCACTAGACTCCAAGACACACAAATCTCGGTTCACTCCCCTTCGTCATCCTCTTCACTCTCTCGGCACTGCACAAAAACTGTCGGCTAAAGTAACCCTAAATCGACCAAAGGGCAGTCCAAGAATAAGCCTAAACAACCTGCCAGCGTGAGCCACAAATACAAAAGCAAAAAAAAAAAATTAAACAACAAAACCGAGCCCCACAAATCACCCTCTGCCTCACCAAATATAACCCCAGAAGATCCCTTTTAAAACGACCAAAACCGGTCCTGAAATCAACACCAGAATAGCCCTTGAACCAATCCAAAAATAGCCTGAAAATAGTGGAGAAAACAGAGAAAACAGCGAGCGGAAATCGCGAACGGATCAGTGAAAACAGCAGAAACAACGAACCAATGAAAATGGTGAAAACATTGAAAATAGTAGAAACAGTGGAGCAGTGTGAAAACAGCAGAAACGATAACCCTTCCGGCACCGTGAAACGCACTCCCGAGATGCGACTTAAAAGGTAAGACCTGAGGGCACCCTTTATTATATTTTATTTTGTTTGTCCTAGACACGGCATGCTCGGTTGACGTGGAATACGTCCACCCGGGTATGCGAGGTCCTACATTGAGAACGTCCAAATTCCTTGGTCACATATTTATTATTCCGCATGTGTTAATTTAAGATATCCACGAGTTGTGCGTTTACTGCTTTACTGACTTATTTTTAAAGCATGCAAACTTAGATTTAAGTTGTATAGGAATTTAGACGTAGATTACTTTTGCAAATATATGTTGCGTAGACTTGGTTAAATTATTGCACAAATCCGTTCATTACAAGTTGCATAAGTAAGGGACCATTCTGAACCCAACGGTTTGAGATCTTCCCTTGCGAGGGGTGAGTGCTGCCTTAAATCATTTCCCAGTTCACACTGGGTGGCGACTCCTTTATTCTCCGGTTTAGTCCTCTGCGGGCTACTCCGTACTCCCGACCGGGCCGCGAGCATGGAACAGCGTCGCCGATTTTTGTGTCCTACAGTCTGGCGACTCCACTGGGGATAGAGAATCGGCCCCGAAATAATGTCTTGTAATGTTTGTGATTTTTGCTTTAATTAACCATGTCTACTGTGGGTTTAGGGAGTTTAATCAAAGGCATTGTTAAGGCTAGATGGTGGTTTGGTGTCTTCCTTCATTCACTAACTTTCTATAAGGAAAAGCTGTGAAGGCACCTAGATAATCATTATCCGTAGCTCACTGTGACAGACTAATTTGGAGGACTTATTGTTTATTCCTGTCACCAAGGCGATAAGAGCCTAAGAGGCTTGGGTATTTAAGAGAGTTCACTCCACTCTCCCTCTGGGGAATCTACAATAAGAAATCCATTTGACAGTCAGTCACGCATCATAACCCGTTGGCACGTACCTTAAGGTATAAAAAAGGTGTGCTCACTTGGTCGCTCGAACCCTTGAGTGGGGAGACCTAGTTGTGGGCAATCCTTCACCGACGGGAGCCTTTTTTTACACTCCTATAAACCTGCATATGAACCATAGTCATATATCTCATAAAAGTTGCCCCTTTATGCTTTTGATAAACACATACATATTATATCTCATGCATCGCACGCATTTCATGCATCTCATGCATACACGCATCATGTTAACCATGTGTCTTAAAAGCCATCATAGATATCCGTTGGGTTAGAGAAGAAAGAAATATTTGTCAAAAAGAGTTTAGCAAACATGGATATCGGGGAAAAAGAAACTGAGAAACAGAAAAGCTTATGGCAAGAATAAAAAGACCATTGGGGGCCTTCAAAAAAAACATTGTTTGTTTTTAGTCCTTGCTAGTTAGGCATAAGTCCGATGATGAAATTATTTGCTTTAGGGTGAAACCTTAGAAACGATAAATTCTTGATGTGCTTTTATCTGATACTTTGAGTAATTGATCTATGTTAGACTCGTAAGCACTTGATTATGGCTCTTAGCAGTGAAAACCTGAGTAGTTAGCAAAGTGACTAGTTGAAGAAATTGTAGGTCGGTGAATGACCGTTCGCCTAAATGTCTATCCTGATTTGCTTGTGTTATGATATGTGGTATGGTTGAGAATAAAAGAAAAGTTTCTAAAGAAAAGAATTAAACCACCAATAACCGATAAGCGTGAAGCTACCCATGGGCGAGTATTAGGACCACCATGAGGAGAAATACTACCTTAAATGGTAGGTGTGTTGGAAAAAAAAAAGAAAAAAAAAGTTCGAAACGAAAGAAAAAAAAGAGAGACAAAATAGAAAGAAAATCATACCACATTGAGCACAGAAAAGCAACTGCAGGCATAATTGAGACATCTAGGTTGGTTTGACCCATCGATCCTAGTTTTTTTGACGAAATCATTGAGTTGGCTTACTTGGGGATGAATCTGCAAATGAACCCTTGCACACACACACTTTGAGTCTGGCTTAGATCATTTATTCAAAGACTTAGATTTGAGTTGCATTTGAATGTTTTGAAGGTTCTCTGGTTTCATTACTGAGCATTCTTTGAGGGCAATAATATGTGTAACTATTGGGATTATTTCGTAGAATGTGATATAGTATGATGATATGGAATGCCACATCACGTGGTTCACCTTGACCTATTACAAGCAGCGAAAAGCAGAAAGCTAAATCAAGACTGGGGGCGACCAGTCTACCACCCCGCAAATAAGGGAAACAACGAGATCTTGTGCCATGAGACAAAAGAGAACCAACCAATCACCAGAAGAGAACTAGAAGAAGGAAATTGCAAGCAGACCCAGGGAGCGACCAAAGACAGTTATAGGCAAAGGACACCGGGGAATTGGCAGGAGACCTAACCCGACGGAATAGGAAATTCATTCATGCATACACGTAACGCACTTGCATCCTTTTTGTCTTATTTTTGTTCACAGGTTTTAAAGAAAATGAGAAAGTGGAAAATGCAAGCCAACCAAAAACAGCAACATGGCATCATCAATTTCGAGAATGAATCCCAGGGCCGAGGCCCACACTATCAGCAGTTTGGGGAATGAATCCCAGGGTCGAGGCCCACATCGTCAGAATTTTGGAATAAATTCGGGAATGAATCATAGGGTCGAGGCCCACATCGTTAGAATTTTGGAATGAATCCGGAAATGAATCACAGGGTCGATGCCCACATCGTCAGAGTTTTGGAATGAATCCTAGGGTCGAGGCCCACATCGTCATAATTTTGGAATGAATCCGGGAATGAATCTCAGGGTCGAGGCCCGCATCGTCAGAGTTTTGGAATGAATCCCAAGCTCGAGGCCCACACTATCGTCAATTTCGGGAATGAATCCCAGGGTTGAGGCCCACATCACCAACAGTTTTCGGGAATGAATCCATGGAGGCGAAGCCCGTATTATCAGCAGTTTTCGGGAATGAATCCCAGGGGGGCGAAGCCCGCATTATCAGCAGTTTTGGGAATGAAGCTCAGGGAATAAAGCCCACAGTCAATACATCTCGGGGAATAAAACCCACATTCAACATTGTTTGAGAATGAACAAGCCGAGAATGGCACTCCAAGAATAGAACACGGTTCGAGAATGAACAAGCCGGGAATGGCACTCCAAGAATGGGGCACAGTTCGGGAATGAACAAGCCGAGAATGGCACTCCAAGAATGGAACACGGTTCGGGAATGAACAAGCCGAGAATGGCACTTCGAGAATGGAGCAAGGTTCGGGAATGAACAAGCCGAGAATGGCACTCCGAGAATGGAACACGGTTCGGGAATAGACCACCTCACAATAACGGTTCGGGAATGGACCACCTCACAACACAGTTCGGGAACAAAGCCCAAAGGTCGACAACACCTCGTCATCACAGTCAACACAGTTTGGGAAAAAAGCCCACCCTCTATATAGTTTGGGAACAAAGCCCACTCTCTACATAGCAAGGGAACAAAGCCCACTCTCTACACGGTTTAGGAACAAAGCCCACATTCAATACAGTTCGGGAACAAAGCCCAGTGAACAAAGCCCACAGTCAACACAGTTTGGGAACAAAGCCCACTCTCTACACAGCAAGGGAACAAAGCCCACTCTCTACAACAGTTCGGGAACAAAGCCCACATGTGTTTCAGGAACAAAGCCCAGAGGTCAAAAGCACCTCGCCATCACATTCAACACAACAGGAACAAAGCCCACATTCAGTGCAGCTCGGGAACAAAGCCCACAATCAATATAGTACGGGAACAAAGCCCACTCTCTACACAGTTCGGTAACAAAGCCCACATGTGGTTCGAGAACAAAGCCCAGGGGTCAAAAGCACCTCGCCATCACATTCAGCACAACGGGAACAAATCCCAGGGAACAAAGCCCACACTCTACACAGTTCGGGAACAAAGCCCACACGTGGTTCGGGAATAAAGCCTAGGGGTCGGAGCACCTCGCTATCATATCAGTTGCAGTTACGGGATGTGTCCCAAGGTCGAGGCCCACTGTATCACTCGCCGGGAATGGCACTCCAAAGATAGAGCACGGGTTGAGGCCCACATCAGTATCAGTTTGGGGATGAGTCCCAGGGTCGAGGCCCACATCAGTATAAGTTTTAGGGATGAGTCCCAGGGTCAAAACCCACATCAATATCAGTTTTGGGGATGAGTCTCAGGGTCGAGGCGCACATCATATGTTACAGTTCCAGGATGCATCCCAGAGTCGAGGCTCACTACATCACTCGCCGGGAATGGCGCTCCAAGAATGGAGCACAGGTTGAGGCCCACACATCAGTTGCAGTTTTGGGATGTGTCCAAGAGTCGAGGCCCGCTGCATCATCAACAAAGTTCGAAGTAGTACAGGCAAGTCAGGTGGCAGCTGGCGAGCCAGGTAAGTAAAAATGCATTGCATAACTTTGATAAGATTGTCAATGTCACACACTGCATAAATCCCATCAAAGTGGGGGCGACAGTAGGCACTGTATTTTTGCATATAAGTCCCAATGATGAGCCTCGTGCTAAGGCACTACCTTTTAAGTTACGGAAGTCACGGGAAACAGACGTCAGAAGGGAAGATTCAAGGATCAATGCCTCGTTGGATTTAATTCGCTTACTTGGCTCCGGGGTTGCTCGTTAGGCCTCTGTTTTAAAATTTATCCCCGACCCGAACCTTAAACATACCCTCACCTCTCTCCATTCTCACATCCACAACACAAGAATAATAAACCCTAAGCTCACAAACCTAGCTCATCCCCACGTGAAACAAAGTCAAGCATCACACACAAAGAAAATAAACAAATCAAAAACAAGACATATGCCCCACGTCACTACCACATAAACAAAATCACAAATCACAAAAAGTCAAAAGAAACAACACATCACCCCTCATTTTCAACAAAGCCACCAACAACCCTAATTCACGCCCAACAAAAGCCACCAATTCATGCATAATGACCTCAACCCACTCCTATAAAAAGACACCAAAATCAACCATTAAGGAAGAAGCACATATACAACACAAGACTCTCACGGCATCACTCTCAGCCCTCCTTTCGTGCATCAACACAGAGCCCTCACACTGCCCCTTCACGCACAAGCACCCTTAAAACCTCAACTTCACACACCAAAACCTCTCACAACTACCCTCAAATACACGCCCATTACTACCAAAATACACCCCCCAAATTACCGAGAAAACAGACACCAAACTACCAAAAACAGCCACCAAAGTAACCCCCAAAGTACCAAAAAAACTGCAACCCCGTCACTCCCTTTTTTCCCACATTGACTAGGAAACAAGCTACCCTTCTAGCAACACTTCACGCACAAAGCACCCTCACCCATCACTCCCCTCAATCCCACATTGATTAGGAAACAAACCACCCTCAATTGCCTTCAACTCCCACGCACAAACACCTCACACGCCCCTCCCCCTTAGTCCCACATCGATCAAGAAACACCCCTCAAAGCCTAGACTACTTCACCCCTAAAACAAAAAAAAAAAAACCCAGCCCTCATTCACGCCAAAATCCCTTCATCCAACAGCCCTTATTCACACCGAAATCCCTTCATCCAACAGCCCTCATTCACGCCAAACATCTACTAAACACAGTCCTCAAACACATGTAAAACAGACACCAATGTGAACCTAATCCCACTAGACTCCAAGAACACAAAATCTCGGCTCACTCCCCTTCGTCATCCTCTTCACTCTCTCGGCACTGCACAAAAACTTCCGGCTAAGTAACCCTAAATCGACCAAAGAGCAGTCCAAGAATAAGCCTAAACAACCTGCCAGCGTGAGCCACAAACACAAAAGCAAAAAAAAAAATTAAACAACAAAACCGAGCCCCACAAATCACCATCTGCCTCACCAAAGATAACCCCAAAAGCTCTATTTTAAAACGACCAAAACCGGTCCTAAAATCAAAACCAGAATAGCCCTTGAACCAATCCAAAAATAGCCTGAAAATAGTGGAGAAAACAGAGAAAACAGCGAGCGAAAATCGCGAACGGATCAGTGAAAACAGCAGAAACAGCGAACCAGTGAAAACGGTGAAAATAGTGAAAACAGTAGAAATAGTGGAGCAGTAAAAACAGCAGAAATGATAACCCTTCTGGCACCGTGAAACGCACTGCCCAGATGCGACTTAAAAGGTAAGACCTGAGGGCACCCTTTATTATATTTTATTTTATTTATCCCGGACACGGCATGCTCGGTTGACGTGGAATACGTCCACCCGGGTGTTGGTTTCTAAGGTTGTCCCAAGATCAATATAAGCTATGAAAATAATGAATACTCATAAGAAGTATGGCGGAATCATACTTACAAAGATCGGCTTTTGGATGCGAAGATCAACAAAAATTTCCTCATTGCTTGATGTATTCGGCCAAGGCTTGATTTTGTTTAAGAAGATGAACAAGCTCCAAGCTTCCAAAGGATTCCAAGCTCTAAGTTCGGTTTCCCTATCACATTGTATTGATCCTTGAAGTGTGCTAGCAAGATTTGAAAGAAAAACAATTCTTCTTTCATTGGAGGAGGCTCACGGTTTTGGAGCTTCAAAGGAGAGAGAGAGTTTCTTTTTATTTTGGTATTTGTTTTTCGAAAAAACAATAATAATGAAAATCAATTACCAAAAATTTTGTATATCCTTTCCAAAAGTCAACAAAATTTTGGCTCCAAAATAGCATTAAATGCCCACAACAACCAACATCATGAATAGTGACTGCATGTCACACACCAAAAAGGTAACTTGACATCTATCACTAAAGTGACAAGTGATGTGACTCGCGATGTGACTTGTGGGCCCCACTTTAATTCAAAATTGAAGTGGGCCCGCAAACACATTCTGGGCTCAGGTTCGTTAATTCCGAATTAACAAATTTTTCGTTGCGACGTAATTAAATCAAATTCAATTAAATAATTATGCCTAGCAAAATTACTATTCACATCGCTTGCGAATTAATTCTAAATCAATTCGTTAGCCCGAATTAAAATCTAATTTTAATTCCGCGTCGAAATCCAATTTCGTATAATATATCGAATATATTATTTTATCGATTAATTCCAAATTAATCGTTCTCTCTCTTTCAAATAGTATTTTATCCCAGATAAAGTCTCTCCGCTATTAATCCCAGATTAATAAAGTTCGAATCATACGTCATTGGTGAATCTTCGGGAAGCGACCCAAGAGATCCCTGGATATGTTGGCAGTATAATCGGTCGTCGGATTATCCGAACATGTACGTACCTCGTACTACGTTCTTACCGATTTACGAGACAAGGTTGGCTTCTAGCAAAGCGTCATGCCTACCAATTCTCCAGAAATATTCTTAATGGAATATATAATCTATGTCAGACGTAGTATACGTAGTGTTGCGTATCTCGATGCAGTATCGGATGTCACATGCAAGGCCTGGGGCTGGAATAGTGTCTGCCCCGTACGAAGCATATATCGAATCACTAGCAACTAGTCTTTTTATATCGTGATTGATACTGTCTCATATCATCTCAATCGGAACTAATCATAAGGACTTTCATCATTCACATATTTAAGTAATCTAATTACGAAATGATAAAAGACAATTTCCTTTGCTACATAATTAATTTGTACAAAAACACAATGTCTTTTACAAATAGTGACGCTGTGGGTCATAACTGTCCAAGAATCTCCCACTTGGCCTATAGCCAGTCACTCAAGCATCTAACACCTGAACTATGTACATGTCGCTCAAACTTTTGCTGAGGAATAGCTTTCGTCAGCGGATCTGCAATGTTGTCATCTGATGCGAACTTCTCGATCTTCACATCGCCACGATGTATGATCTCACGAATCAGATGGAAACGTCGAAGAACATGCTTGGATCATTGATGAGACTGCGGTTCCTTAGCCTGCGCTATAGCCCCGTTATTATCACAATACAATGGAACGAGCTCAGCTGCTAACGGAACTACTCCTAATCCAATTAGGAATTTTCGGATCCAAACTGCCTCTTTTGCTGCTTCAGATGCAACGATATACTCCGCTTCCGTTGTTGAATCGGCAACAGTCTATTGCTTGGAAGATTTCCAGCTCACTGCTCCGTTATTCAAACAAAACACGTACCCAGATTGCGACTTACAGTCGTCTTTATCGGTTTGGAAACTTGCATCGGTATACCCAGTTACCTCAAGTTCTCCATCTCCATAGATTAAGAAAGCATCCTTAGTTCGTCTAAGATACTTAAGGATATTCTTAACCGCTATCTAGTGACCTTCACCTGGATCGGCCTGATAGCGACTACACATGCTCAAAGCATATGAGACATCAGGTTGCGTACATATCATAGCATACATGATCGATCCGACTGCCGAGGCGAACGGTATCTGACTCATGTTGTCTCTCTCATCTTGAGTTTTAGGACACATGTCCTTAGATAGAGTGACGCCATGTGACACTGGCAACAGTCCACTCTTGGAATGATCCATGTTGAATCTTTTCAACACTTTGTCAATGTACGTGCTCTGGGAGAGTCCAAGCAGGTTTCTAGATCTATCCGGGTAGATCTTATTCCCAGAATAAAGGCTGCTTCTCTCAGATCTTTCATGGAGAATTTTAATGAAAGCCAAGCTTTCACACCGATGTTAACATGGGAATGTCATTGCCCATAAGCAATACATCGTCAACTTAAAGGACAATGAAAGTCAGTGCGCTCCCCCACTACCTTCTTGTATACACAAGGATCATCTTCGTTTTGAACGAAATCATATTCTTTTATGATCTCATCAAAACGTTGTTCCAAGAACGTGACGCTTGCTTCAGTCCATAAATAGACCGATTTAACTTGCAAACCTTGTTTGCATGTTTAGGCACGACAAAACCGTCAGACTGTTGCATATAAACCATCCACCAATAGGTTTCCGTTAAGGAAAGCAGTTTTGACGTTCATCTGCCATATCTCGTAATCGAAATATACAGCAATAGCAAGCATTATCCGAATGGATTTAATCATGGCAACGGGTGAGAAAGTTTCGTCGTAATCGACACCATGTCATTGATGATACCCCTTCGCTACAAGTCTAGCTTTGTACGTTTGTACGTTGCCATCCATGTCGGTCTTCCTCTTGAAGATCCATTTGCAACCAATAGGTTTTACGCCTTCTGGTGCATCAACCAGTGTCCAAACTTGGTTGGTATACATGAAATCCATTTCGGACTTCATGGCATCTTGCCATAAAGCGGAATCGATATCTTGTATCGCTTCCTCATACGTAGCCGGCTCGTCTTCCTCAATGAGATTGATATCTACATGAGGTGAGATCAGAAACCATACCTCTCAGGTTGTTTTCTGACTCTCTCCGACCTACGTGGTCCTTGTGTATTCGAAGATTGTGGTACAGCTTCATCCCTGATGAACTGTTCATGTTTCGTTGAAGATTCTATGCCAGGAACAGTATCACTCCGATTTTCATCGAGTTCTACTTTCCTCCCACTTTTCACTGCATTTAGGAATTCCTTCTCAAGGAAAACCGCATGTAGAGCAACAAAACATTGTTCTCTCGTGGGTGATAGAAGTAATATCCTTTGGTTTCCCTAGGATATCCTACAATAGGAATTTATCCGATTTGGGTTCTAGTTTGGTACCTTCCAAACGTTTGACGTATGCCCAGCAACCCCAAATCTTCAGGAATGAGAAACCCGGTTTCTTTCCTGTCCATATCTCATATGGTGTCTGTTGAACAGACTTTGACGGAACCTTATTCAAAATAAGTATTGCACTGTTTAATGCATATCCCCAGAAGGAAATAGGTAGCTCAATGCGACTCATCATAGACCTTACCATATCTAACAAGGTTTGGTTTCTCCGTTCGGACAGACCGTTTAATTGCGGTGTTCCGGGAGGAGTCCACTGTGAAAGAATACCATATTCTTTCAAGTAGTCAAGAAACTCATTGCTCAAGTATTCGCCACCATGGTCCGACCGTAATGTCTTAATAATTTTACCGGTCTGTTTTTCAACTTCGTGCAAAACTCTTTGAATTTCTCAAAAGTTTCCGACTTGTGTCTCATAAGATACACATAACCATAACGCGATGCATCATCCGTAAAGGTTACGAAGTATTCATATCCACCTCTAGCCTGGATAGACATGGGCCCACAAACGTCACTATGAACAAGGGCTAACAGTTCGGCGGCACGTACACCTTTACCGCTAAAATGTGATTTAGGCATTTTGCCTAATAATCAAAATTCGCAGACGTCATATGAATTTGGATCAAATCCGTCCAAGTACCCACTCTTCGAAAGTGGGGATATGCGAGTCTTGTTTATGTGTCCCAGACGACAATGCCACATATAAGTTTCATCTTTATGACTTACTTAAGCCTTTTGTTTGTTACATTTTGAGTGTTATGGTTATATATCAAAATATAAAGACCATTATTTACAACAGCAGTGCAAATTTCTATATCATTTTTATACATAAAACATCCAGTATTTCTAAATACAAAAGTGTACCTACATTGGGCTAAATAGATACAGAAATAATATTCCTAGTCAAATTATGTACATAATAACAATCTGTAAGTTCATGTACATGCCCCGAGGGAAGTTCTAAAAAAAAGTGCCAACGGCCAAAACGGCGACTGGTTGTCCCATTTCCAACACGGAGGTCAATCTCTCCTGAAGCCAGTCTCCTGCTAATCCGCAGATCCTGCACATCAGTACAAATGTGAGTACCACAACCAGAATCAAAAATCCAATTTTTAAAACTAGAAGTAGTCATGTTTATTTCTATAACAAACATACCTGAGGCCGGTGCCTTGCCCGCCTTAATTTCCTTCATGAGTGCCTTATACTCGCGGCAGTCACGCTTCCAGTGACCCCGCTGTCCGCACTGAAGACAAACATCTTGGGATTTATCCTTGGGCTTCCCAGAAGCCTTTGACGATTTGGAATTGCCCTTCTTCTTCTTCTTCTTGACACCTCCAGTCTCCTTGGGCCCAGCCCTCGGAGTCCGAGATGTAGAAGTGAAGTGCGCCTCACGCTTCTTGCCCTTAAGAAGCTCATTTTCTGACTCACGCAGCGTGGACATCAACTCTCCAAGAGTCTGCAATTGGTTCATCATCTTATAGTTCATGATGAACCCACTCCAAGTGTCGGGGAGAGACTGTAAGATCAAATCTATAGAGGTCTCTATCTCAAAGACAATCCCCATTTGTCCAAGTTGCTCGATGTCGGCAATCATCTGTGTCACATGATGTTCAACAGATGTACCCTCCGACATCCGAGCGCGGAAGAGCTTCTTCTGTAACTCATATCTTTGCGATCTAAGATTAGATTGATGTAGATCATTCAACTTCGCCAACATGTTATAGGGATCCAATCCCTTGTTCTGTCGACGGAATTGCTGAGTCATAGCAGCAAGCATAATAGATTGAGCAGTTGCGTTGTCATCGCTATGAGTCTTCCAAAGCTCTAGCTCGAGCAACTGATCAGATCTGGGCTTAGGCCCAAGAGGTCTCTCTATGGTATATAGCAGCCTCTCGGATCCAAGGACTATCCTTAGATTCATTTCCCAATCGGAAACGTTAGTGCCGTTAAAGACATTATCGCCCATGATGATGTCCCCCACACTGTTCTTTCCAGTCATTTTAATTGCGATAGTCCAACTATCCAATTAACAATGTAAGGGTACAGTCTAACTGTTACAAGAAAAATAACACAATATTAATCCAACTAATAAAATAATTTAGACGAAATAATTTGAAAGCGCGTAAAGCTAAGTATTTGAATGAAATTACAAATTCAATACTAGCCTCCCACTATTTTTCAGCGAGCCTCTAACCCTCTGTGAAGTACTCGGGAAACCTAGTTTCCTAGTGGGCTAGGATCCCGTTAAATAACACACAACATTGACTTTGGCCAACAAGCTGTATGATATTTAACTATGTAGATCTCGAAGATCAATTGGATCTCATCCAATTCCTAGATCCGGTAGGTGGACCTCCAAGTCCGAAACATATATACAATATATATGCCAATATATCCAATATATTTTCCTAACCTTTTCCTCTGAATCAACTAAGCCTTGGCTTTGGCACAACAAGCTTAATGATTCCAGTTAAGCGGGACCCATTGACTTTGGAAAGCTTCGTAATCAATGTCGATGGACAAGAAGTGATCTTGACTTTGGCCAACAAATCACAACTTGGACAAGACACCGATATGGAACAAAGCTTTCATGATTCAAACACATCCGCAATTGACAAAGGTCTTGACTTTCGCCAACAAACCAGTGCCAATCTTGGATCTTGAGTAAGAATCACTCAATGGAAGGAAAACGCTTAATATGTTTTGAGGGTTTTTCGCGTAAATTGACAACCAATTTATTATCTTTGTTAGGTCTCATCATACACCCTTAAACATGCATTCTAAAAGCATAATAAGGCGCGGAAAGTAAATTAATAACGATATGCGGATGGATATTAACAAATTGTTCCTAGAACAAATCACTCCATTTCCTCTCCCTCGGCTAGCACTATTCCAACTTCTACCCAATTACATAATACAATAAAAGAAACCTCATTAACATTGAGGGAAATTAGGTAAGAATAGAATACAAAGAATCAATAAAGAGAGAAGGCTGGACACGCAGGTCCAATTTAATAAATTCTAAATTTACAACAATTTCCAAAATTTCCCTTTCCCTTTTAATATCCATCCGATATACGTTATTCATTCAACACATCCATGTATTCATTCAAGCATGTTATTCAATCAATCTAATGAAATTAATTAGTCTTTGAATATTAGTGATCATCCAATGTTCAAACAATAATTTGATTTGCGCGAGTCCAACTCGTTTTAGAATAAGTACTCAAAGTACGAATTCTTGAATTATATCGAACTACTCTTTTAAATCTAATTTAATTCGTATTCAATACTAATTCATTTATTTAATTCCAAATTAAATATTTACACTTTTTAATGCGCTTTAACGACTTAGATTCTAAATCTAATCTAAACGGGTCTCAAAGCCCAATTAACATCCAATGTTGTTTAATTAAAGTCCAATGGGCTTTCAATTGATTTCATAAGGCATGGGCTTTGGTCAATATGGGTCAAACCCAAATACCAAAACCAATTAAGGAATCACCATTATTTGCCAAGAAACCAATTTAGGCCCATTAGGCCCAATTAAACTTTTAAAACCAATTTGTTATATTTGGACTTAATGGAAGGATTTAGGCTCAATTTGGATCCAATCCAATTGGCCTAAACCAACTTGGCCCAACCAAGCCCATTATGCCCAAATACAACAATTATAAGCCCAATTCAAAATCAAGCCCAATTAATTAAATTTCAATATTCCAAATTTCAAAATTCAATTAATTCAAGTGTAATACATTAATTGATTATTTAAATTAATATTTCCAAAATACAAATTTAATCAATTAATCATGTATTAATTTGTTCAACTCATGTCTAATATTTTTGAATCAAAAAATCATCTCATTACATGCTTATCAACTCACGGCATTCTAGGGTTTTATTTGTCCGATTTCGTTTTCAATCCGATTGAATTTCAAATCATCATTACCCATGTTTTTCAACTCATCCAATGATCAAAAAAACAAAAAATACCATGACATATAAGGGTACCTAACTCTCGACTAAGCCAAGATTAAGGGGAAAAATAATCCAATTCATTATTCATGAAATTGATCATGCATAACACTATGTTATCATCATCAAGCATACTCAATCAATCAATTTTATCAAATCATGCTCAAATCATTTTTACCCAAATTTTACCCTAATATTTTTCATGCTTAAACCTTGCTCCATGATACAATTGTTGGTTTATAAGGTGGTCCCAAGATCAATATAAGCTATGAAAAGAATGAATACTCATAAGAAGTATGGCAGAATCATACTTACAAAGATTGGCTTTTGGATGCGAAGATCAACAAAAATTTCCTCCTTGCTTGATGTATTCGGCCAAGGCTTGATTTTGTTGAAGAAGATGAACAAGCTCCAAGCTTCCAAAGGATTCCAAGCTCTAAGTTTGGTTTCCCTATCACCTTGTATTGATCCTTGAAGTGTGCTAGCAAGATTTGAAAGAAAAAAAATTCTTCTTTCAATGGAGGAGGCTCACGGTTTTGGAGCTTCAAAGGGAGAGAGAGAGTTTCTTCTTGTTTTGGTATTTGTTTTTCCAAAAAACAATAATAATGAAAATCAATTACCAAAAATTTTGTATATCTTTTCCAAAAGTCAACAAAATTTTGGCTCCAAAATAGCATTAAATGCCCACACCAACCAACATCATGAATAGTGACTGCATGTCACACACCAAAAAGGTAACTTGACATCTATCACTAAAGTGACAAGTAATGTGACTCGCGATGTGACTTGTGGGCCCCACTTTAATTCAAAATCGAAGTGGGCCCGCAAACACATTCCGGGCTCGGGTTCGTTAATTTCGAATTAACGAATTTTTCGTTGCGACGTAATTAAATCAAATTCAATTAAATAATTATGCCTAGCAAAATTACTATTCACATCGCTTGCGAATTAATTCTAAATCAATTCGTTAGCCCGAATTAAAATCTAATTTTAATTCTGCGTCGAAATCCAATTTGGTATAATATATCGAATATATTATTTTATCGATTAATTCCAAATTAATCGTTCTCTCTCTTCAAATAGTACTTTATCCTAGATAAAGTCTCTCCGCTATTAATCCCAGATTAATAAAGTTCGAATCATACGTCATTGGTGAATCTTCGGGAAGCGACCCAAGAGATCCCTGGATATGTTGGCAGTAAATTCGGTCGTCGAACTATCCGAACATGTACGTACCTCGTACTACGTTCTTATCGATTTACGAGACAAGGTTGGCTTCTAGCAAAGCGCCATGCCTACCCAATTCTCCAGAAATATTCTTAATGGAATATATAATCTATGTCAGGCGTAGTATACGTAGTATTGCGTATCTCGATGCAGTATCAGATGTCACATGCAAGGCCTGGGGCTGGAATAGTGTCTGCCCCGTACGAAGCATATATCGGATCACTAGCAACTAGTCTCTTTATTATCGGATAATCCTGACCTAGTCATATTATCCCGATGGTTGCAACCCTTTAGAGAACCAGTTCTGTATCCATGCGTGACCATCATCTCCATATGACTGAAGTGATACTTACATCTTGACATCACATCCAATACACTACGATTCTCAATAAACCCACAAGAGGCGTACACAGAACCTGTTAAAGTCCTGGACGACCAAAACCAAAGGGTATTGATTGTCGCAAGTACTAGCGATGCAAGTCTCAGGTTAAGACCAAATACACCTACCCTGATGCGGACTTCCATAGACACATAGTCATACTACCAATGGGATTCCGAGGGGTCTATCCAGAGCGAAGCTGTTTCCGTACCATCGGTAAACACAACCTCCTACCACACTTGCATAAGTATCCAATACTTAAATATATGAGAACTATGATGTTACGCTTCCATAACACGCACAAGTGCGATACTAGTCTAATCCGCATTATCGATGTCCAGTCTCGATAATACTACGACTAGGGATATTTAATGATTAAACCGTCATGGATTGATAATGTCTCATATCATCTCAATCTGGAACTAATCATAAGGATTTTCATCATTCACACATTTAAGTAATCTAATTACGAAATGATAAAAGGCAATTTCCTTTGCTACATAATTAATTTTTACAAAAACACAATGTCTTTTACAAATAGTGACGTTATGGGTCATAACTGTCCAACACCGGGTATGCGAGGTCCTACATTAAGAACGGCCAAATTCCTTGGTCACATATTTATTATTCCGCATGTGTTAATTTAATATATCCACGAGTTGGTGCGTTTACCGCTTTCCTGACTTATTTTTAAAGCATGCAAACTTAGATTTAAGTTGTATAGGAATTTAGACGTAGATTACTTTTGCAAATATATGTTGCGTAGACTTGGTTAAATTATTGCACAAATCCGTTCATTACAAGTTGCATAAGTAAGGGACCATTCCGAACCCAACGATTTGAGGTCTTCCCTTGCGAGGGGTGAGTGCGGCCTTAAATCATTTCCCAGTTCACACTGGGTGGCGACTCCTTTATTCTCCAGTTTAGTCCCCCGCGGGCTACTCCGTACTCCCGACCGGGCCGCGAGCCTGGAACAGCGTCGCCGATTTCTGTTTCCTACAACTCCGCTACCATCCGCTCGCATTTGGTCTTCATCTCCCCACAAAGATTACTTTATCCTCTTCCTCTTCTTTCAGTGAAATAAAACTACATTTTCGAATCAACTCTTATGTTTCCATCTTTAAAAGTCTGGTTATACTAAGAATTGAGATAGCCTTAGTCCATTTACCATCTTCACCAACAGCAATAAAAGCTCTCACATACTATGCCTTAACGCAACTTCACAAGCACCACCCAATCAAAAAACTAGCTACCAATAAAGACGAAAGTAATCAAATAAAAAAAACTCAAAAAACAAATGGGGATAAAAGGCCCCTAAGAACCCCTATCTACTCTCATTTAAGGCCATTTTCAGAGGAAAAAAACCCATGAAGAAAGACTTTTCAAGCTGTACTAATTCCAAATTCAAGTATATAAAGTGTTGCATAATTTCATTACACTTTCTCTTGAATGTTTATCCTAAAAAGAATATGTTGTTGGAGTTGGTGCTCAGCGCGCCAAATTTTGTTGTATTTATTGTAAATACAATATACATTTTTGTTTTATTATGAATAAAATTTAGTAATTTTCATCAATATAATCTTCTATATGGTAAAGACGTAAAAGAACTTAGAATGAATAGTTGTGACGTAATTGCAAAAGCGCCGTAATTGTTACTGAGAAATGTCACAATATAATTAATTCTTAAACTGTTCCTGGTCAAGGTTTACATACCTGGTCGGTTAGTAAACCTGTGAGACCGGTGTGTGTCGTATGTTAGAATTGTTCTAATGGTTTGTCTCAGTAAACCATGAGTTTTGGGAGACTCATATAGACACGTAGGTATTTATTGGATAAATATTGAACGACTCATTCAAAGATTCCTGATAGATGGTACACCAACGTCAATAGGAATCATTACGAGTCGAATAGCATATTAGCTTCTTTGACTTGTGATACCACTGTGGATATGTAAGATATCCTCTGTATTTTGATGACAGTCACGTTAACGATATTTTAAGATCAGACCTCCGCATGTTCGTCGAGTATGGACTGATACTCACGATATCTTGTGATGTATCAAGAGATGATCTGACAGTCCCGTGTATGGGATTTAGGTGTCCAATTTGTGATTTTTTGAAATCCTTGGCCGATGTATGATTCGGAAACGAGTTTCGAATATTTATTTAAGAATCATAATTATGTCGCGACACATGAATTATTCATAGCGAAGATTTGACGTTTAATCTATATCTCCGGAAAAATTCGGATAACCTATGACACAATGATTATATATATGCAATGACTTCGACTCGGATGGTTCAACTCGATTATCTGTGGTCGTCGTAATCTGTGAGTGGACGAATTACGGACATAGAAATAGTTTCCGTGACATATAAACTTGAACCTAACGAGTCTCACAATATAAAGTGTACTCGTTGATCATTTGGGCAGTTAATTATGGATAATTCAGATTATTCATAATTTACACATGTGTATTAAATAATGTGTATTTGTATACGATACATAATTTAGATTAGATACACATTATTAACCAATTAAATTTTGACACTTGTTTTATTATTATTATTATTATTAATTGTTAATTAATTATTAATAATGATAGATTGAAAGAATATGTAGGAGTTTTATAGGGAAAATCCGGTAACGCGGCAGAACGCGGAAAATCCAAATTTTCCAATTTCAATAATTTTTCTTGGATCAATTAAATAAACTTATTTATTTAATTATCCAATACTTAAAAACTGAAATTTTACACACGAAATTAAATTTGCTTGTAATTGCTGAATTGGCCCAATAGTTTACAAATTGATCATTTTAGTCCTCAAATTGTCAAATATAATTTTGGATGATTCTAAATCAATTCTAAAATGATTTCCAACATGTCCAACACATCAAAAACAAATTGCAACAAAATCCCTAAATTTTTCCAAATTGCCGAACAACCCCTCATTTTTTCAGTTTTTTAATTTGGTCCATTTTTGTTCAAAACATGTCAAGACCAAATCCAATCAACCCAAAAATTAATATGCATCCTAAACACACCATAATACATCACATATATGAAAATCCCCAAATTTAGAAAGGTTAAAAACCCTAATTTTATAATTTCTTCAAATTGACAAATTACACCAAATCAATTAAATCCAACACCTTAATTCAATCTTTAGCACACCAAAAAAGTCTCACCATCATGAAACAACTCAAGAAAAATTCTAGGACATCAATGAGTGGGTTGGAATCTCTAGAATGGCAACATGATTATCAAATAATCAAAAGAGAGCTAATGAACTAATTTCATGCTTTCTTTGTTAAACAAACATGCAAGAATCTTTCAAATAAGTTTCCAACCAACTAATTACAAACTTGAAGAGTATAGAAGAAACTAAGCAACACATGTTGAAGCATAGTATCATAGAAATAATTTTCTAATTGAACAAGTTTAAGAAAAACTTACAAAAATCCAAGTTTTTTCTTTTGATCTCCAAACTTTTTCTCTCAAAACTCACTTTGTAATATTTGGTGGCTTAACCTAAATGAATGAAAAGGAAACAAAAAAATTTATACTCTCCATTTTAGCCCTTGGCCGAAATTTGAGTGCATAAAATAAAGATCTAGATATTTTTTTTGTTTCATTAATTCATTAATTCAACTTGTGTATATGATCATTACAACATTTAATGGTATTCAACAAGTCAAATAAAACAAATAAAGTCATTTCTTAAAAATATCATAACTAAAGATATTTATATTTTTAATTACTTTAATTATTTAATAATTAAATAATTAAATAATTATTTAAATATAAATATGTCAAATATATGTATTATATTTACTTTAAATATGCAAATAAATATATATTTATGATATATGTCAAATATCACAATTTGATATTTAATTAATGTGTATTTAATACACATTAATTATGAAATAAAAATACAAATATATGTATTTTTCATTTAACCTTTAAATGACTTATAAATAATCAGTATTATTAATAAAAGTTTCCCTAGTGCTCTACAAGTATATTTCATTTGTGAGACTCTCTAGATTCAGGCATATTCGTCACGAAATCCAATTTCGTGTCCATAATTTACCCACCCGTAAATTATGACGACCACTGATAAACTCGCTGAATCATACAGGTCGAGGTCATGTCATATGTTTAATTCCTCCGTCACAGGTATCCGGATATTTCCCAGAGATATAGATGTAAACGTCAAATCTCTATAGAGATAATCATGTCGACGTCTCTATTAGCAATCTCTAAAAGAACACTTAGAACTTACTTCTACAGTGTACCACGGGCCTATTGTTTTTATCTGATTGCTAATCATATATTTGTTAGGGTTGGTGCTCGGAGTGCCAATCTGGATCGTATTCATGTCCGATTCATGAATACGAACAATTCCTTTTTGCATAACATTACCTAATTTATGGTAGTATTTCTTACTTTTATATACATATTCGATCTAATTATGATTAGATTGAAACTAAATATTATTTAGTGATATGTATATATTAGACAAATACCCGATAATATATAATGTAGTGCGCAGTTATAAAGTATTTTGTAATTGACATTGGGAAGTGACACTACCAGAAATATATTATCAAATAAAGTTCCTGGTCAAGATTTACTAACACGAGTCGGTTAGTAAAATCTGCCGAGACCAGTACACGTCGTATATCGAAACTTGGTTCGATGGTTTATCCCAATGAACCATGAGTCTAGGGAGACTCATATAGACGTATAGGTGTTTATAGTGGATAAACACTGAACGACTCACCGAAGATTTCCTAATAGATGGTACACCAACGTCAATAGGAATCTTCTCAGGCTGAGTGAGCATAGTGGTCCTTCAACTTGAGATACCACTGTGGATGTATGAGGTATCCTCCATACTTTGGTGGCAGTCACGTCACCGGTCTATTTAGACTAGACCTCTGCATGTTCGTTGGGTGTGGACTGATCCTCATGATATCATGTGCGTATCAAGATATGATCTGTCAGTTCTGTGTACATAGCATAGGTATTCAATGTGCAATTAGCAATCTGTTAAATCCATGGGGCCGTGGTACACTATAGAAGTAAGTTCTAAGTGTTATTAAGAGATTTCTAATAGAATCGTCGACGAGATTATACCTATAGAGATTTGACGTTTTTATCTATATATCTGAGATAATCCGAATACCTGTGACGGAAGGATTATACGTATGCGATGACCTCGACCTGTATGATTCAACGATGTATATATGATGCATATTAATTTTGGTGTTGATTGGACTTGATCTTGAATGGTTTTGAACCAATTTGGACTAAAGTGTAATTCTTGGAAACTTGAGGGACCTCTCGGCAATTTTTGGAAAAATTGTTTTCTTGAATTGCAATTTATATTTTGACATGTATGACATATATAAATCATTTTGGTAGTGATTGGGAATCACCTAATTATGTATTTGACAAATTAGGACTAAAATGATCAAAATGCAAAGTTTTGGGGCATTTTCGTAATTATTGAAAAATCTGGAAATTTTTCAGATTTCCGTTTTTAATGTATATTTGATGTACAAATCATTTTTGTAGTGATTGGAAATCACCTAAGCTTTTTTTGAACAACTCAGGACTAAAATGATGAAAATGGAAAGTTTTGGGGTATTATGGTAATTTACTGAAATTACGATTTCCGGGTTAAAAATTTCTGTTTTTGAGTATTGAGTGATTAAAATAAATAAGTTTATTTTAATTACCCAAGAAAAATTAAGAAAATGGGAAAATTTGATTTTCCGGCATTCCGCTGCGTAACCATGGTATTTTGCCCAAAACCCTAACAAAAATGGTATCGGAGCAGGTCTGAACCTGGACACATGATATGAAAATACCATTAAATTCAATGTTTAATTATGTCTTTCCATGATGCATGTTTGTATTTAATTAATTTGATTAAATTAAATGCATAATATCTTTTTGCAGAAAATCCCTATTTAAATAAGGCAGTGAAATGACATGTATTGGATGCATGTTCCTTGATCCGTCTTGTCAATACGGTTTATGGGTATCTTTCTATGGCTGCATCCGAGAAAGTGCCAAAGTAGTAAGGGTGTAGTTGGTAGAGATTTATCGATGCCGGATGTATTTTGATATTAGACAAATTCAAGCGAAACTGGAAATCCTGAACGTGCCAAAGCTGTCAGGACTACATCGGTAGCTTGAGTTTTTCATTGGCAAGTGAAGTCTTGATACGCCTCCTTGTGAACGTGCCAAAGCTGTCATAACGAGAAACGATCAGAACCAAAATCAGGAGTCACTGGTGAGTGATTGACAATGAGTTGTCTACCTGTGAATATACGTAGGCGAGATCGTGCCAAAGCTGTGAGTCGAAATATATTCACAGGGTCCTTCTCTCACTATGGAATTCAATTAGTTATTGCATTCCCGTTTTCCTTTGGGTATTACGGTATTACGTAAAGTAGTGAGGGACACTGCTTGGTTAAAAATCCATAACTAAAGCAGTGTGTAATATTATGGAAATTGCCGCTTGTGTGTTTTCCTTATTCTATATTGTTGATCAAATTTAAACTTCTTATCCACTGCATGTATATTGTTGATATATATTTTCTGACTTTCCTTATGGTTGCAGTTTTCTAGAATAGGTTCTAGATTCACATGGATATTGTTAGATAGTCAAAACCATCAGGAATTGTTATTCTAATTTTCTAGGAAAATCAAGATGGTTAGTGGCTTAGTTACTAAGTCACAATTAGGTAATCTAAATAGATATCCGTTTTAAGGATATAATTCCGTAGAAAGAATAGTTTCTTGTGCAGTAAAGTTTGACATGAACTGGTTTATGTTTCGAGATTCTTTACTGGTATTAAGAAGACCTCATTGGGTATTTGTTTATCTGATAATGACATTTCTTGGCTTTAGTGACCTTTAGAGGTAATGTGTATGACACATTTTGCTAATTAATTAGTAAATAGTTGGAGGCAAATAATAAAGCTAAAGAAAGGAGATGCGTATAGTTGTCTATAGAGAATATCAATTTTCACATCACGGCGACTATAGGTATTGGATACCAGATCTTCCGTCTAGTTATTTAAAATAGTGTTTAATATCTGTTTTGATATTTGATATCAGAACTTGCGGCTATTGGATAGTTACTTGTTCTTTATAAACAGTTATTACATACTTTAATACGACTAGTTGTGTCATTGACAGAGAGATAAACATTAAGAAAAATATTCGGTAAACTAAATAATTTTGAATAGTGTTTTATGAAATTTTATCACATAAGCATTATATGCTTATTCTGTATGGTAAATGATGGTCTGATACGAGATCACACCATATATCCTTATCCATTTAATAAATATTGTATTCAGGAAGTGATTAAATCTCATTTAACTAATGATTGTCATTGGACCACAGATTTATTAAACTAATACATTAGATGTAAGTAGTTTAATGAATTAGAAGTTGCCTTAGATAGTTTCTTTACTTCGTAACTTAGTTAATGAGTTGTCATGACTTAGTTACGTGTTTCTAAAAGAACACATATCGAACATCTTGAATGATTCAAGAATTTTTAATATGTTTATGATAAAAAGTGAATAGAATATTTTGACTGGTTTTTCTATGAAGGCTGTTAGTTATTGGGCCGGGGGAAAGCCCTACAAGCCGGGCCTTTTTGCCGACCATACCGGCTATCCACGCGCATTTCATGAGCACAAAAGCGCAGCGCCAATCAATTTCCCAAAACACCATCGTTTTTCATTTAATGCCCAAAATACCCTCACAACATTTTGCAGCCTTTTTCCAAATACGACACAGTTCTTCTCTGAGCAATCGTCCAGCAGCTTTCATCCACGTGGATATCGTGAGCTTGCAATTATGAGTCAGAGCTCTCACTGATCGACACGCGTCATCGCATAGATGCCTGCAGAAGTCTCCTCAGTGTTTTTCAAAGACGTGAAACAAAACATTCAAGTAGCTCTCTCTGTGGCTCTACCCCTACCCTCCTTTTAAACTTCACTCGACTTTCTCTCTCGTAGGGTTTCTGCTAACCCAAGAAGCTTCTCTTGAAGATTCAGCTCAAACAATTCGTGGGTAATTTTTATTTCCCAATGGGTTTTTTTGTTTTGTTTTGTTTTGTATTTTGTTGTATTTTGTTTTTTTTTTTTGCAGTTTCTTTATCATTTTTTTATGCGCTTTGGATACTCTATTTGGTTGGTGAGATGATCAAAATAAAGTAAAAGAATAGATTTTTATGAACTTTGATTTTCAATTTTTTTATTTATATTTTTTTTTGTGATTTATGCCAATTTTTGTCTACAGTGAGCCTTTTTTTAAAGTTAAAAGCCTAAAATAGTTGAACAATCTTCATTTTCACCTACCAAGTATGCCATTAGGGAAATTATTTGGATGAATCTGTGTCTCATTTGTGCAGTATTTTTGGTTTGATACTTTGAATTTCATTTACCTTCGAATAATTGGTTTGGTGGTTGATCTTTCTTTTTTGGTTTAGTAAAATCGATAATTGGTTATGTTTGCTAGAAATTTTGAGGGGTTTGTTTGTATTTTCTATGTTAATTGTGATTATTGTGTTTATGTGCGTGTTATTTTTAAGCTAATATAGCTTCACATGAGTTTTGCATGAGCCACTTTTCCCAATTGAGAGTTGTCTTTTTCCCATTGGTGTTGTCAATTTTGTTAAACAGCTTGATTTGTGACAATTGTATTTTTATGGTGCTTCATACATTTCCATTTAGTTGACTGTGTAATTAGCGGGATAGAGCAATTCTAGATAAATCCTCAAGGCTAATTTGGGGCAATCACAGGTAACTCAGATTGTCTATCTAAGGCAGCTTATCCTTAGGTGGGTTGAGGACGAACTGTTGGCTAGTAAAAGGGAATAAAATTAGAATGTTTTTTTAGCTTTCCTAACGTAGTGGTGGTTTTACAAGAAAGGCCATAAAGGAACAAAAATATAAATGAATTCCTAATAGCCTGCTCCATTTTAGCTCGTTTTCTTTTGTTTTCTAGTTGTTTGTGGTCTGTCAGACTTGTACTTGATGCTCTCTGTTGCATGGTTCATGTGATCTTATGGTAGTTTTGTTGGATTTACAAAGATCGATTGATTTCTCTTTAATTTATGTTTGGCACTTTTATGGGCAGGGGGCACATTTAAATGAGTTAGCTAATAGCTCCAGAAAACCTTTATACTGAAAGATATGTGGAAGTGTAACTGAATTCAAATACATTAATCTACATAGAATGACGAGAAACAGAGTGATTGGGGTGATTTGAAGAGTTGCTAAGCACTTTGTCTATGCTTTAGTAATATCTTATGTTGTAGGCTTGAAATAGACATTTGGATTCATCTGGGGATGATGTATGTAAGTTTTTCATCAAGATCCAGTCTTTAAAAATTATTTTCCTACTTTCCTTAGATGGAAAAGCGGAACACAATGCATTACACTTGGTTGGCTAGTCCCCTCCAGTAATTTGGACCTACACAGTCTCAATTTTTTTTTATGGATTATGTCATTCCAGAATATTCTTGAACATTTTTGAGTAATTGGTTACAAACATAGCTTTGGTGGTGTGGGGAAATGGGGTTCCTTATCCTTAGGCCAAACATCATTATTCAAAAGTTTATGTGGTTGGAGCTTGTGACTTGTGAGGCTGGCCAGTTACTAGATAGAGTTGGTTTCCTCGACTTTTGTTCATGTTGGAGCTGCTCTGTCTTTAACATTTGACCATAAAGACGTTAATTTCCTTTATCACATTGTTACATTTATTAACTATTTAAGGGATAAGTTATCCAAGGCGGCAACTTCTTTTGGCCAAAGGCTTGCTTATGTGGCATAGAGGTAATAATATAGGGTCGTGTGAGATTTTACAACTCATTTGGCAAACTATTGCTGTTCTCTTGACTCTTGGAATGCAACATGTCTGAACTGTGTGAAGTGAGTTCATAAATTTGTTGATAAGTTTGCAAGTTAACATTGACCGTCTGTGTTGCCAGACAAAAAGGAACAACTGAAAATATAATGAAGTAGGATGATTTTACCTATATGCTAAATAGATTTGGTAGTTTATACCAGCGTTGATATCAGTGATGGAATTTTCCTTGCTAAGTTTGTACAATTGACCTATGCTGTTAAAGGAGCCGCCTAAGCGGCGTTTGGGCAAGTTTTTCAAATAGCCGCCTGCGGCAATTGGGCGGCGCCTTAGGTATTGTAAGTTATGATTCATATATTAGATAAAATTCTGCATATTTGACTAGTCAATCTGCCCTTTGACTGGTCAAAGGTGGAACTTGGGAGGCGTTTAGGCAACTCTTGTGCGGATTGAACTACCAAAACGCCTTGGCCTGCCTACCGCCATTGACAGCATAGCAATTGAGTTCATTCATATGATGATCGCTTTATTTGAACAGAACTTAAACCTAGTCAGAGTAAGTGGGTTTGGTGTGGCATGTTGCAACCATTGTTTTTCTTATCCAAATAAGTAGTTAAATGAACATCTGGGCTTTTGATTAAAGCAATGGATTTAGAATGCTGTAAAACACAGTTGACATGTATGGCCACTAAACTATGCAGCGTAGGTGTTAGAAAGGGAATATTGTGATTTTTTTTACTCTCGTCTGGCGGTCTAATTATGTTGTTTTGGAATGTATTTCTGTTTTTCAGGATGAAAATTTGGATAACTTATTGATATTGCCTGGTTGTACAATTTTGGATTGTTATTTTAAAGCAACATGAAGCACAATTGATATTTATCAGTTCCACATGTGTTAGGATGATGTTTTGCCTTATGTTGACGCAATTTAAATTGTCTTCCACATAAAATTGACTCTCACCATACTTCTTGTTGGATTTATCTTTTGCAGTATTGTGATGAGAGTGTAGTTACAAGAGGGAAAGTTTTCAATAGTTAGCAATGGATCAACCAGATCAAACACAACATCACCATCATCATCAGCAGCAGCCTGTGATGGGAGTCGTAGCTGCTGCTGGTCAGATGGCATATCCTTCCTACCAAACAGCGGCTATGGTGGCTTCTGGTACTCCTGCTGTGGCTGTCCCTTCCCCAACTCAACCTCTATCTACTTTCGCTAATTCTCCGCACCAGCTTTCCTTTCAACAAGCCCAGCACTTTCAGCAACAACAGCAACAACAGCAGCAGCAGCTTCAAATGTTCTGGTCCAACCAAATGCAAGAAATTGAGCAAACAACTGACTTCAAGAATCACAGCCTCCCTCTTGCTAGGATCAAGAAAATTATGAAAGCCGATGAAGATGTCAGAATGATTTCTGCAGAGGCCCCTGTCATATTCGCAAAGGCTTGTGAGATGTTTATTTTGGAGCTAACTCTGCGATCTTGGATCCACACAGAAGAGAATAAAAGGAGGACACTGCAGAAGAATGATATTGCAGCTGCCATTTCAAGGACTGATGTTTTTGATTTCTTGGTGGATATTATTCCTAGAGATGAGTTGAAAGAGGAGGGACTTGGTGTCACTAAGGCTACTATCCCCCCAGTTGTAGGTTCACCTGCTGACATGCCTTTATACTATGTCCCACCACAGCATCCTGTTGGGCCTACAGGGATGATCATGGGAAAGCCAGTCGATCAGGCAGCACTTTATCCTGGCCAACAGCCTCGACCTGGTGTGGCTTTTATGCCATGGCCTCAGAGTCAAGCACAGGCACAGCAGCAGCAGCAACCTCAACAACAACAAAATGACTCTTGATTGTGTCTTATCAGAGCTTTTGAACAAATTAGAGATGGATTTTAGTAATTGTGTTTATCTGTATTGAGTGGTAGCTGTAGTTTTTGGATAGTTATAATATCTGACTTTGTAGATGATGTCAATTCCATTGAGGGTTAGCTGGATCATGTATTAGCTTCTATTGTTGTTTAAAATCAAACTATTGTTGAATTTTTGAGTTCGATACCAATGCTCAGTCAGTGTCTTCTCTGTTTTTGTGATGTCATTCTTTATTGGATTAGTTGGAGGCTGGTCTGATATCTTTTATCAGTTACTGGTTAGCCACTTTTTTATTTTATTTATTTTATTTTATTTTTGCCTTTTTGGATATACTAAACGCTTATTTCCTTTTTATTTCATTAATACGACACTCTTGATAGTTAGTGTAGTATTTGATAAAATTTTGGATTGATATTTCGTCAAATATAGATGATTCCACTTAAAACTCCAGCCAATCAGAGAGGATTTAAGGTAAAAGAAAATTAAAAGGGCGTGCTAAATGAATGTTTAATATTATTAAAATCATGAATATTTTTATAATAAATAAATTTATTGGTTTGACTCAGCACTAATGAATGTCGTTGTTATAGTTTTTTTTTTCATATTTTTTTTAAAATTGTATGATTTTTTTTAAAGATTTGATTGTTTAAGTCATAGGTTCGAATTTAGAGATACAATTCTTGTAAAAATCTGGGACAGCGCTCCGTTTAATCTCGTATGATTTGACGCGGGGTTCTAAAAATAAATGTTCGATAACAAATAACAATGAACAAAAAACAAATTAAACGAATTATCAATATAAAAAAACAAACAATATATATTACCTTAGTTGAAATCAAATCAAACTAAACAAACAAAAAAAACATAAAACATAAAAATTGTTGAAAAGCATATGAAAGAATGAGAATGAATCAATCTTGGTCAACACCCTCATGCGTCCATTCGATGGCTTGGGAGTGGAGTTTACAACCTTGATAATGGATGCCACCCTTCTTTATGGATTTGGAGGATCACCTATTATTCCTTTAGGTTGGGCCTAACTCACAATGACCATTGGAATAAGCCCTCATACCCGAATCATCATGATGGATTTCACGGTGGTAGATTGTTTGGCCAGCTGCCAAGTTATTCTGGGGTGGTCTTTTATGATGAAGTCAATAATAGTCATGTCGAGCTATTACTTGAAGCTGAAATTCCTAACTCGGGAAGGAGATGGGGTCATTTATGAGAGCCAAAGGATGGCAAGAAGCTGCTTTATGAAAACATTGAAGGAGACCCTGTGTATTATTGATGTTGCAAGGCAGAAATTGAAAGAACGAGAGGAGTCAGCAGAAGTAGAGACGACCGACCCCCCGACTCGATGAGAGTATCCAATGCTGAAAAACTGGACAGAAGTTAGAAACTGTGGCACTTAGCGGCTTGGAGAAGTTGGTGAAGGTCGGGGCCGAGACTGGAGCAGAGTATGAAAACAGAGCTATTGAGTTCCTCAGGGAATATGTTGATGTTTTCGCTTGGAGTCATAAGGACATGCATGGGATTGATCCTCAGGTCATAAGTCACCGCCTATCGATTGATCAGGGTCATAAGACGGTAAAGCAGAAAATGAGGACCCTCAACCTGTTGGAGTTTGTGCTTGGAGGGCCAATCCGAATAATGTATTGTACATTTTATTATTTATTAATAAAATAACTATATTTTCATTTCAAACCTTATTAATGGTAATGTCATTATGCATATTAGATAGATGTATAAATATGCTAAGAATGACATCGACCTTAGAATAGTCTTGTAGTAATACTGGATACTAGGTGATCCAACATTGGGATAAGTATTACTACTATAAACTATTCTTAAAGTATATATATTCCTAGTCATTGGTTTTGGAATACAGTCGAATTCCTATAACCTAGAAGACTAGCACATGTCGTATATTGGAATTGGAGTTCCAATGGTTTAACCCAATGAACCATGAGCTTTGGAAGCTCGTATAGACGTGTGGGTATTGGTTGGACCGAATACTGAATGACTCACAGGTGATTCCTAATAGTTGGAAGTACATACCACCGTCAATAGGAATCTCCTCGATTCGAGTAGCTTATGTAATCCTTTGACTATAGGATAGCTTTGATTTTGTGTGAGATCCCCTACACTTTGATGCTATGTATGTCAGAAACCTTTCATGGTCTGGCCTCTAGATGTTCATTGGATGTGGACTGATGCAGTCGTTAATCAAATGTGTATCAAGATAGGATACGTCGGCCCGTATGTGTACCATAAGGGGTTTAGGTATCCATTTGAGTAAGTCACGATTCTTAAATACTTTGGCCAAAGCCGATCACATAGGGTGGATCGCATCAGTTGTAAAGAATCGGGGACATGTCGACATGAGATGTACGCCTCGAAAACTTGGCTATGTATTCTATGTTTCCTAAGCACAACTCGGATAGCCTACGATGGTGGGATGGATAAACATATATAATGACTTCGACTTGTATAGTTCAGAAAGGTCATCCATATTCTTCGCGAATTCGGAGGTGATCGAATTGCATACGTATTAGCTAGGCTTATATGACGAACGTGTATAAACTTAGAGAGTCCTAATATGAAGTGTACTCGTTGATCACTTGGGTAGCCGATTAATTTTGATAAAAGATAATATTCGATATTATAATTATCAACTAAAATAATCAAGTGTTATTGAATAACATTAATTATTTACTTTGACCTAATTGGATTAATTGGATTAATTCAATATTTACACAAGGTCTTTGTCGTAATTTCATAATTATCTCTACCATTTGAGGATATTGTGATAATTACAAGTATGTAATTATATGTGTTGTTGGCTTGATTTAATTGGATTAAATCAAAGTTGAAGACATGTAACTAATCAATTAATTAAATTTTATTTTGATTTAATTGGATTAAATCAAAGTGGTAGACAAAGGTGATTAGTCATACCTAATTACACATATTTGGACAAATTAGATTAAGCCCGCATAAAAGTTGATTTGAACTTTTATTAATTAAAATTGCCTAAGTTTTGCTATAAATAGCAAGTTTGAGCAAATGTTTTAATCAAGCTTGAGAAAGCTAGATACAAGTAAGAATTAGAGAAATTAACATAAGTTAGAGAAGTGTTTAGAGAGGCTTTGTGAGATCTCTACAACATTTCAATTAGGAGAAATCAAGATTGGATCTTGGAATCAATAAGGATGGCAATGGGCTGGGCCTGGTCCGGCTTTGATAAGCTTGGCCCGAGCTCATCCAATAAAATTTTAGCCCTAGCCCGGGCCTAGGCTCTTAATAAAAAAAAATTATATATATATAATTTATTATATAAATATTTATATATATATATATATATTTTAAAACCCGGGCCGGGCCAGGCCCGGGCTTATTATATTGAGTCCGGCTGGTGCCCGAGCCTCTTAATCTAAGGCCCGACCCGGGTTTTTTGACCCCGGACCAGACCGAGCTCGGTGATCGGTGATAAACACACACGTTACGAAAGCGCACGTATCGCTCAAGTAGTATAAAATGTATCGATCCCACGAGGACTTAATACCTAAGCTATTAATATATAAAGCCAAATGTTTACAAGTATATAATAGATTGGTTGTTGATTGGATGTTGATTTTATTTAATTTTTTTTTTTCTGAAAACAAGTAAATAAAACAGTGCGAAAGTAAATTAAAGGAAAATTAAATATTAAGAAACTATCTAGGGTTGTGAATCCTTCCAATATCTTTTAAAGATGAAATGACTATCTCATGTTTGTGCAATATATCGGTTTATTAACCTGGAACACGAAATTATGCAAAAGCCTTTGTCGATGGTCAGATGCAAACACCCAAAGTAATCCAATTAATCATATGTCTATGTTAACCAAATTACCTGAATTCATTAAGATTAAGTTCCAATTGTGGCTACCTTCGCCCGACAGGTATATGTCTATCCTTGAAGAAAATCTACCTAAGGATCACCATGCCCAAGGTGATATCGTGAGCTATTGAGTCTAAGGCTGAAACCCAAAATTCCTTCGTCAAGTTTATTTTAAGTTTACCAAATCAATCTTATTAGTGGCCAGTTAATAAGAAGCATTAAGCTTAAGACTCAATAAATAAACCTTTATATTACCCAAAATATAAAATTACCACTTATAAACCGGTGATATTAGAATTCATCACAACTCCAGATATGATATTTAGTTACAACACATATCTAGGACTATTAAAAACATAAATAAAGAAAATGACATAAAGTAAAACTTGAAATTAAAAAGGTAAATAAAGTAATAAAGAAAATGCTGGGGTTCGAGGATACACTTTTATTACTTCTAATCTATATATCTCCCTTATTATAATATATAAACTTTGCATGACATTACCAACCGACCATATAGGCAGTATCTTGATTAAGTCAAATTTATGATTAATTCCAACCGACCATAAAGGCGATATCCAATTTAGTCAGGTTAAAATCAATTTAATTACGTCCAACTAACCATAAAAGCGATATCCCATTAAGTCAGGTTTTAAATAGTTTATATATTATAACTAATGGAGATTAATCTAAATATTAGTAATAAAAGCTTTACCTTTCACCCCAGCAGAGATGAGTTACATCCTTATACTGAAAAGTAAAATAAAGAAAGAACTATTGCATAAAATAGAAATTAAATACAAGAAAGCTGTAAATAAACAAATAAGAAACAATTTTCTTAGTATTCTTAAGGAAATCCTCAGAAGAAGGTATGAATTTTCCTTCCGATTTCAGCTTCAATTTATAGGCAAAATTCTACCCCGCGCGTTGCTACGTAAAACACTTGCGCATCGCGACACGCCGTTGATTTGACGGTATGATGACACGTTGCTGTTAGCAGATTAATCTAAATATTAGTAATAAAAGCTTTACCTTTCACCGCAGCAGAGGGGAGTTACCTCCTCATACTGAAAAGTAAAATAAAGAAAGAACTATTGCATAAAATAGAAATTAAATACAAGAAAACTGTAAATAAACAAACAAGATACAATCTTCTTAAGGAAATCCCCAGAAGAAGGTATGGATTTTCCTTCTGATTTCATCTTTAATTTATAGCCAAAATTCTGCCCCGCGCGTTGCGACGTAAAACACTTGCCTGTCACGACATAAAACACTTGCGCGTCGCGACGCGCTGTTGATTCGACGATATGATGACACGTGGCTATCACTAGAATTATTGGCTTAGCGTCGCGACGCGTCGAGGGTTCTGCGTCGCTACGCGGGCTAAAGTGATGACATCAGTGATGATGCATGTTGGAAGGCTGCATAATTATGGCGCGTTGCGACATAAAGGATGTTGCGCGTCACGACGCGTGAATAGAAAATTTCCCAATTTGCCCTTTTTGATCCGAATTTCACCGTTTAGCCCCGATTCAATTCCACTGAGTTCCGAAACTTTATTTATCCGCAAAATAACACAAAACACTTAAAAATATTCACAATATTCGAGAAACTAAATAAAATATCAAGTAAAAGGGACGGTAAATATTGATATATTTACCGCTTATCACTCCCCCAAACCTAACATTTTGCTAGTCCTCGAGCAAAACAACAAAATAAAATACAATAAACAACTTTAAACTAAGCCACTTTCGTAGGGATCACAGTTGCATTTAGCGTATGAAATAAGCCTTTAAACCCCTAGGTGTCCCTAGTGGACGAGTTGTAGTCTCGTGAGGGCTTACAGTGATGATACCCACAAACGTCAAATGCACACAAAAGCAAAAAGATTAAACAAGTTAGTGACTAAACAAGTGAAACTCTTATCCAAGTTAATAGATGTTTTCTTTCTTTCTAAATTATCAAATAAGTAAATTCTCCGATTATTTTTACCATTCTCCATATACACAACCAACAAGGTATTAATTAAATCATTGTTCCCACAATATTCATAAGTGTAGTTGAAAAGAGAGTAATATTTTTGTCCTAAAGTTATATCAGAATTCACATTTTTTTTAGCAATTGATTTATTTATTTATTTATTTATTTACAACATCTTCAATCCATGTAACAAGCTTTAGTCCAGTAACTCCTAAGCCAGTTGGCTTTAGGGCACTAGGTGTTAAGAAACCCTTACAGACTTAATTACTCGGATTTCAGATATTTTTTTTTATTACAACATCTTCAATCCATGTAACGAGCTTTGGGCCAGTGACTCCCAAACCAATTAGCTTTAGGGCAATAGATATTAAAACACCCATACAGACTTAATTACTCGAATTTCAGATGTTTTTAAACTACAACACTGAATATTACAAACTTTTCAATTACAACTCATGGCCGTATGTTACCATGCATATTGATAATACCTGTCAACTGAGCATATGAAGATCCAATTTAGTCAGTATTATGGAGAATTCACAAATTAAATAATTCAAAAGGAAATAAACAAAAATTAACTGGTTACGAAATAGGTTGAGATACATCTCAGGAGTGGAAAGTCCTTGCACAACTATCTCAAACATCATTCCACACGATTAATCAAGTTAAAAACACAAAAATAAAATATTTTTTTTATTTTTTTGAATTTTTGAAAATTTTTGACTAAAAACCAAGCAAAAACAACACAACAAAAAAATAAAAATAAGATACTAATCAACTATTCCCCTCCCCCAAACCTAATTGAGACATTGTCCCCAATGTCTAAAAAGTAGAAGAAGAGTTTAAAAAACAGTACCTGGTTATCTGAAATTCTACATCTAAAAAGAAAATTAAAGGTTAAGATCCAGATTTATCCGATGCTTTTTACCACGATCATTATCAGACCAATTAATCTTTGAAAGGATAGGGTCAATTTGTGGTTCAAAGGCTAAGAGTTGGTCAATTAAATCATAGGTTGTTCTGGCAGTGAAGAGGATATCTCTGACAAGTTTTCAAATGAACCCATTTCTCCGGGCATCATCAAGAAACACACAAAGAAAATCATAAAATCCATCAGCATTATACAGTTCAATCAGTTTCTGGTGTATGTTCAAGTTCGCCCAAGATAGCATTGTAAAAATTTCCTCCATCGTGCCCAAGCCACCTGGCAAAGCAATAAATACATTAGTACAATTAATCATTTCAAAAAGTCGTTTAGAAATACCTGGCACGATGCATTCATCTCCGTTTGATGGTCCTATAAGATTCACATTTGCCAAAGGTTTTAGGATGATTCCCAAAACTTGACTACCTCCTTCCTGTACAGCCATTGAAATGTACCCCATTAGTCCAAGATTGCCACCGCCATATACTAGGTGCATATTCCTCTCAGCTATGACTCGACCCAATTCTTGTGTTGCCTCAACGAATTCTGGTTTAGAACCAGCACTAGTACCGCAAAACACACAGATGTTTACTACTCGTCTTCTTGAATTTGCTTCCATTTTTTTTTATGTATTTCTTTCTTAAATCTGGATGTCTTCAAGAGTGCAATAACGAACTGAATTTATAGATCCTGAAAATGGATGAGTAATAATAGCACTAGTACCTACCAGATGACAATTATTAGCTAAACAATAAAATAAATCGTGAAAATTAAAAAGTTGGATCCTGTCGGAGAAAATAAAAAAACAAATCTCAATTATTAGTTAAAGACAAAGAGATAATACTATTTACAAGAAGTAACCGCTTGAATGACATATATGCGCCAGGGACAAGCTTCCCATCCAATTTTCTTATAAATTATCAAACAGGGTCTTTTAAAGTCAGATTCCCGAGACTTAATTGTTGCATTTCTTTTTGAAATTGTATATGTAATATGTGAATTGCGTGATACACATATCCACTGGGATGCGTCTCAAGAGTCAATGATATGTCATCTAAAGACTCCTTACTCATGCCATCCTTAATGAATTTAATTTTATCTTCGCGGTTATCAGACACCATTCCTAAAGAACGACAACGAGTATTACATGTCATACATGCACATTTATAGCAAACACCTAATCTTTTAGCTATTCTTTTCTTTGCATAGGTGCTTCTTCCTAAACCAGGCAGATATGATACAAAAGATTCAGAGGAATCACCTCCCAATCAGACCCGTGCTTCAATAATCCAATGAATGTCATTAGAAATACCTTTGATCATCAGAAGTCTCATTCGTTCCATGCGAGCTTTGTAGACTTTCATCAGATTATTTTGAGAGAGAGAAGGAAATTACTTGTGAAGATTTGCGAGAACTTCTTCCATCCTATTTGTGACTTTACCTATAAAAATTAAACACACAAAAATAAATCACACCAAATCTCAATATATACATAAATTGCATATGTTGCCTCCTTACTAGCGCTAAGTTTAACATTGTCAGCTAGACATGACTGCCCGAATGTTAGGCTGGATCTGAAAGTGTGACACTTTTTTTTATCGCTCAAATGATTCTCCCCAGTAGTACTTCACACGCTGACTGTTAACTTTAAATGTATCATTAGAGTTGGGATCAAGTAACTCAACGACTCATTATGGTAAAACATGGGTGATTAAGAATGGACCTGACCACCGTGATTTTAGCTTCCCAGGGAAAAGTTTCAACCGTGAATTGTATAACAATACCTACTGCCCTAGTTCCAGTTTTTTGCGCACTATTTTTCAATCATGCCATTTCTTGGTCTTTTCTTTGTAAAGTATGGCATTCTCATAAGCCTGTAGGTGAAATTCCTCCAATTCGTTGAGTTGGTGGAGCCTTTTCTCTCATGCTGCTTAAAGATCAAGATTTAACTTCTTCAGTGCCCAGTACGCTTTATGTTCAAGCTCCACTGGCAGATGCCATGCTTTCCCAAACACTATTCTATATGGGGACATACCAATAGGTGTTTTGTAAGCTATCCGGTAGGCCCATAATGCGTCATCTAGTTTTGTAGACCAGTCACTCCTTATTGATCCCATGGTTCTCTCTAAAATTCTTTTGATATCTCTGTTTGAAACTTCAACCTGTCCATTTGACTGCAGATGGTAAACAATGTCAACTTTATGAGTAACTCCATATTTGGATAGGAGTGCATCGAAGTATTTGTTGCAGAAGTATGTGCCACCATCACTGATAATTGCCCAATGTGTTCTGAAGTTAGTGAAAATATTCTTTTTAAGGAATTTTATCACCACTTTTGAATCATTTGATGGCAGTACTGTTGCATCAACCCATTTGGAGACGTAGTCTACTGCAACCAGAATGTACAGGTTCCCAATGATGGAACAAAGGGCCCCATAAAATCAATCCCCCCATACATCAAATATCTCCAATTCGAGAATATTTTAAAGAGGTCATTCATTTCTCCTCGAAATATTTCCTGTTCTCTGGCACCTGTCACTTTGAAGAACAAATAAGTAAGCATTTTAAAATAGAGTGTGCCAGAACAATCTTGATTGTAGGATTTTGGCTGCAGTTTTATCTCCGCTGAAGTGTCCATCTTATGGTGATGAATGACAATGTTGTAGGACATTATTGACCTCTTTGTGTGGAACACAACGTCTCAGTATTTGATCAGCACAATGTTTGAACAGGTACGGCTCATCCCAGACATAAGGCTTGACTTCTCTAAAGAATTTCTTTCATTGCTGATGAGTCCATTCCAATGGCCATTTTCTCGATACTATGTAGTTTACATAGTCAGCATACCAAGGCACTTCATGCTGTTTGATGGTAAACAACTGTTTATCTAAAAACTTTTGATTGTCAATTCATTGCCAGTTTTTTCTCCATTCTCATGCCTCGATAAATGATCTGCCACTTGATTTTCTGTCCATTTCTTTTCTCGGATCTCCACGTCAAATTCTTAGAGCAGAAGCACCCGACGGATCAATCTAGGTTTGGCATCTTTCTTCGTGATCAGGTATTTGATTGCTAAATGATCTGTGTATACCACCACCTTGGGACCCAGCAGATATGAGCGAAATTTATCAAAAGCAAACACAACTGCGAGCATCTTCTTTTCAGTGGTTGTGTAGTTGAGTTATGCTTCATTCAGAGTTCTGCTGGAGTAGTAAATGGTGTGGAAAATTTTTTCTTTGCGTTGTCCCAAAACTACACCTATAGTAAAATCACTAGCATCTCACATCATCTAAAATGGAAGGGTTCAGTCTGGTGCTACTATGATAGGGGTAAGAGACCAGCTTCTATTTCAAGATCTCAAAAGCTTCGTGGTATTCTTCGGTGAAGTTGAAAGGCACATCTTTCTCCAGTAGATTGCACAGAGGCATAGAAATCTGGGAGAAGTCTTTGATAAATCTCCTGTAAAATCTTGCATGTCCGAGAAAGCTCCGAATCCCTTTAACTGATGATGGTGGAGGTAGTTTTTCTATTGTCTTGATCTTTACTTTGTCTACCTCGATTCCATTTTGTGAGATCCGATGTCCCAGGACTATGCCTTCATGTACCATGAAGTGGCATTTCTCCCAGTTGAGTACCAGGTTGGTATCTTCGCATCTTTGTAACACGTTTTCTAGATTTTACAAGCAGTGGTCGAAAGAGTCTCCAAACACAGAAAAATCATCCATGAAAACCTCCATACTTTGTTCCAGCATGTCTGAGAAGATGGCCATCATGCAACGTTGAAATGTGGCAGGAGCATTACATAGTCCAAATGGCATCATGCGGAAAGTAAAAGTACCATACAGACATGTAAAAGTGGTTTTCTTCTGATCTTCTGGGGCGATGGAAATCTGATTGTACCCCGAATATTCATCCAGAAAATAATAGAATTCATGTCCCGCCAGTCTGTCTAGCATTTGGTCAATGAATGGTAGCGGGAAATGATCTTTCCTTGTTGCTTTGTTCAGCTTCCTGTAGTCCATGCATAATCTCTATCTAGTCACCGTTCTTATTGGAATCAGCTCATTCTTTTCATTTGTGACTACATTTATTCCTCATTTCTTTGGCACACATTGCATAGGACTCACCCAAGTGCTGTCAGAGATGGGGTAAGTGATGCCGACATCCAACCATTTGATAATTTCTTTCTTTACAACCTCCTTCATGATTGGATTTAATCTCCGTTGATGCTCCACTATGGCTTTGTACTCGTCGTTCATCAGAATTTTAAGCATTCAAAATGAGGGACTAATGCCTCGAAGTCTGCTATAGTCCAACCAATGGCTTTCTTGTGTTCTCATAACACTCTGATAAGTGCATGAAAATGTACTTTGAAATCACTTATCTAGGCTTATTGTTAAATATTTAGTTATATATTTTATGTTTTAGTATATAATTCCTATTGTTATATTAATTTAGAAATATTTATTATTTACACTAATTAGTGATTTTTATTTATAGGAATATTAATATACGGATACTGGGACAATTATAAGTGCATAGGACGCACACTGGAGCCGAGAACGCGAAGAGGAAAGATTGAATTGGAGCCGCGGCGCCACAATCCCATACAAAATCTAGAGAGTGAGGCGCCACGGCGCCATTTGTAGAAATAAAGCAAGAGCCAATTCACGTGGACATCAGAGAGAGAAACAAAAAGAAGCCAAAATTGTTTACTTGAAGAAATTAAAAGAATAAGGAATTCAGCCACCATTGTTGACCAAGTCAAAGAGAAAAGAAAGATAAAATTCAAAGAAGTTGGCGTGGGCCCTAGATAATAAGAATTCAAGTTCAATTAAGTCAAGTTTCCAATATTTGATATTACAAAAGTGGCGTGAATTAGAATTGAAAAAGAAGACTTAAGTGGGCCCCAAGTTGCATTAGTCATTAGGTTTTAATTTTCCTATTTAAAGAACATATGTTGGACGAAAAAGGGAGGCTGGCTGCGTAAAGCAGCCCTTGTTGCGTTAAAACAGAAGCAAAGACGCACAGAGCAGTGCGTGGCCGAGAAGCTGCCGCAGGGCCGAGAGAGAAGAAATCAGAGCGTAAAATCGGGACACGGAGCCGTGATGATTCAGAGCAATAATTCTCTCCAATCCCGGGTTATTTTTATTTCTTTTATGGGGAACTAATCCCCTAGGCAAAGCTAGAGATGAGCTCTTGTGTTGGATTTTATTATTTGTGTTTTTTGATTCCTAAGAACCTTTTTATCGTTTAATAAAATTAATGGTTATTATTTTCTATCATCTTTTAATTTATTAATCCAGAAATTATATTTTGTCAAATCCCATATAGATCCAGTCATGCTTCTTCTATGTGTGGTTTGCGAATTTAATTGTGACTGGTAAAAGTCGTTTTATGAGTTGGTCTTCTGCTGCAGTATTGCCTGAGGGTATATTGTCGACGTTAGATAACTCGTAACGATGACTTTTGTGTGCTGTTAACATAGAGAAAATAATCATTAATTACCTTAGAATTTGAATATGCGTAGAATTGAATATATTCCGGTTGTTGGTTTGGGATGTGAAACCCTCAACTGAGTAGTAATGGGAATTAATAACTGAATATAGGAGTTTGATGCAAGAGTGATTCCCGACGCTTTGCTGCTTTTCTCTGCCATTATCGTTTATTACATTTTTCATTATTTTATTTATCTTTATTTTAATTACCAATTTTATCATCTTATTTATTAAGTTACTGTTAACGTTTTTGTTTAAGTGAATTAGTTCTATTGTACCATCTCTCTGAGGAATCGACACCCCCCAGCTATACTGCGATAACCGCGAGTCATATTTGGGCGTAATCAAAATTTGGCGCCGTTGCCGGGGAGACGGTTTACAAGCAAAAGGACCAGGTTTGCTTAGTCAACAACGAAGCGGTAACTTCGTTCCGTTTTTTTAGTATTTTATTTTATTTTATTCTTAGTTTATTATTTGCCTATTATTTTTTCTTTTAATTTTTTTTGTGCTTATTTTATTTTATTTTATTTTTAGTTTTAGTAGACTTTAATTTTTAGTTTCATTTATTTTATTTTATTTTTATTAGTTGTGTTAGAGAGCATGTCTAGATTTAGGGATCAATTGGGTATATTTGCTAGAATAGAACAAGAAGATTAGAGTCAGATTAAGATAATATATGAGAATCTTTTTGCTACACCATCTAGATCTAGTAGACATACCATGAGTGAGTACGAGAGACCACCCAGGAGGACTCTTGAAGAGTACCTCCACCCAACTCGCACAACTACACCCTCATGCATCATGTTTCCTCCTAATGCACCACACATAGACTTTAGGCCTGGAATGATACAATATCTTCCAACTTTTCATGGTTTAGAGAGCGAGAATCCTTACGTACACATTAGGGAGTTTGAAGAGGTAGTAGCAACCTTCCATGACCGTTTTGGGACTACCGACACAATTAGACTTAAGTTCTTTCCCTTTGCCCTTAAGGATAGAGCTAAGAACTGGTTGTATTCTTTGAGACCTAGGTCAATAGGATCGTGGGGCGAGATGACTCGGGTATTTTTCGACAAATATTTCTCACACCATAAGACAGATGCCCTGAAAAGAAAAATCTCCACATTCTCCCAGAGAGACAGTGAGACCCTTTATCGAACGTGGGAGCGGTATAATGAGTTGTTAGCTAGTTGTCCCCATCCCCACCATGGATATGAGAGTTGGCGTTTAGTAAGTTACTTTTATGATGGACTAACCCATAGGAACGCCAATTCGTTGAGACAATGTGCAATGGTGAGTTTATCCAAAAGGACCCTGATGAGGCACTCGAGTATTTAGATGACCTAGCTAAGAAATCTCATACTTGGACTGGACCCAATGCCATAGATAACACTGATTTGACACACACTTTTTCTAGCAGAAGCCTACAACACTTTAGGGAAGAGGATAGCCTTAAGACACAAGTTGAGCTGTTAACTAGACAGATAGGAGCCTTAATAGCCAAAGACAGCAAGACAATGCATTCAGTAGCCCAGCTAGAATCCCAAGAGTGTCCCGTGTACAGTGAGATGAGGGGTACAAATGAGGAAAACTACAATACCTTAGGGATGTACCAGAAGCCTTATACACCATATCCAGATACCTATAATCCTAGTTGGCAAAACCATCCCAATGTTAGTTGGAGGCAGGAGTCTTATCAGCCTACCCAGACACCACAACCTAGGAGTTACAATACCCCACAGTATCACACACCTGCCATTTCTAGGAATTCTTTAGATGATACTATGCAAGCATTCATGGAAGCCCAGAATAAAACCAATCAAAGGATTGAGTCATTGATAGCTCAGGTAGCTGAAGAACAAAAGGAAATTATGAGTCAACTCTCTAAATTGACTAATGACCTGAGTGTACAAGAACAAGGAAAATTCTCATCTCAGGCTCAACCAAATCCACAAGGGCAACCCATAGCACAGACTGATCATGAAGTATCCAATATAAGAGGTGTTGATGTCATAATCACTAGGAGCGGTAAAGATGTAGGAATGCAGAATACCTCCAACATTATAGATGACCCCAAGGATAGTAGTGCATATACCCTCAGGAAGAACAAGTGCCATCGTTTCAAATTAGAGTACCTTTCCCACAAGCACTTAGGCCCACAATGAGAGTTCCAGTTCCAAATGTTGAAAAACAATCACAGGGTGAGGGTGAGTGTCATTACTCATACATGCTAGAAAAAGTCCTACCAGAAACAACGTCTCTACAACCTGAATCAAATCCCCCTGAACTGAAACTGGTCCCAAGGAACCAAAAAAAAAGGAAAATGAGAGTTAATGCTCAATTAAAGATGATACATGTGAGATTAAAAAGAACATTGAGCGAATCTTTCCTTATGTGCAGTACCAAATTTCAGCCACCAGATCATGGAGGATCAGTGGATAAACTGCCACAGCTAGACAAGCATTCCCTCTTATGCCTTCATCAGTACGCTCGATGGAAACCACCATGACAACTTGAGTGCTTGCGTCTGGCTGAAGACGTTAAACTTAGCGCTAGCGGGGAGGCAACCCTTGTTTCTACATTTTATTTTAATTTATTTATTTTATTTTCTTTAGTTTTACTTTATTGTGTGCTAATTGCATGTTTTATTTTTATTGTTTGCATGAGTGTTTATGCAGGAGTTAGCACAACCTACACAGCCACACAGCCAAAGTCTCGCTAGCAGGAACCTGATCAACTCTGCGCCTGGTAGTGTTGTTCCTTAATCATTTTTATTTACATTTATCTTACATTGAGGACAATGCAAGTTTTAAGTGTGGGGGTGTGTGTGCATGCGCATGAAAACCTGTGAAATACTTAAATAATTTGATTATTTTTTTAAAAAAAAAAAAATTTGTTTTGTTTTTTTGTTTTTAGTCCTTGATAGTTAAACATAGGTCCTATGATGATATTGTTTGCTTTAGGGTGAAATCTTAGAAACGATAAGTCTTTTAATGCACTTTTATCTGATGATTTGAGTAGTTTATCTATGTTAGACTCGTAAGCACTTAATTATGGGTTTTTAGCAGTGGAAGCCTGAGTAGTTAGCAAGATGACTAGTTGAATAAATTGTATGTCGATGAATGACCGTTTGCTTAGATATCTATCCTGAATTGCTTGTGTTATGACGTATGGTATGGTTGAAAATAAAAGAAAAAGTCTCTGAAGAAAGAAAGTAAACCACCTATAACTGATAAGCGTGAAGCTACCCATGGGCGAGTATTAGGACCACCATGAGGAGAAATGCTACCTTAAAGGGTAGGTGTGTTGAAAAAAATGGCGAAAGAGAAAGAAAAGAAAAATTCAAAAGAAAAGGCAACAAGAGACATGAAAGAAAAGAAAAAAAATCATACCATATTGAGCACACATAAAAGCAACTATAGACCTTAATTGAGATATCTATGTTGGTTTGACCCATCGATCCCAATTTTTAAACGAAATCATTGAGTTGGCTTACCTAGGAATAAAGCTGTGAATGAACCTTAGCACACACACACTGTGAGTCTAGCTTAGATGATTTATTCAAAGATTTAGATTTGAGTTGCGTTGCGTTGAGTATTTGAAGGTTCTATGGTTTCATTACTATGCATTCTCTGAGGACAAACTTATGTGAAACTATTGGGACTATTTAATTTTTATTTTTGCATGATTGTGTATTTTGAATGACGTTTGTGGGTGTCGTCGCTGTAAGCCCTCACGAGACTATAACTCGTCCACTAGGGACACCTAGGGGTTTAAAGGCTTGTTGCATACGCTAAATGCAATCGTGATCCCTACGAAAGTGGCTTAGATAGTTTTTATTTATTTAATTTCATTTTACGCTTGAATTGCTAGGGACTAGCAATAAGCTGGTTGGGGGTTGTGATAAGTGCATGAAAATGTACTTTGAAACATCACTTATCTAGGCTTATTGTTAAGTATTTAGTTATATATTTTATATTTTAGTATATAATTCCTATTGTTATATTAATTTAGAAATATTTATTATTTACACTAATTTAGTGATTTTTATTTATAGGAATATTAATACACGGATCCTGGGACAATTATAAGTGCATAGGACGCACACTGGAGCCGAGAACGCGAAGAGGAAAGATTGAATTGGAGCCGCGGCGCCACAATCCCATACAAAATCCAGAGAGTGAGGCGCCACGGCGCCATTTGTAGAAATAAAGCAAGAGCCAATTCACGTGGACATCAGAGAGAGAAACAAAAAGAAGCCAAAATTGTTTACTTGAAGAAATTAAAAGAATAAGGAATTCAGCCACCATTGTTGACCAAGTCAAAGAGAAAAGAAAGATAAAATTCAAAGAAGTTGGCGTGGGCCCTAGATAAGAATTCAAGTTCAATTAAGTCAAGTTTCCAATATTTGATATTACAAAAGTGGCGTGTGAATTAGAATTGAAAAAGAAGACTTAAGTGGGCCCCAAGTTGCATTAGTCATTAGGTTTTAAATTTTCCTATTTAAAGAACATATGTTGGACGAAAAAGGGAGGCTGGCTGCGTAAAGCAGCCCTTGTTGCGTTAAAACAGAAGCAAAGACGCACAGAGCAGTGCGTGGCTGAGAAGCTACCGCAGGGCCGAGAGAGAAGAAATCAGAGCGTAAAATCGGGACACGGAGCCGTGATGATTCAGAGCAATAATTCTCTCCAATCCCGGGTTATTTTAATTTCTTTTATGGGGAACTAATCCCCTAGGCAAAGCTAGAGATGAGCTCTTGTGTTGGATTTTATTATTTGTGTTTTTGATTCCTACGAACCTTTTTATCGTTTAATAAAATTAATGGTTATTATTTTCTATCATCTTTTAATTTATTAATCCAGAAATTATATTTTGTCAAATCCCATATAGATCCAGTCATGCTTCTTCTATGTGTGGTTTGCGAATTTAATTGTGACTGGTAAAAGTCATTTTATGTGTTGGTCTTCTACTGCAGTATTGCCTGAGGGTATATTGTCGACGTTAGATAACTCGTAACGATGACTTTTGTGTGCTGTTAACATAGAGAAAATAATCATTAATTACCTTAGAATTTGAATATGCGTAGTATTGAATATATTCCGGTTGTTGGTTTGGGATGTGAAACCCTCAACTGAGTAGTAATGGGAATTAATAACTGAATATATGAGTTTGATGCAAGAGTGATTCCCGACGCTTTGCTGCTTTTCTCTGCCATTATCGTTTATTACATTTTTCATTATTTTATTTATCTTTATTTTAATTACCAATTTTATCATCTATTTATTAAGTTACTGTTAACGTTTTTGTTTAGTGAATTAGTTCTATTGTAACCATCTCTCTGAGGAATCGACACCCCAGCTATACTGCGATAACCGCGAGTCATATTTGGGCGTAATCACACTCTCAGCAATTTATCTTTCTGCTCCAATGTTAGCGACGAAGAAATAATCACAGGTAACTTAGAAGAGTTGTCTAATAATGCATACCTGAGATGGCTCGGAAGTGGCTTTAATTCCAGTTGCGGCGGTTCTTCAATCGAGGGCTTGATTCACTCCTTTTTCGGTAGTTCCAAATTTTCCACCTGTGGTGTCGATTTGAAGCAAAATGGTCGGTCAAGATAGTTGATACATTCCGGAATTTCATCATCTAGCTCGCTGTCAGTCATGTTGGTGATGCAAGCTTCAAGTTTGTCTGTGGAAAGTTGTATTGTAATAGTATCCTGGATGATACTATCTAAAACATCAATTCTGAAACATTCCTCCTCCTTTTCGTCGTTTGGGAATTTCATTGCTTTGAAAATATTGAATGTAACTTCTTGGTCCTGCACCTTCATGGTTAGTTCTCCCTTTTGTACATCAATAACAGTTCGACTTGTAGCCAAGAATGGTCTCCTGAGGATGATAGGTACATCTTTGTATCTTCCATGTCAAGGACAATGAAATCTGTTGGGAAAATGAATTTATCGACTTTGACCAACACATCTTCAACTACACCTCTCGGAAATATGAGCGATCTATCAGCATGTTACAGAGTAACTGGGGTGGGCTTTGCTTCTCCAATCTACAGTTTCCTATAAATAGACAAATTCATCAAGTTAGTGCTCGCACCTAAGTCACATAAAGCCTTACCGAAGTAATGTTCTCCTATGGTGCAAATGATGGTGAAACTGATAGGATCTTTCAACTTTGGGGGAAGCTTTATCTGAATGATGGCGCTGCATTCTTCTATCAATGCTACTGTCTCGTAATCTCCCAATCTTCGCTTTCTTGGCAGAATGTCTTTCATGAATTTGACATAGCTGAGCATTTGTTCCAACGCTTTTGCAAATGAAATGTTGATATGAAGCTTTTTGAAGATCTCCAGGAATTGAGCAAACTGCTTGTCTAGTTTATGTTTCTGGAGACGCTGTGGAAAAGGTGGAGGATGAGTGAATCTTTCTCGTTCATTTTCTTTTGCCATTTTTTCCTCCATCTGTGGCTCTATTTCGCTGTTTTCTTTTGGAACTTCCTCAGTGGATGCCTTGATTCCAACATCTTTGTTAATCTCAGTACCGCTTTTCAAAGTGATGGCTTGATATTGCTCATTCCCTCTGTTCCTTGGATTTGGTTATGTGTTGCTAGGAAGGGTACCTTGTGGTCTGTAACTATGAGAATTGGCCAGTTGTCCCATTTGATTCTCCAGTGCTTTAATGGAAGCTGCTTGGTTTTGAATTAATGCTGCTTGAGAGCGTATTTTGCTTCGAGCTTTTTCAAGTGGGCCAGCACTTCTGTTATTCCTGGCCTTTGTTTTGCTGTTGGAATCCTGGTGGTTGATTGTTCATTTACCCTGAATTGTTGCTCCATGCGAAATTGGGATGATTCCTCCACCATGGGTTGTAGGTGTTAGAATATGGATTGTTCCAATGTCTGTTGAAATTGTTGATATAATTCACCGTCTCATCATGTTAGTTGTAAGATTCTGCCTCTGGTGCTCCATATGGTGAACTTATGGATCCAACATTACCTTGCATGCTAAGAGTTTCCATGAATTTGCATATTTGATCTAGCTTGGCATTCATTACTTTGTTGGCTCAAACTTCATAAATTCATGCTATTCGTTGAATCATGCTCCTTTCTGTTGGCCACAAAGAATTATTGTTGGCCATTTCTTCAATTAAGTCTCAGACCTGATCTTCTCATTTTTCCATTAAAGCTCTTCCAGCAGCAGCATCTATTGTGGTTCTCATCAGTCCAGAAAGTCCATTGTAGAAGGTTTGGACTTGTAGCCACTTTGCAATCTCATGGTCAGGACATTTTCTGAGCAACTCCTTGTATCTTTCCTCGTAGATGGATTCTGAGTCATGTTGTACAAATGATGTAATGTCATTCCTCAGCTTTGCAGTTCTGGCTGGGGGAAAATACTTTGCAAGAAATTTGGTGGCTAGAGTGTTCCAAGTTGTGATAGAACATGCTGGTAGTGAATGTAGCCAAGCATTAGCTCTATCTTTCAAAGAATATGGAAACACACGTAGTCTCATTGCTTCTTTTGCCACTTGGTTGTAATTGAATGTGCCGCAAACTTCCAGGAAGTTGCTGATGTGGGCATTATGATCTTTGGTTGCATTCCCCCCAAACTCAACTGACTGCTGTATCATCTGAATACATGTTTTCATGTCACACATATTTGCTAGTAATAGAGGAAGTACAATGCATGATATGAAGCGGTCAACCACCGGAATAGTTCTGTGTCAGATGGGAATTAGTGGTGCAACCTCCAAAAGTTTAGGTTCTTGATTGTTCATGTTGATCAGTGCTTCTTGGCCTTCAAGTATTTCCCTTCTCAACTATCAGATTGTTCTTTCAATTTATGGGTCAAGCGGACGAATTTCAAAGCTTCTGGTTCTTCTCATGTAGTGTCTGAGAACCTGAAATACAAGAAAATAAAAATAAGTAAAAACAAATTAGACACATGTAAAGGTATCTAACCCCAAAATTAATAGTGAAAGATAAATAAGTCCCCGACAACGGCGCCAAAAACTTGATCGGTGATAAACACACACGCTACGCAAGTGTATGTATCGCTCAATTAGTATAAAATATATCGATCCCATGAGGACTTAATACCTAAGATATTAATATATGAAGTCAAATGTTTACAAGTATCTAATAGATTGGTTGTTGATTGGATGGTGATTTTTGTCTGAAAATAAGTAAATTAAAGGAAAATTCAATATTAAGAAACTATCTAGGATTTTGAATCCTTCCAATATCTTTTAAAGATGAAGTGACTAGCTCATGTTTGTGCAATATATCGGTTTATTAACTTGGAACACGAAATTATGCAAAAGTCTATGTCGATGGTCAGATGCAAACACCCATAGTAATCCAATTAATCTTATGTCTATGTTAACCAAATCACCTGAATTCATTAAGATTAAGTTCCAATTGTGGTTACCCCCGCCCGACAGGTATATGTCTATCCTGGAAGGAAATCTACCTAAGGATCACCATGCCCCAATGTGAGATCGTGAGCTATTGAGTCTAAAGTTGAAACCCAAAATTCCTTCGTCAAGTTTATTTTAAGTTAAGTAAATCAATTTTATTAGTGGCCAGTTAATAAGAAGCATTAAGCGTAAGACTTAATAAATAAACATTTATATTACCTAAAACATAAAATTACCACTTATAAACCGGTGATATTGGAATTCATCACAACCCCAAATATGGTATGTAGTTACAACACATATCTAGGACTATTAAAAACATAAATAAAGAAAATGACATAAAGTAAAACTTGAAATTAAAAAGATAAATAAAGCAATAAAGAAAATCATGTGGTTAGAAGATCTACTTTTATTACTTCTAATTTAGATATCTCTCTTATTATAATATATAAACTTTGCATGACATTACCAACCGACCATATAGGCGGTATCCTGATTAAGTCAAATTTATGATTAATTCCAACCGACCATAAAGGCAATATCCAATTTAGTCAGGTTAATATCAATTTAATTAAGTCCAACCGACCATAAAGGCTGTATCCCACTATGTCAGGTTTTAAATAGTTTATATATATAATAATTAAGGGAGATTAATCTAAATATTAGTAATAAAAGCTTTACATTTCACCCCAGCAGAGGGGAGTTACCTCCCCATACTGAAAAGTAGAATAAAGAATGAACTATTGCATGAAATAGAAATTAAATACAAGAAAGCTGTAAATAAACAAACAAAATACAATCTTCTTAGTATTCTTAAGGAAATCCCCAGAAGAAGGTATGCATTTTCCTTCTGATATCAGCTTCAATTTATAGGCAAAATTTTGCCCCGCACGTCGCGACGTAAAACACTTGCGCGTCGTGACACGCCGTTGATTCGACGATATGATGACACGTGGCTATCAGCAGAATTATTGGCTTGGCGTCGCGGCGCGTTGAGGGTTCTGAGTCACGACACAGGCTACAGTGATGATGTCAGTGATGATGCGTGTCGACAGGCTGCATAATTATGGCCCGTCGAGTCTCAAAGGATGTTGCGCGTCGCGACGCGTGACAGAAAATTTCCCAATTTGCCTTTTTTTTATCCGAATTTCACCGTTTTAGCTCCAATTCAATTCCAGTGAGTTCCGAAACTTTATTTATCTGTAAAATAACCAAAACACATAAAAATAATCACAATACTCGAGAAACTAAACAAAATATCAAGTAAAAGAGACGGTAAATACTTATATATTTACCGCTTATCACTCGGGCTTTTCTGCCATCCCTAGGAGTCAAGCTTTCTAACTTTGGATTTTCTCCACAATATTTCAACAGTGAGAAGTAGATTGGATCTTTGAATCAACCTTGCTAGATAAGTTTGATATTCTCCAAAAACTATATTTTTCATTAGTGAGTTTTTTATTAGTGAGATATATAGTGATGAATTATGTATTAGATACATAATGTTGAAATTAGACTAATTAATTGTGTTAGGATGCTTTGGAAGTAAAAACACAATATGCTTGTAATTGGGTCAAAATGTTTATGTTGGCATAGACATAAAATTAGAGTTTGGAACTCTAGATGAAAGCTTAGAGGTATGGCTACTATTTTAGAATCACTTGACCACCTTTGGGTGATCTAGAATTGTTCACGAGTCACTTCATTGTGGGATTCTAATTTGGTTTGTGTTTTGGATTCAAAATTTACGCAAGTACGTATTTAGAATAAATTTATATTTTGTAAAAATATTTAATATTTTGAAAAACTTGATTTTTATTCTATAATATGTGTTGATATTGGTTTTGATGTTAAAATTAATTTTGGGCGTTTTTGGAAATATTTAGGAAGGTTGGAAGCAATTAGGATTAAAAACCCTATTGCCTTCAGCTATATGAAGGAAAAAGTATAGAAAACAAATAAAAATAATAATAAAGAAAAATATGGACTGTGCAGTGCGCACATTGTAGGGCGAGCGTCGAGCGTTACGCGCACCAAATCTTATTTTCTTCCGTTCTTGAGCTTCCGGACTTCGATTCAGTCCCGATTTTTTCCCATATGCTTGTAATGGAATATAGTATTTAATTAAATATTTTTAAAATTACACTCATGTCTAATATCCACGGGTTAGACCCTCTTCCGTTGCGTAGGGCACCGATCTGACTTTAGGGGTCCCACAACCACACCAACAGAATGGTATCAGCGCAGGTCTTTACCACACAACACATATTTTTGAATCTATGCCACGATAATTTAATTATGCATATGTCATATTGGATATGCATTGCATGTTTTAAATTAAAATTTTAATTTTGACCCAAGCATGTTAATAACTTGATTGTCATAAATCTCTCATGATTAGGTGATTACTTTTAAGTAATAAGTATTAATAATATTGGAGTATTATTCAAAGGTCCGTCTTGTCAATACGGAGATGAATGAGTTCTTAATACTTATGCCCAAGACCGTCATTATTGTGAGGGTATAAGTGATCAGAATTTAGGTCACTCCAATAAAGAATTAGATATATCGTGATGAGTTAACGCAGTCATCCAACACTGTCATTATTTTGAGGGTGTACATACGAAGCTCATTAGTGTACATTGACAAGTATACACATGGAATACGTCTTAATCCAATACCGTCATTATTGTGAGGATAAGAAATGATTCAGGACCAAACTATAAGTCACATGAATGTGATTGACCTTGGAGGTCTAATGAATTAATAAAGGCCAAGACTGTCATTATTGTGAGGCTGGAGTAAATGTCATGGGATCCACTTCCCGCTATGAAATTTTGATAGTCAGATTTCTGTAGGAGCGAAGCGGGGTTTACCGCTATACCTATGATGTTCGGCGACCACGACACTGTTGGGCTCGCAGCCCGTAGAGAGTACGGATTAGCCCACGGGGGACTAAACCGGAGAATAAAGGAGTCGCCACCCAGTGTGAAATGGGAAAGATTTAAGGCCGCACTCACCCCTCGTAAGGGAAGACCTCAAACCGTTGGGTTTGGAATGGTCCCTTACTTATGCCAGTATAATGGACGGGTTCACACAATGGTATAGCCAAGTCTTAATGCAATTAATGCATAAAAGCGAATAAAAATGTAATAACATACCCAACCAAAATAATAATTACAATAACGTAGTTCCAAAAGCACATTAAATTAAGAAATACGAGATGCGATAACGAAAATTATAATAAACAATCAAAGCAGGAAAAGCGTCAATAGATAAATAGCAAATAAAAAGGGGGGTTAATCACACATATATGAGTGTTTCCTGAGTGGCACGTGGAGTTGTATCCCAAGTACAGACCGCACTATCGTCCATTCGGATTCGGCTATGAAATTTACGTCTCGGTTTCCATCCGATATACCGCAAGGGATAATAACATACATAATCATCAATGCAATGTTAACAGACATAAAAAAATAGACATTAAAACATATAACAATGCATATACGTATAATCATCAACATGAACAAAAAATAAACAAAATAAAGACGAAATAATAAAACAACAATAAAAGTGCATAAATAGATAAAAAATGATAAATAACGAAATACCAAAGAAAGAAAAAATGTGACCAGAAATTTGGCCGTTTTTTCATGAAGGACTTCGCATACTCGGATGGACGTATCTCACGTCCAGCCAGGCATGCAACGTCCAGAATTATAAAAATAAATATGGAAATGATGCCATCAGGTCTTACCTTTTAAGTTGCTTTCTCGGAAGTACGTTAGGCTGTCACTGGAAGGATTGAAGATTAGTTTCAAGGTTTGGTTCACGTTGCTTTCTGCCTTCTGCTTCGCTGTTTTTGGCTGCTGGTGGCTATTTCTGGTTCAGGATTTTCACTATTTCAGGTTCACGATTTTCACTGTTTCTGGTTCACAGCTTTCACTGTTTCTGGTTCACAGTTTTTTTGTTTCTATTTCTGTGGTTCTGGTTTGCTATTTCAGGTTGCTGTTTTGGTGGTTTGCTGTTTCGATTTTTGGTTTGCTGTTTCGGTGGTTTGCTATTTCGGTGGTTCTGGTTTACTGTTTCGTTGTTTGTTGGTTGCTGGATGGTTATTTTTTGGTTTGCTGGCTGGTTTTTTTTTGGTTGCTGGCTGGTTGTTTTTCTCTCGCTGTTTTGGTTGTTTTTCTCTCGTTATTTTGGTTGTTTTTCTCTCGCTATTTTGGTTGTTTTTCCATCACTGTTTGTGTTGTTTTTCTTGGTAGTTGGCTGGTTGGTTGTTTTAGGTGATTCTTGTTTTTTCTCTCTCTTTTTCTTTTTTCGGTGATTGTTGTTTTTTTCCTAGGGTTGCCGCCCAAAAAAGAAGAAAATGAGCCTCCATTTTGTGTCAAGATTTGGTCCCATTTATAATGATTTGAAGGGATCTTCAAATATGGAAACAAATCATGGAAATTTGGGGAATATATTCTCAAATTATTTTGGGAATAAAATCTCATAAATTTGGTGATGAGGAGATCTCAAATCTTGTTAAATTGGTGAGGATGGGATACCAAAATCTCATTAAATTGGAAAGTGTTGATGATGAGATTTGAGTGTATGGGCCTGTTGGAATTTTCTAAGCATCCCAAGATCGATTAACAAGCATGAAACAAGTGCGAATACAACGAGGGAGTTACGGAATACTCACATCGATCGGTTGAGCGACGCGGTGGACAACAAAAAATTCTTTTTCTGCTCCTCCAAGGCTCGACAGTGACTGGTTTTACAGTCCTCATTTTCGGCCATGTGAGGTCCTCCAAGCAAGCTCCAAGCTTGTGTTGAACTTCCATGCTCATGGGTGGACTTCCCTATCACCTTCACATGACTTCATAATGTGCTAGCACTCTTGATTTTGCCACAAAATCATGACTTTTTGCTTCCCTTCACTGCTCGGTTTTGCCCAGAAAACAGAACAAGAAATGCCCAAATGGGCGTGTGGGAGAGAAGAAAGAAATGGCTCCAAACCGTAAAAGAAAGAGAGAGAGATGGAAGTGTTTTTGGTAATTCAATTTTGTGTATATAATACACAAATTTCTATTTTCAAAAAATCAAATAAATTGATTTACCAAATACAAAAGTCAAGCCAATAAATGCTTGCCAACTACCACTATTAATCCACATCAATCAATCAATCAATGTGACAAGTTGTCACATCACTCAAATTGACTAATGATTTGACGCTTGATGCGACTAGCGATTTGACGCTTGATTTGACTTCCGTGCCACACTCGAATTCGAAATGTGAATGCGCTCGCAAACACTCTCGGGCTCGGGTTCCCTAATTCCAAATTAATGAATTTTCCATTGCGACGTAATTAAATGATTTTTCCTAGCGAAATCACTATTCACATCGCTAACGAATTAATTCTAAATTAACTCAGTCGCCCGAATTAAAATCTAATTTTAATTCCGCGTCGAAATCCAATTTCTTATAATATATCAAATATATTATTTTATCGATTAATTTCAAATTAATCGTTATCTCTCTTTAATTGATATTTTATCCCAGATAAAATATCTCCGTAATTAATCCTAGATTAATTTTCTCTCTCATCTAATTAATCCCAGATTAATAAAAGTGCGAGTCATACGTCATCGGTGAATCTTCGGGAAGCGACCCATGAGATCCCCGGATATGTTGGTAGTAAATCGGGTCATCGGACTATCCGAACACGTAAGTACCTAGTACTACGTTTGTACCGATTTACAAGACAAGGTTGGCTTCTAGCAAAGCGCCATGCCTACCCAATTCTCCAGAAACATGCTTACAAGAATAAGCGATCTATATCAGGCGTAGTATATGTAGTATTGTGTATGTTGATCCAGTATCGGATGATCACGTGTTAGGCCTGGGGCTGGAATCGTGTCTGCCCCGTACGAAGCACATGTCGGATGTCTGGTAACTAGTCTCTATAATCGGATATACATGACCTAGTCATAATATCCTGATAGCTGCAGCATTTAAGAGAACCAGTCCTGTATCCTACGTGACCATCATCTCCATATGATTGGAGTGATACTTCCGTCTTGACATCACACCCAACACACTACGATTCTCAATATACCCAGAAGAGGCGTACACAGAACCTGTTAAAGCCCTGGATGACCAAAACCAAAGTATATTGATTGTCGCAAGTATTAGCGGTGCAAGTCTCAGGTTAAGACCAAATACACCTACCCTGATTTCGGACTTCCATAGACACATAATCATACTACCAATGGAATTCCGAGGGGGTCTATCCAGAGCGAAGCTGTTTCCCGTACCATCGGTAAAACACAACCTCCTATTACACTTGCATGAGTATCCTTTACCAAAATATACGAGAACTATGCCGTTTGTGCCCTCACAACGCCCACAAGTGTAATACTAGTCTTTTACGCATTTATCGATGTCCAATCTCAATAATACTCTGACTATGGATATTTAATGATTTATCCTTCGTGGACTGATACTGTCTCATATCATTCTCCGTTCAGGAACAAATCATAGGGACCTCCTATCATTTATACATCTTGTTGATCTAATCACAAATGATAAGAGAGCAATCTCCTTTGTCACATAGTTAATTTGAACAACAACACCATGATCTGTACAAATAGTGACGCTATGGGTCATAATTGTCCAACAATCTCCTACTTCGCCTATAGCCAGTCACTCGATTATCTGACACATGAACTATGTACGGTTGGCTCAAATGGCTGAGGAAAGGTTTTCGTCAACGGATTTGCATGATTATCGTCTGATGCGATTTATACGATCATCACATCGCCACGATGTATGATCCGAACGAATCAGATGAATAGTCAAAGTATGTATCTGGATCGTTGATGAGACCAATAATTCCTTAGCATGTGATGTAGCCTATCTCATCTGCTAACAAAATTATATCTAATCTAATTAGATTTATTATCGACCCAAATGGCTTCTATTGCTGCCTCAGCTGCAGCAATAATCCGCATTTGTTGTTTATTTGGTAACAGTGTCTTGCTTGGAAGATTTCCATCTCACTGTTACGGTATTCAAACTGTATAGTATCGTTTGTGACTTATAGTCGTTTTTATCGGTTTAGGACACTTGCAGTAGTGATCCCAGTCACTTCAAGTTCTCCATCTCCATAGTGTAAGGCAACATCCTTAGTTCTCTAAGATACTAATGGATGTTCTTAACATCAATCCAGTGACTATCACTCGGATTAGCCTGATTGATCCATATGCTCAAAGCGTATGAGACACTAGGTCGCGTATATTTTTCAATGTACGATTTCTCGGAGAGTTTTCTCAAAAGCCAAGCTTTCCCCGATTGTTGTATGTGAATATCATTTCCAAGAAATGACACATATTATCATTATTGTATAGGACAACCACTGTCAGGTTGTTGTAAATATCCTCCAAAAGGTTTCCTTTTCAGGAAAGCGATTTTCCCGTAAAGCTGACATATTTCATAAATGAAACATGCAGCATTAGCAAGCATTATCTAAATGGATTTACCATGGCAACAATTAAAAGATTGAATCGTAATCAACACAATGTTGATAATGATACCTTTCCGCTACAATCCTAGCTTAGTACGTTGGTATGTTGCCATCCATGTATGTCTTCTCTGAAGACATATAAATACCAATAGGCACAATGCTTTGCGGTACATCAACTAGTATCCAAACTTGTTGATATACATGGAATCCATTTCGGATGTCATGAAACTTTGTCATAATTGGGAGTCGATACCTTGTATCACTTCCTCATACGTAGTCAGTTGGTATTCCTCATTAAGATTGATATCTTTATAAGGTAAGATCAGAAACCCATACCCCAGGTTGTTTTCTGACTCTCTCCGACATACGTGGTTCTTGTGTATTCGAAGATTACTGGTAATAGTTCCATTCTTGATGAACTATTTATGTTCCATTAAGGAATCAGTGCCTTGAATAGTATTACTACGATTTTCATCGAGTTTTACTATCCTCCCACTTACCACTGCATATCGATATTCCTCTTAGGAAAACCGCATGGTGAGCAACAATTAAATTGTTCTCATTGTGAGATGTATAAGTACTATATTTTGGTATCCCTAGGATTACCTACAATTAGCACTTATCCAATTGGGGTTTTAGTTTGGTATCATCCAAACATATGCCAACCATTCCAATTTTTCAGGAATGAGAAACCCAGTTTCTTTCCTGTTCATATCTAATATGAAGTCTGTCAAATAGATTTTTTATGAACCTTATTAAAATAAGTATGCACTGTTTATGCTTAACCGTTGAGGAAATGGTAGCTCAGAGCGACTCTGATTAACCTTATCATGTCCAACAAAATTCGGTTACTCGGTTCGGACACACCATCAAACTGACGTGTTCCGAGAGGAGTCCTCATTTGAAAGAATACTATACTCTTTCAAGTTATTAGAAAATTATTGCTTAAGTATTTTTCCATTACGGTCTTACCGTGACGGTATAATACTATAGTCGATCTGTTTGTCTATTTTCGTGTCGAAACTTAAAAGTTTCTGATTTGTGTTTCAAAAGAGAAACATAACCATAACGCGATGCCACATCCGTATAGGTCACGAAATATCCATATCCATCTCTAGCCTAGCTAGACATGGGCCCACTTGCTTCACTATGAACTAGGGCTAACAGATTGTGGCATTTGCACTTTTACCAAGTAAAGGTGTTTTTTAGGCACTTTGCCCAATAAACTAGATTCATAGACTTAATTTGAATGAAATCAAATCAGTCCTAGTACCCACTATTCGAAAGTGTGGATATACGAGTCTTGTTTGATTGTGTCCCAGACAACAATGCCACAATTAGTTTCTTCTGATCAAATCAGTTTGAGCTATTTGTTTGTCATGTAATACATTTGAGATTTATTTATCAAAATATAAATTCTGTTATTCACATCTAATGTGTTTATCTCAATATCATCTTTATATAAATGAAAACACTTTATATTCTAGAATATAAAGGTTCACCCGCAGCGGGTTAAACACTGATATAGAGATTTGTTTCTAGTCAAACTAGTTACATTTAACAGTTTCCTAATTTAGGTACACACCCGAAGGGTAGTTCCTAAAATTAGGCATCTACGGTTGAAACAGCGATTTTCGTCCCATTTCCAATTCACAGATAAATCTCATGGAAGTCAGTATCCTGCTCAAAGCAGATTCTGAATACCAGTATATATTTATGTACCACACTAAGTATTTAAAATCCAATTTTAATACCAGTATATGAACATATTTATGAAAATATATTTGAAGTCAGAGCCTTGCTCGTCTTCAATTCCTTCATGTCTGCTTTGTCCAAACGGCAGTCACGCTTTCGCGATCCCGTTTGCCACATTTAGGCAGACATTTTGGGATATGTCCTTTATCTTCCCATAAGATTATAATGATTATGCCTTTGCCCTTTTTCATATTTCAGAAGTCCTTTAGCCAAGCCTTGGGTTTCTGGAACATTGAAATAAAGTGCGACTAGCGCTTCTTGCCATATTGCAAACTTTGACTTTGTCTCTTGAGAATAGTCATTAACTCTCCAAGAGTTATTATTGCAATTTAGTACTTCTAAATCTAAAGATAGATCTTTGAAGATCTTTCAATTTCATTATCATACTTTAAGGATCTAATCCTTAGTTCTGATTAAGATTAGGAGTCTACTGGCGACAAGCTTAATGGATTAAGCACTAAGTTATCATCACATGAATCTTCCAAAGATCATGCTCTACTATTTGCTTAACTCCGGGCTTAGGCCTAATATGTTATTTTATCAAATAAAGTAACTTATTATTTTCCAGGACTATCCTGAAACTTTATTCACAATTTGAAAATTAAACCATTTAAATACATTTTCCCTAGGATCATGTTTAAATGTCAATCTTTCAATTTTATCTTGATTTTAATAGTCCAACTATTTAATCACCGATTTAGGTACTATTTATTATAATGATTACAATAGTCCAACTATTTAATCAACTATAATTTAATTGTTTGAATATAGTCCAACATTAATTAAACAACGATTTAATATTAGTCCAACTAACATTTAATTTATTTGACGAATGATATTTGATTGAGCGCGTATGGCAAGTAATAAACGAATATTGCAAATTCAATTCTTGCCTCCCACTATTTTTCGGCGAGCCTCTAACCCTCTGTCGAGTACTCGGGAAACCGTGTTTCCTAGCGGGCTAGGATCCCGTTAAATATCACACAATCTTGACTTTGGCCAAAAATTGTATGATAATTAACTAGGTAGATCTCTAAGATCAATTGGATCCAATCCAATTCCTAGATCCAGTAGGGGACATCCAAGTCCGAAACATATATCTTATATATGCCAATATCCAATATATTGCCTAACCTTTTTCCTCTGAATCAACTAAGCCTTGGCTTTGGCACAACAAACTTAGTGATCCCAGTTAAGCGGACCCATTGACCATGGAAAGCTTCGTAATCAATGTCGATGGACAAGAAGTGGTCTTGACTTTGGCCAACAAACCACAACTTGGACAAGACACCAATATGGAACAAAGCCTTTGATTCAAACACATCCTCGACGGACAAAGGCCTTGACTTTGGCCAACAAGCCAATGCCAGTCTCGGATCTTGAGTAAGAATCACTCAATGGAAGGAAAAACGCTTAATATTTTGCGAGGGTTTTTCGAGTGCAAATTGGCAACCAATTTATTATCTTTGTTAAGGTCTCATCATCATACACCCTTAAACATGCATTCTAAACACATAATAAAGCGCGTATAAATAAATAATAATGATATTGCGGATGGATACTTTACACATTGATCCTAGATCAAATCTCTCACTTTCTCTCTCCCGCTAGCACAAGTATTGCTTCTACCCGTTACACTACACTTCTAAAGACCTCATTTACATTGAGGGGAATAGGTGAGAGAGAATACAAAGAATAAGAGGTAATAAGGCTGGACACGCAGGTCCAATTAATAAATCCAAATTTATTACAACAATTTCTAAATTGCCCCACCCATCTAATATCCATCCGATATAATTATTCATGCATCGCAACCATGTATTCACACAAGCATGTTATCAATCAATCTAATCAAATTAATTAATCTGATAATTAGTGATCATCCAATGTTCAAACAACGATTTGATTTTGCTCGAGTCAAACTCGTTTTGCGAATAAGTACTCAAAGTACGAATTCTCGAATTAAATTAAACTACATAATTAAATCCAATTCAATTTGTATTTAATACTAATTCGCTATTTAATTCCAAATTAAATACTACACTTTATTAATGAACTTTTACGACTTAAATTCCAAATTTAATCGTTACGGGTCTCAAAGCCCGATTATGTCCAATGTTAATTTAATTAAAGTCCAATGGGCTTTTAATTAATTTCTTAAGGCGTGGACTTTTGGTCAACTCGGGTCAAACCCAATAACCAAGTCCAATCAAGGAGTAACCCCATAAGCCTATAAATCAATTTAGGCCCAATAAAAACTTTAAAGGTCCATTAGTCGCATTTGGGCTTTATGGAAGCGGTTTTGGGCCCAATTGGATCCAACCAATTTAGCCTAAACCTAACTTGGTACAACCAAGCCCAATAAGCCCAATAACAACTTTAAAAGCCCAATTTCCAAAATTAAGCCCAAATAATTAAATTACCAAATTTCAATTCCCAAAGTTTATAACATAATTAATCACCAAATTAACATTTCCAAAACATCAATTTACAAATTAATCATGCTTTTAACAACAAAACATGTCCAACACATTTTATCAAAAATCAAACCCAAATACATGTTAAGTCTCGGCAATGGAGGGATTTTTCAATCAATTCCGAATTCAATCCAATCAAATTCTAAATCAATATTTCCGAATGATTTTAAGTCATCCAATGAATCAAAAATCAAATTCCAAGACATCAAATTATGGTACCATTCTCGCCAAGCTAATAATTTTGGGGAAATTTTCTCCAAACAATTTTTCATCAAATTGATCCAATCAATCCTCAATTAAACATGTATTAAAGCATACTCACATCCAATTAATTAAATCATGCTCAAACACATTTTACCCAATTTTAAGCCTAAATCATTTTCATGCTCAACCTTGCTCTGATACCATTGTTGGAATTTTCTAAGCATCCCAAGATCGTTAACAAGCATGAAACAAGTGCGAATACAACGAGGGAGTTGCGGAATACTCACATCGATCGTTTGAGCGACGCGATGGGACAACAAAAAATTTCTTTTTCTGCCCTCCAAGCTCCGACAGTGATTGGTTTTGCAGTCTCCATTTTTCGCCATGTGAGGTCCTCCAGCAAGCTCCAAGCTTGTGTCAACTTCCAGCTCATGGGTGGACTTCCCTATCACCTTCACATGACTTCATATGTGCTAGCACTCTTGATTTTGCCACAAAATCATGACTTTTTGCTTCCCTTCACTGCTCGTTTTGCCCAGAAAATAGAACAAGAAATGCAAAGGGGCGTGTGGGTAGAGAAAGAAATGGCTCCAACCGTAAAAGAAAGAGAGAGAGATGGAAGTTTTTGGTAATTCAATTTGTGTATCTAATACACAAATTTCTATTTCAAAAAATCAATAAATTGATTTACCAAATACACAAAGTCAAGCCAATAATGATTGCCAACTACCACCATCAATCCACATCAATCAATCAATCAATGTGACAAGTTGTCACATCACTCAAAGTGACTAATGATTTGACGCTTGATACGACTAGTGATTTGACGCTTGATTTGACTTGCGTGCCGCACTCGAATTCGAAATGCGAATGTGCTCGCAAACACTCTCGGGCTCGGGTTCGCTAATTCCAATTAACGAATTTTCCGTTGCGAAGTAATTAAATGATTTTGCCTAGCGAAATCACTATTCACATCGCTAACAATTAATTCTAAATTAACTCAATCGCCCGAATTAAAATCTATTTTAATTCCGCATCGAAATCCAATTTGTTAATAATTATCAAATATATTATTTATCGATTAATTCCAAATTAATCGTCATCTCTCTTTATTGATATTTTCCCAGATAAAATATCTCCGCAATTAATCCCAGATTAATTGTCTCTCTCATCTAATTAATCCCATTTAATAAAGTGCGAGTCATACGTCATCGGTGAATCTTCGGGAAGCGACCCATGAGATCCCCGGATATGTTGGCAGTAAATCGGGTTGTCGGACTATCCGAACACGTAAGTACCTAGTACTACGTTTATACCGATTTACAAGACAAGGTTGGCTTCTAGCAAAGCGCCATGCCTACCAATTCTCTAGAAACATGCTTACATGAATACGATCTATATCAGACATAGTATACGTAGTATTGTGTATGTTCGATCCAGTATCGGATGATCACGTGCTAGGCCTGGGGCTGGAATTGTGTCTGCCCTGTACGAAGTACATGTCGGATGGTGGTAACTATCTCTATAAGCGGATATACATGACCTAGTCATAATATCCCGATAGCTGCAGAATTTAAGAGAACCATTCCATATCCTACGTGACCATCATCTCCATATGACTGGAGTGATACTTCCGTCTTGACATCACACCCAACACACTACGATTCTCAATATACCCAGAAGAGGCGTACACAGAACCTGTTAAAGCCCTAGACGACCAAAACCAAAGTATATTGATTGTCGCAAGTATTAGCGGTGCAAGTCTCAGGTTAAGACCAAATACACCTACCCTGATTTCGGACTTCCATAGACACATAGTCATACTACCAATGGAATTCCGAGGGGGTCATCCAGAGCGAAGCTGTTTCCCGTACCATCGGTAAAACACAACCTCCTATTACACTTGCATAGTATCCTATACCCAAATATATGAGAACTATGCCGTTTGTGCCCTCAACGCGCACAAGTGTAATACTAGTCTTTTATGCATTTATCGATGTCCAATCTCAATAATACTCTGACTAGGGATATTTATGATTTATCCTTCGTGGACTGATATTGTCTCATATCATTCTCATCCAGGAACAAATCATAGGGACCTCCTATCATTTATACATCTTAGTGATCTAATCACAAATGATAAGAGAGAAATCTCCTTTGTCACATAGTTAATTTGTACAACAACACATGATCTGTACAAATAGTGACGCTATGGGTCATAATTGTCCACAGGGCTTATTACATTGGGTTTTGGGCCTCGTTTGATGGCTGCATCGGAGGTCCGAAGCTAAGGTTTGAAGCAGCAACTGACTGAGCGAGTCCAAGGCCGGCTAGTGAGTCTGAATCAGATGAGGGGCTAATTTTGGAGGTTTTCTTTCCTTCCGGCATTCGTTTTTCACAACTTCCATAACTTTTCAGGTAGTGCCTCCATACGAGGCTCATCATCGGGCTCTTGTAAAAATACAGTGCCTACAGTCGCCCCCATTTTGGTGAGGCTTGTGCAGTGTGTGATAGTGACAACCCTATCAAAGTCATGCATGCATTTTTACTTACCTGGTTCTTCGGCCATTGCCGTACTTACTTGTTATTTCGCTACTTTTGCGAGATGCTTCGATCTCTGGGATTCATTCCCGAACTGAGTTGGCAAGGTGCTTCGACCTCTGGGATTCATTCCTGAACCATACCGGGTGTGAGATGCTTCGATCTCTGGGATTCATTCCCGAACGGAGTTGGGTGTGAGATGCTTCGATATCTGGGATTCATTATTGAGTTGAGTTGATGGCGATGTGCTTCGACCCCATGGATTCATTCCCGAACTATGTGGGTGTGAGATGCTTCGATCTATAGGATTCATTCCCGAACTGAGTTGAGTTGTTGGCGAGGTACTTCGACCCCTGGGATTTATTCCCGAACCATACTGGGTGTGAGATGCTTCGATCTCTGGGATTCATTTCCGAACTGAGTTGAGTTGATGGCGAGGTGCTTCGACCCCTGGGATTCATTCTCGAACCATGTTGGGTGTGAGATTCTTCGATCTCTGGGATTCATTCCCGAACTTTGTTGAGTTGATGGCGATGTGCTTCGACCCTTGGGATTCATTCCCGAACCATGTTGGGTGTGAGATGCTTCGATCTCTGGGATTCATTCCCAAACTGAATTGAGTTGATGGCAAGGTGCTTCGACCCCTGGGATTCATTCCAGAACTATATTGGGTGTGAGATGCTTTGATCTCTGGGATTCATTCCCGAACTGAGTTGAGTTGATGGCGAGGTGCTTCGACCCCTGGGATTCATTCCCGAACCATGCTGGGTATGAGATGCTTCAATCTCTAGGATTCATTCCCGAATTGTGTTGAGTTGATGGCGATGTACTTCGACCTCTAGGATTCATTCCTGAACCATGCTGGTTGTGAGATGCTTTGATCTTTGGGATTCATTCCTGAACTGTTGATAATGTGGGCCTCAACCCTGAGATTCATTCTGGAATCTGCTGATAATGTGGGTCTCGACCCTGAGATTCATTCCCGAATATGCTGATAATATGGGCCTCGACCCTAGGAATTCTTCATGAACTGTTGATAATGTGGTCCTCGACCTTGGGATTCATTCCCAAAACTGTTGATAATGTGGGCCTCGGCCCTGAGATTCATTCCCGAATCTGCTGATAATGTAGGCCTCGACCCTAGGATTTCTTCTAGAACTGTTGATAATGTGGGCCTCGACCCTGGGATTCATTCCCAAAACTGTTGATAATGTAGGCCTTGGCCCTGAGATTCATTCCCGAATCTGCTGATAATATGTGCCTCGGCCCTGAGATTCATTCCCGAATCTGCTGATAATGTGGGCCTCGACCCTAGGATTTCTTCCTGAACTGTTGATAATATGGGCCTCAACCCTGGGATTCATTCCCAAAATTGTTGATAACGTGGGCCTCAGCCCTGAGATTCATTCATGAATCTGCTGATAATGTGAGCCTCGACCCTGATTCGTTCTCATTCTCTAGGCTCTTTGCTCATCTTCATTCTCGAGGTTGTTCTCCATTCTCGGAGTTCCTCTCCATTCCCAAAGTTCTTCGTCCTTATTTCCGAGGTTACTCTATTCCTCTCCATTCTCGGAGTTCTTCTCCATTCTTGGAGTTGCTCGTCCTTGCCGTTTTTTTTCTTTTTCAAAGCCCGTGAACACAAAATAAAAATTGTGTGTATGCAACATGTATGCATGTATGCATGGATGCATTCCCTATTCTGATGGGGTTTCTCTGTCCTATTGGCTTATATCATCCTTGGTTAGGCTTTCCTTGCGCTAGAGGGTTTTCTTCACCCCTCTAGGAATCCTCTTGGCCTTTGGTGCCCCTTTGCTTATAAAAAGCTTTGGGCGCCCCCTTAGCCTGCTTACAGTTTCCTTCTACCAATTCTCCTCCGATGATTGCTCAATTCTTTTTGGTCCCATGTTTCAGGATCCCGTTGTGTCCTTTATTCACGGGATGGTAGACTGGTCATCCCCAGACCTGGCTCAACTTTCTGCTCTCCGCTATCTGCACCGGGTCAATGTGGATTACGCCTTTTTGAAAGCGGCCTCATCCTTTTAGGATACTAAAAACCATGTCTTCCGATTCCCAGATTTCGAAATATGCCCTCTCCCTGAGGAGTTTGCTGCCATTCTCGGCTTGTATTTTTCTCTTACTATCCTTCTGACGATGCCGTGTTTCCACTGTGGAAAAGATATTACCTTATGATTCGTCCATTGACTTATATGTCCTTTTACGTGTATCTTCTAGGATGGAGGTAGGGTCCCGTCCCTGGATGAGTGTAGTCTTGTTCTGTATCTTGGCCCAATACCTCTTAGTGGGTTGTGATAGTGCGAGAGGCGACTATCATTTTATTGCACATCATCGAGGGAATTCGATGTGGTCATGATCCCTCCCCCGTTATCTCGGCCGAGACGATTCATGGTTTAGATAGGATAAAACACCATCATGTAAGCCGGTTTCTTGGGAGTCCCATTGTTTTGCAGGTTCGTTCTAACTTTTGCCTAATCTGTCATTTCAGATTTTCAACTTAGCGGATTGCTCTATCATGCCTGAGTCACCTTTTCAAGTTTTCAAATCAGCGAGCTAAATATTTTTCCTTTTTTTTTTTAAGATCTATCCTTATTCTCGAGGCTATTTGCTCGTCCTCATTCTCGAGGTTGTTCTCTATTCTTGGAGTTGCTCGTCCTCATTCCCGAGGTTCCTCTCCATTCTTGGAGTTCTTCTCCTAGATCTTCTGACTTTGGTCCAACATCTAAGAAACAAAAGACGTGATTTGTAATTACTTGACTCTAATCTTTCCCGGTTAGCTGGGATTTATGAAATCTATGAACATCTTGAACATTTGTTTTAATAAAGGCGTTTGCATTACTTCTTAGTACATATGTAGGAAATAATGAACTACATTGCAAGGATACCTCTGACGCTAACTTTTTATCACAGATGTTACAATTAACCATTTTTCTTGCTCACTCATGCTCTATATTTTGCTTGGGCTGTCCTTTACGGATTTTCAACGCAACGAGCCTTTTTTTTTTTTTTTTATGTAAAGTATTGTTTCAGCCTGTCCACGTTGATGGGCTCGGTGAACTCGTTCCCTTCCAAATCTCACAGTCTCACTTCCCCATTCCCCATCACCTTCTTGATTAGGTAGGGCCCTTCTCAATTGGGCCTGAACTTTCCCATTGGGTCAATTATCAGTGGCTTCAACTGCTTGAGCACTAAATCACATTTTCTGATCTTGGTGGGATGCTGTTGGATAATTATGACCCATAGCATCACTATTTTGTAAAGGACATGGTGTTCATGTACAAAATTAACTATGTGACAAAGGAAATTACTCTTTTATCATTTTATAATTAGATTACTTGGATATATAAATGATAAAAGTCTATATGATTAGTATTAGATTAATAAGATATGAGACAAATTTATCCACGAAAGGTTTAATCATTAAATATCCATAGTCGTAATATTATCAAGACTGGACATCGATAATGCAGAATAGGCTAGTATCGCACTTGTGCGCGTTATGGAAGCTTAACATCATAGTTCTCATATATTTAAGTATTGGATAATTATGCAAGTGTGATATGAGGTTCTGTTTACCGATGGTACGGGAACAGCTTCGCTCTGGATAGACCTCTCGGAATCCCATTGGTAGTATGACTATGTGTCTATGTGAATCCGAATCAGGGTAGGTGTATTTGGTCTTAACCTGAGACTTGCATCGCTAATACTTGCGACAATCAATATGCTTTGGTTTTGGTCGTCCGGGGCTTTAACATGTTCTGTGTACGCCTCTTTTGGGTATTCGGAGAATCGTAGTGTATTGGGTGTGATGTCAAGATGGAAGTATCACTTCAGTCATATGGAGATGATGATCACGTAGGATACGGAACTAGTACTCTTAAGTACTGCATTCATCGGGATAATATGACTAGGTCATGATTATCCGATTAAAGAGACTAGTTGCCAGTGATTCGATATATGCTTCGTACTGGGCAGACACAATTCCAGCCCCAGGCCTAACATGTGACATCCGATATTGGATCGTAATACACAATACTTATTATACTACGCCTGATAAAAATTATATATTCCTTTAAAGAATATTTTTGGAGAATTGGGTAAGCATAGTGCTTTGCTAGAAGCCAACCATGTCTTGTAAATCGGTAAGAACGTGGTACCGGGTACGCACGTGTTCGGATAGTCCGATGACCGTATTTACTGCCAACATATCCAGGGATCTCTTGGGTCGCTTCCCGAAGATTCACCAATGAGATTTGACTCGAACAAAATTAATCTGGGATTAATTATGAGAGAGAAAATTAATTTGGGATTAATTACTGCAAGAATTAATCTGGGATTAATTATCAGAGAAAGAATTAATCTGGGATTAATTACGTTGAGAATTTATCTGGGATTAAATTCGTCGAGAGGAGAGAACGCGATTAATTTGGAATTAATCGGTAAAATAAATTTAATAGTGAAATTGGATTTCTCTATTTAATTTATTTATTTGGGCTAAAATAATATATCAGATATATTAATTGAAATCGGATTTCAACACGGAATTAAAATTGGATTTTAATTCAAGCGAACGAATTAATTTGGAATTAATTCGCGAGCGACTTTCGTAATAATTTTGCGAGGCATTATTATTTAATTAAATTGGATTTAATTACGTCGTGACGGAAAATTCGTTTAGTCGGATTAAACGAACCGGGCCCAAAGTGTGTTGTGTAAGCCAACTAGATTTGGAATTAAATGGGTGGGACCCATGACTTACATCACTTGTCACTATTTGATGGAAGTTGTTGGCTATTATAAATGTGGCATTTTATTACATAAACACAAGTCAAATTAAGTGATAGATTTTGGAAACAAAAACTACTATTCATTCTCTCCTCCAAGCCTCCAAAACCGTGAGCTTCATTCTCTCCCGATGGAATTTTATTGCAAAATTTCTACTTGCTAGTACATTAAGAAGTCAAAAGGAGGTGATAGGGAAACTCAGCTGAGAGTTTGGAACTCGATTTCAAGCTCCGAGCTACTACATACAAGGAAAAAGTCTTGAAACTCATCTGATCAATGTGAGTATTTCCGCAACTCTCTTTGATTTATTCACACACAAATCATCTTAGAGATCCTTAGCATGTTCTAGGAACACTAACATTGGTATCAGAGCGAGATCTAAGCTTGATTTGAACCTAGGGTTTATATACTTTAATTTGGGGTTTTTATGTTTTGAGCATGATTTCTTCAAATTAGTTGTTTGGTTGAGCTTAGATGATGATGAATTAGATTTATGGATCTTAGGAATTGAGAAAATGAATTGGATAAATTTTTCCCTAATTCCCTAGCCATGGCCGAAACTTTCCTAGGAGAGTTCATGGTGATTTGTTTGTTAATTAGACTATTGGATGAGTTTATGGCATGATATGTAAATTGATTGATTGGTTTAATTGGATTGAAATCAAAAATTGATTGTTATTATGCCCAAATGTCGTGAACCATAAGCATGGAATGAGTTGTTTTGCTTCAATTTGTGTTGGACATAAATTGGATAATTAAAGCATGATTAATTAGTTTAAATTGATATTTTGGAAAAATTAGTTTAACTAATTAATTATGAAAATTACACTTTAATTAAATTAATGTGATATTTAGAATATTATGTTAGTAATAAAATTAGTCTTTAAATTGAATTGGGCTAATATTGTTGTATTTGGGTTTAATGGGCTTTGTTGGGCCAAGTTTGGTTTTGGACAATTGGGTAGGATCCAATTGGGCCTAAAACCAATTCCATAAAGTCCAAATATAATAATTGGGCCTTTAACAATTTAATTGGGCCTAATGGGCCTAAATTGATTTTTGGCAAAAATGGTGATTCCTAATTGGGCATTGGCATTTGGGTTTGATCCATATTGGCCAAAACTCATGCCTTAAGAATTAATTAAAAGCCCATTGGACTTTAATTAAATTGACATTGGATGTTAATTGGGTCTTTGAGACCCATTAAGATTGGATTGAGAATCTAAGTCTAAAAGACACATAAATAAGTGTAATTATTTAATTTGGAATTAAATTAGAATTAGTATTGAATACAAATTAAATTGGATTTAAAATTGTAGTTCGATATAATTCAAGAATACGTACTTTGAGTATTTATTCTTAAACGAGTTGGACTCGCGCAAATCAAATCGTTGTTTGAACATTGGATGATCATTAATTCAAAGATTAATTAATTGGATTAGATTGATTGAATAACATGATTTGTGTGAATACATAGATGTATTGTATGAATAATGTATATCAGATGGATATTAGAAGGGTAAGTGAAATTTTGGAAATTGTTGAAATAAATTTAGAATTTATTAAATTGGACCTGCGTGTCCAGCCTATTATCTCTATTCTCTTTGTATTTCTCTTCTCACAAATTCCCGTCAATGTAAATGAGGTTTCTTTATAAGTATTATGTAATTGGGTAGAAGTAAGAATAATGCTAGCGGGAGAGAGGAAAGTGAGAGATTTGTTCTAGGTTCAAAGTTTGTTATATATCAATCCGCATATCGTTATTAATTTATTTCGCGCTTTATTATGCTTTTAGAATGCATGCTTAAGGGTGTATGATGAGACCTAATCAAAGATATTAAATTGGTTGCCAATTTACGTAAAAAACCTCAATCAAATATTAAGCGCTTTCCTTCCATTGAGTGGTTCTCTCTCAAGATCCAATATTGGCATTGGTTGTTGGCCAAAGTCAAGACCTTTGTCTATCGCGAACGTGTTTGAACCGCGTAAGCTTTGTTCTATATCGTATGTCTTGGGCGGTTATGACTTGTTGGCCAAAGTCAATGTCACTTCTTGTTCATCGACTTCGATTACGTAGCTTTCCCACTGTCAATGGGTCACGCTTAACTAGAATCATTAAGCTTGTTGAGCCAAA
>SKCR01025303.1:0-283160 GCA_019454045.1 Zanthoxylum bungeanum
TTTATCTTTTTATTTCTTAGCTTGTAACCTAGAACTGTAACTTGTGTGCTTGTGCCCCTTGGAGGCTTATTCACTTGATTCAATACACCCATTGCTGGGACTTTGTCTCAGGAGGTTTGAACCTTACACGCTCTTTTTCCTGCACGCGTAAAACCTGCGCAAACAGAATCAATGAAGGTGATATGGATACTCACCTATAAGCTTGGGAGCTTTAACATCCATGGAAGCTTTGAACTCAACCGATCAATGTAAGTCCTCCGCAACTTATTTTGATTTTTATTCACACACAAATCACGCTTAGAGATCCCGTGACATGTCTAGGACACTAACAATGGTATCAGAGCGAGATCTAAGCATGATTTGGATTCTAGGGTTTGTAAACTTTAATTTGGGATTTTTATGTTTGGAGCTTGATTTTACTAAATTGGTTGATGAGTTGTGTTTGAATGATGATGAATTGGATTTGTGCATCCTTAATTTTGTGAAAAAATGATAGGATTAATTTTCCCCAAATTGCAACCCTTGGCCGAAAGTTATGGACCTAGAAGCTCATGGGAATTTTTTTTTTGAAATTTGACATATTGGATGTGTTGATGGCATGATAGAAATATTGAATGTTGATTTAAATTGGATTGAAATCAAATTGAATGATTTTTGTATGCCTTTGCCGTGAGTTTGAAGCATGTTAAAGATTGATTTTGCTTTAATTTGTGTTAGACATGAATTGAAAATGATGGGCATGATTAATTAGATTAAATTAATGTTTTGGAAACATTAGGTTAATTAATTAATTATGGTGATTGCACTTTAATTGAATTAATATGTATGTTTGGAATGTTGTATTAATTTAATTGTTGTATTTGGGCTAATGGACTTGGTTCGGCCAAATTTTAATCTTGGATTATATTTGGGCCTAAACCATTTCCATAAAGTCCAAAATATAACTATTGGGCCTTAAAAATTTTAATTAGGCCTAAATTGATTTTTGGCATAGGGTGATTCCCAAGCCTTGGCATCTTGGGTTTGACTCATAATTGCCAAAGCTCAAGCCTAAAGAATTAATTAAAACCCCATTGGACTTTAATTGAATAGTATTTGATACTAATTGGGCCTTTGAGACCCATTTTGATTGGATTTGGAATCCAAGTCTTTAAGGCACATGATAAGTGTAATTATTTAATTTGGAATTAAATATGAATTAGTATTGGATACAATTTAAATTGGATTTAAAATTGTAGTTCGATATAATTCAAGAATACTTACTTTGAGTATTTATTCTTAAACGAGTTGGACTCGAGCAAATCAAATCGTTGTATGAACATTGGATGGTCATTAGTTAAAGATTAATTATTGGATTAGATTGATTGAATAACATGCTTTGTGTGAATACTTGGATGTATGTATGAATAATGTATATCAGATGGATATTAGAAGCGTGAGGGCAATTTTGGAAATTGTTGTAATAAATTTAGAATTTATTAAATTGGACTTGCGTGTCCAGCCTATTACCTCTTTTCTCATTGTATTTCTCTTCTCACCTATTCCCCTCAATGTAAATGAGGTTTCTTTAGAAGTATTATGTAATTGGGTAGAAGTAAGAATATTGCTAGCGGGAGAGAGGAAAAAGAGATATTTGTTCTAGGAATAAATTGTATTATATATCCATTAGCATATCATTATTAATTTATTTCACGCCTTATTATGCTTTTAGAATGCATGCTTAAGGGTGTATGATGAGACCTAATCAAAGATAATTAATTGGTTGCCATCTCGCGACAAAAACCCTCAACAAATATTAAGCGATTTCCTTCCATTGAGTGATTCTCTCTCAAGATCCAAGATTGGCACTGGTTTGTTGGCCAAAGTCAAGACCTTTGTCCATCGCGGATGTGTTTGAATCATGAAGGCTTTGTTCCATATCGCATGTCTTGTCCAAGTTGTGATTTGTTGGCCAAAGTCAAGATCACTTCTTGTCCATCGACATCGATTACGAATATTTCCAAAGTCAATGGGTCCCGCTTAAATGGAATCATTAAGCTTGTTGTGCCAAAGCCAAGGCTTAGTTGATTCAGAGGAAAAAGGTTAGGGAATATATTGGATATATTGGCATATATAGGATATATATTTCGGACTTGGAGGTCCACCTACTGGATCTAGGAATTGGATGAGATCCAATTGATCTTAGAGATCTACCTAGTTAAGTTTCATACAACTTGTTGGCCAAAGTCAAGGTTGTGTATTATTTAACGGGATCCTAGCCCACCAGGAAACTAGGTTTCCCGAGTACTCAACAGAGGGTTAGAGGCTCGCCGAAAAATGGTGGGAGGCAAGTATTAAATTTGTAATTTCGTTTAGATACTTGCCAATACGCGCTCATTTCATTTTTCATCAATATTTATTAAATATGTTAGTTGGACTAATATTTAATTATTGTTTTAATTTAACAGTTGGACTGTATTCAAACTACTTCATTTGTAGTTGATTATATAATTGGATTATAGTAATCAATACATTTGAATGTAACCAATCAATTGTAGTTGATTATATAGTTAGACTATAGTAATCATTATATTTAATTGTACCTAAAATCATTGATTGGATAGTTGGACTATAGCAATCAAGATGACTGAAAGATTAGCGTCAAAGGACATAATCCTGGGGAAAATGTCTTTAACGGCTTTAATTTTCATATTGGGAGTAGAGCCTCTCGAGCATGAGCCCGAAATTGAGCGAATAGTAGAGCATGAGCTTAGGAGGACTCATTGTGATGATAACTTTAGTGCTCAATTCGTTGTGCATAGCTAGAGCTTCTTAAAATGACATATCTCAAGTTGTCTGCCTAAACTGTGGCAAACAGGGTCACTAGTAGTGTGACTGCCGTATGGACAAGGAAGACATGAAGGAAGTGAAGGCGGGACAAGGTTCCGGCTTCAACAATGTTTGTTATAAACATGTTCACTACTGGTTTTAAAATTGGATTTTTGATACTAGAAGTGGTACATGAATATATGCACTGATGTGCGGGATCTGCTGATAAGCAGGAAACTGGCTTCAGATGAGATCGACCTAAAAGTCGAAAACATGACTAGAGTCGTTGTTTTGGCCATAGGAACCTAAGTTTTGGAACTGCCATTTGGGCATGTACTTAAACTATGAGACTGTTATAATGTATCTAGTTTGACTAGGAATATTGTCTATGTATCTAGTTTAACCCGTTGCGGGTATACCTTTGTATTCCAAAAAATGTGTTTTGTTTATAAATATGATATCGAGATATCTACATTAGAGGTAAATAATGGTCTTTATATTTTGAATATAAATGAATCTCAAACATATAATATGACAAATAAATAGCTCATATTGAGTAAATCAAATGACACTTTGTGGCATTGTCATCTGTGATGCATTAACAAGACTCGTATATCCACACTTTCGAAGAGTGGATACTAGGATGGATTTGATTCTAATTCAAATGATGTCTACGAATCTAGTTTAATTAGGCAAAATGCCTAAAACACCTTTTACTTGGTAAAAGTGCAAATGCCACCGATCTGTTTGCCCTCGTTCATAGTGACGTAAGTGGGCTCATGTCTAGCTAGGCTAGAGGTGGATATGAATACTTTGTAACCTTTACGGATGTGGCATCGCGTTACGATTATGTGTATCTTATGACACACAAGTCAGGAACTTTTGAGTAATTCAAAGAGTTTCGACACGAAGTAAGAAAACAGACCAGCTAAGTATTAAAAACATTACGGTTGGACCATAGGGTAAAATACTTAAACATATGAGTAGCTCTAAGCTACCAATTTCCTTCTAAGGATACACATTAAACAGTGTAGTACTTATTTTGAATAAGGTTCCATGAAAATCTGTTAGACAGACTTCATATTAGATATGAACGGGAAAGAAATCGGGTTTCTCATTCCTGAAGATTTGGTAATGCTGGGCATATGTTTGGATGATACCAAAGTAGAATCCAAATCGGATAAGTGTCTACTTGTAATTGGTTCTCATAGGGAAACCAAAGTATATTACTTATACAACTCACAAGAGAACAATATAATTGTTACTCTCTATACGGTATTCCTAAGAGGAATTCCTATATGCAGTGGTAAGTGGGAGGAGAGTAAAACTCGATGAAAATCGGAGTAATACTGTTCCAGACACCGACTCCTTCACGGAACACAAACAGTTCATCAGGGATGAAACTGTACCAATAATCTTCGAATACACAAGAATTGCGTAGGTCGGAGAGAGTCAGAAAACAACCAGGGAGGTATGGGTTTCTGATCTCACCTCATGTAGATGTCAATCTTATTGAGGAAGACGAACCGACTACGTATGAGGAAGTGATACAAGATATCGACTCATTTTATGGCAAAGTGTCATGACGTCCGAAATGGATTCCATGTATACCAACTATGTTTGGACACTGGTTGATGTACCAGAAGGCATTGTGCCTATTGGTACTATATGAGTCTTCAAGGAAGACATACATGGATGGTAACAAACGAATGTACACAGCTAGGCTTGTACAGAAAGGGTATCGTCAAAGATATAGTGTCGACTACGATGAAACTTTTTCACCTTTTGCCACGATTAAATCCATTCGGATAATGCTTGCTATAACTGTATATTTCATTTAGGAAATATGACAGTTGGACGCCAAAATTGCTTTCCTTAACAGAAACCTTTTGGAGGATGTTTGTAACATCCTGACGATTTTGTCGTGCCAAAACATGCAAACAAGGTTTGCAAGTTAAATCAATCCATTTATGGATTGAAGCAAGCATTTCGTTCTTGGAACCAGCGTTTTGATGTAATCATAATGGTATATGATTTAATTCAAAACGAAAATAATTCTTGTGTATATAAGAAGGTTAGTGGGAGCGCACTGACAATGAATGTCCTATAAGTTGATGATGTATTACTTCTTAGCAATAACATTCTCATACTATAATCTGTGAAAGCTTGGCTTTCATTAAAATTCTCCATGGAATACCTGGGAGAAATAGGCTTTATTCTAGGAATAAAGATCTACTGGGATAGATCTAGAAAGTTGTTGACACTCTCTCAGTATTCGTACGTTTTGAAATGTACGTGATTTAATGTCTCATAAGCTTTGAGTACATGTAGACACAATCAAGTCAATCCAAGTGATGGTCACTGGATTGATGCTAAGAACATCCTTGAGTATCTTGGATGAACTAAGGATGCTTTCTTAAGTCATGGAGATGAAGAACATGAGGTGACTGGATTCACCGCTGCAAGTTTCCAAACCGATAAAAACGACTGTAAATCGTAATATGGGTACATATATAGTTTGAATAACGGAAGTGAGCTGGAAATCTTCCAAGCAAGATATTATTGCCGAATAAACAACAAGAGCGGAACATTGCTGCAGCTGAGGCAGCAATAGAAGCATTTTGGATCTAAATAATCCTAATCGGATTAGGAGTAGTTCTATTAGCAGCTAAGCTAGGCTACAGCGCAGGCTAAAGAAACACGGTCTCATCAATTATCCAAGTATGTACTTCAACTAATTCATCTGATTCGTTTGATCATACATCGTGGCGATGTGATGATCGAATAAATCGCATCAGATGATAATCTTGCAAATCCGCTGACGAAAGCTATTTCTCAGCAGAAGTTTAAGCGACCCGTACATAGTTCAGTGTTAGATACCATAGTGATTGGCTATAGGCCAACCATAGCATCACTATTTGTACATAACATGGTGTTGTTGTACAAATTAACTATGTGACAAAGGAAATTGCTCTTTTATCATTTGTAATTGGATTACCTGGATATATAAATGATAAAAGTCCTTATGATTAGTACCGGATTAATAAGATATGAGACAGTATTAATCCACAAAGGTTTAATCATTAAATATCCCTAGTCGTAGTATTATCGAGATTGGACATCGATAATGCGGAATAGGCTAGTATTACACTTGTGCGTGTTATGGAATCGTAACGGTATAGTTCTCATATATTTGGGTATTGGATACTCATTCGAGTGTAATAGGAGGTTCTGTTTACCGATGGTACGGAAACAGCTTCGCTCTGGATAGACCCCTCGGAATCCCATTGGTAGTATGACTATGTGTCTATGGGAATCCGAATCAGGGTAGGTATATTTGGTCTTAACCTGAGACTTGCATCGCTAATACTTGCGACAATCAGTATACTTTGGTTTTGGTCGTCCAGGGCTTTAACAGGTTATGTGTACGCCTCTTCTGGGTATACTGAGAATTGTAGTGTATTGGGTGTGATGTCAAGATGGAAGTATTACTTCAGTCATATGGAGATGATGATCACGCAGGGATATAGAACTGGTACTCTAAGTGCTATAGCCATCGGGGAAGTATGACTAGGTCATGACTTTCCGATCATAAAGAGACTAGTTGCTAGTGATCCGATATATGATTCGTATGTGGCAGACACAACTCCAGCCCCAGGCCTTGCATGTGACATTCGATACTGGATCGTAATACGCAATACTACGTATACTACGCCTGACAAAGATCATGTATTCCGTAGAAGAATATTTCTGGAGAATTGGGTAGGCACGGTGTTTTGCTAGAAGCCAACCATGTCTTGTAAATCGGTAGAAACGTGGTACCGGGTACGCACGTGTTCGGATAATCTGATGACCGTATTTACTGCCAACATATCCAGGGATCTTTTGGGTCACATCCCAAAGATTCACCGATGATGTTTGACTCGAACAATATTAATCTGGGATTAATTAAGAGAGAGAATATTAATCTGGGATTAATTGAGAGAGAAAATTAATCTGGGATTAATTACGGCAAGAATTAATCTGGGATTAATTATCAGAGAAAGAATTAATCTGGGATTAATTGCGTCGAGAATTTATCTGGGATTAAATTCGTCGAGAGGAGAGAACGCGATTAATTTGGAATTAATCGATAAAATAAATTTAATAGTTAAATTAGATTTTACTATTTAATTTATTGGGCTAAATAATATATTATATATATTAATTGAAATTGGATTTCAACAGGAAATTAAATTGGATTTAATTTTAGCGAACGAATTAATTTGGAATTAATTCGCAAACGATTTTCTTAATAATTTTACTGGGTATTATTATTTAATTAAATTGGATTTAATTATATCGCGACGAATATTCGTTTAATCGGATTAAATGAATCCGAGCCCGAAGTGTGTTGAGCAAGCCCACTTGAATTTTGAATTTATAGTGGGGCCCACTTCACTTACATCATTAGTCATTTTAGTGATAGAAATGAGTGATGGATTTTGATGGAAACGTGTAAAACACTCTTTCACTTTTGCATGATTTTTTCATTTTGGCCGAGCAATTAATTTCCAAGTCTTTAGAAGACTTGGCCGAAATGGTCTAAATAAATTGCTGGCCGAATGAAAGATAAGAAAAGTGCTCTCTCTCTCCAAGCATTTTGGCCGATGGTCATTAAAAGTTTTTGGCCGACTAAAAGTAAGTAGTTTTGGCCGATTATAATAGAAAGAAGAGATTGGCATTTAAAAAGCATTTTGCCACGGTCATTTCATTAAATGTTTTTTGACAAAATATATAAGCAAAAAGTGGTTTTGTTTTGTTTTTTTTATATATAATAAGTGGCCTTGAGATTGTTGTGTTTTGTTTTTCAAGAACATATGCTCTCTCTCTCTTTTAAAAAAATGAATGGCCGAGAGGCATTTTGCCTCTGGTTTTTGGAAAACAAAGGGCATAAGCAATAGCCGATTGCTACCCTTCTCTCTCCTTAGGGAAAATTTGTTTCTCCTTGGGAGATCAAATTTGTTCCATTTATTCTAGCTAGCACTTATGGGAGTCAAATGAAGGTGATAGGGATACTTACCCATGATCTTGGGAGCTTCAACATCCATGGAAGTTTTGAACTCAATCGATCAATGTAAGTCCTCTGCAACTTATTTTTATTTTTATTCACACACGAATCACACTTAGAGATCCTGTGGCATGTCTAGGACACTAACACCGTGTGTGTTCGATGCATCCGTATGGTCCCAAACCACGTGGAAATGTTCCAAGATCAATGTATTAATGCTTCCTACAAATAAGACATAAAATAAACTATAAATGACATTAAATGGCACAAAACATAACAAAATAATAGGCTAAGAATGCCATAATAAGTGGGTATAAACCGCACTTATCACCTATACTTCCACTTCATTTCCCTCATTGATTTTTCTATCACTCAACTAGTTGGGTTCTTAGTCAATATATTAGTCGGTTCGCTTGTACTTGGGGTTCCACTCGACTCCACAATGACTGGAAATGTCCTAAGTGGCATAGCGTCAATTGGTATTCCTAAAAGTGGCTCGACTACTGTTAGAATTCCAGCCCCTCCTAATTCTTCATACGACCAATCCAATGCTTCATCCTCAGTCGACTCACTACAAATCCTCAAAGAGGATTTGATATACTTTTCTACTAGAATATCACCATTATCTATTAAACCCTCACTCGACATTGATTCAAACGACTGTAAGATATTCAAAGCCTAAAAATACTAAATCTTTTTAAATTTCTACTCCCTAATGATCAAACCATCATAATCCTCAAACACAATTCGTATAATCTCCATATGATCTTTAAGATCAAATGACCTATTTTGACTACGGACAACTTGAATCTACATTATGATTAATTGAAGATACTAAAGAACACGAGGCCGAGTATGAGGAATACCTTGAGAATCAGGAGAGCTCTTCCCAACTTGCAAAACGAGAGGATTTTTTAATAAATGAATAAAATGAGCCTCCAAGACTCTCTTATACCCATCCCAATTTTGGCACTTCAAATTCCCACCTAGAGGACTCCTCGTAGCTCCTGCTTTGGCTACAATATTAATTGAAGACTGGCCTAAAACTTTCAATGGCCGGATTAACCCAACTAAAGCCCAAACCTGAAGAAGAGAGGTAAGTGTAAGTGTCGACTAGGAACATTTGAAAGAACTATGTTTGCTTGGAATCAAATGTCACTTGAAAATCTTTACCCTTTATGCGAAAAATGAAGGTACTACTTCTTAGAGGAACCGCCTCTATTACTATCTAATCATCCCAAACGACAAAGAAACAACATATCATCTATTTACTCAGGAAGTTCATCAACTATTATCTCCAGAAGATATGTATAACGGTTCTCCCCCTTGATCACTAACCATGTTTGTGATTTCAGACATGCATCAATCTCTTTCGAGATGACAAGAAAGGTAACAATATTAGATTGTCCGCATCAATCCCAATCGACAAATGTATGACCCACTAGAAAAAAAACACACTTTATAAATAGCAAACTGTGAGCTGGCAAAACTCGATGAAGCTTCCATGCGATGTGTATAAAAATTCAATCATATTTTCTAACAATGTTAATGAACACAGACATACAAGCAAAGTCATGTGAGTGACCCCTATTCGACACGAAAATATGAACAAATTCCATGATCCTCTTACCAGTCTAATGGAGACTATCCTGATCCTTCAATTGGTTCAGTTGACTAGGACCATTTCCCATGGCTCATGTCGAATCAAGTTCAAAGCCTAGACCTTCATCTGGTCCAGAAGACATTGAAGACTCCCTTGATCCTCTCACTAGCCAAATAGAGATTACCCTGAACCTTCATTTGGTTTAGTCGACTAAGAACATTCCCCACAGCTCATGTCAAGTCAAGTTCAAAGCCTGGACCTTCATCTGGTCCAGATGACATTAAAGACTCCACTGGTCCTCTGACAATCGAATGGAGATTATCCTGAACCTTCATCTCGTTCAATCGACTGTGAACATTCTTCATGGCTCATGTCGAGTCAAGTTCAAGGCCTGAACCTTTATATGGTCCAGACGATATTGAAGACTCCACTGGTCTTCTCAGCAGTCGAATGGAGATTATCCAGAACTTTCATCTGGTTCAGTCGACTGGGAACATTCCTCATGGCTCATGTCGAGTCAAGTTTAAGGCCTGGACCTTCATTTGGTCCAAACGACATTGAAGACTCCTCTGGTCCTTTGACCAGTCGAATGGAGACTATCTTGGTCCTTCATATGGTTCAGTCGACTGGAAACATTACCCACGGCTCATGTCGAATCAAGTTTAAAGCTTGGACCTTCATCTGGTCCAGACCACATTGAAGACTCCCATGGTCCTCTTACCAGTCGAATGAAGATTATCCTGAACCTTCATCTGGTTCACTTGACTAGGAAAATTCCCCATGGCTCATGTCGAGTCAAGTTCAAGGCATGGTCCTTCATCTGGTCCAGACGACATTGAAGACTCTCATGGTCCTCTGACCAGTCGAATGGAGATTATCTTGAACCTTCATCTGGTTCAGTTGACTGGGAACATTCCTCATGGCTCATGTCGAGTCAAGTTCAAGCTTGGACCTTCATCTGGTCCAGACGAAATTGAAGACTCCCCTAGTCCTCTGACTAGTCGAATGGATATTATCCTGAACCTTCATCTGATTCAGTCGACTGGGAACATTCCTTATAGCTCATGTCGAGTCAATTTCAAGGCATGGACCTTCATCTAGTCCCGACAAGATTGAAAAATCTCATGGTCCTCTGACCAGTCGAATGGAGATTATCCTGATCCATCATGTGGTTAAGTCGACTGGGAACTATCCCCATTGTTCATAGCGAGATCAAGACATCGAGATCAAAACTTGGACCTACACTTGATCCAAACGAAATTGATGACTCCCTCAGACCCTCAGTAGACCAGGCTGACTAGATATGATCTTTCCCCTGCCTCTACTCCAATCAACTCATGAAGGTCCAAGCGACATTAACATCAAGGATTGGTCGAATGAGAATCGTCCCAGATATTTTTTAAGCTCCATCAACATGACACAGCATTTGACATATCCAAGCGACTGCGGCATTTAGGTAAGCCTATATGCATTTAATTTAGTCCCAGACGATATGTACTCTTCAAGTCAAGAATCATTGACTTAGAGAGTATGAGACACACTGTATGAGCCAAATTTGGGACCAGGAGCAAAATTATCTTTTCACATCAGAGCAAAGGTCAAATGAAGCCCAAAACAGCAATTCGGCCTACAAGAATTATACTGTTTATGCGGAATTTCACCTCAGAGCGAAATTTGGGATATGGGTACTGGTATTTTATTTGGAAATAGAGGAATTTCAGCTGGTCATAAGAATTGATGTGGTTATTTGACAGTTTGGATATTTTTTATGTTTAAATATTGGGAAACTTTTACCAAGGTCAGTCACTTTATGTGACTCCTAGTTTGGTCCTGAATCGTTTCACATCCTTACACTAATGACGATCTCATATTAAGACGTGTTCTAGGTACATACTTGTCAATGTGAACTAATGAGCTTCGTATGGACACCATCATAATAATGATGATATTGGGTGACTATGTTAGCTCATCATGCTACATCTAATATATTATCGGAGCGAACTAAGTTTCGAGCACTTATACCCTCACAATAACGACGATCTTAGACATAAGTAGTAAGAACTCATTCATTTCCGTATTGACAAGACAGACCTTTCAATAATGCTCCAACATTACTAATACTATTACTTAAAATAAAGTAATCACCTAATTACGAGAGATTTATGACAATCAAGCCATTAACATAATTAGGTCAAAATTTTAATTTAAAACATGCAATACATATCCACTATGACTTATGCATAATTAAATTAAAATATAGAGGCATAGATTCAAATACATGTCAAACATGCAACATGTGTTGTGTGGTTAAGCCTTGCTACTTATACCATTCTATTGGGGCATATGTGGAACCCTTAGGGTTGGATCAGTGCCCCATACAGCGGAAGTGGGTCTAACCCATTGATATCTAGCATTGGTGTATTTTAAAATATTTAATGTAAAACTACATTCTGTTTCGAGTCCGTAGGACAAAACGAGGATCAAAACGGAGTCCGAAAACTTTGGAACAGAGAAAATGAAGTTTCAGTATGTATTAGATCTGCGTGTTGCGACGCAGAAACCTGGGTGTCGAGACGCTTCAAAGTGCGAGAGCAACTGCAAGAGCTGAACGTCTCGGCGTCTTGACGCTCCTAGGTCTGAAGCTCGGTGTCGCGATACTACCTTAGGTAGTGAGCATTTTCTAGTTTAAACCAATACTAAACACTTCAAATTTTCTCTTAATACTTCAAATATACCTAAAATTCAATTTTAGTATCATAACCACAATCAACACATGTTATACAACTAGCATACATGTATTCTAATTACTCATATGCATTTTTTTGAATCAAATCACAATCCAATTTAGAATCCCACTATGAAATGTCTCATGAACGATTCTAGTTCAACCAAAGGTGGTCAAGTGATTCTAAAATGGTAATCATAGCTCCAAGCTTTAAACTAGAGTTCCAAACTCTTATTAATTGTTCCATGTCCAACATGAATATCTTTGACCTTATTAACAAGCATACTATGTTTATACTTCCAAAGCATCCTAACACAATTTATTAGCCTTATTTCAATTTTAAGCTATGTAATCATGCATCCAACACATAATTCATCACTATATGTCTCACTAATGAAAATCTCACTAAGGAATAACATAGCTTAGGAGAAGATCAAACATTACCTAGTAAGCTTGATACAAAGATCCAATCTCCTTCTCCTTGTTGAAATGGTTGGAGAACTTCCAAGGTTTACAAGCTTGACTCCAATATCCAATCTTGATTCCAATGCTAGCAAGCTTAACTCCCAGATCCAATTTTGATTTCTCTTAGATGAAATGTTGTAGAGACCTCACAAAACTTCTCTAAACTCTTCTCAAACTTAGGCTAATTTCTCCAAGAATTGCTTGTATTTAACTTTCTCAAGCTTAATTAAAATCTACCTCAAGCTTGCAATTTATAACAAAACTTAGGTAATTTTTAATTAATAAAAGTTATAATCAACTTTTATGTGGGCTTAATCTAATTTTTCCAAATATGTATCATTAGGTGTGACTAATCACCTTTGTCTACCACTTTGATTTAATCCAATTAAATTAAGATAAAGATTAGAAAATGGATTAGTTCATTGTTTGCCACTTTGATTCAATCCTTAAATCAAGCCAAAAACACTTATAATTACATATTTACAATTATCAAAATATCCTCAAATGATAGAGATATTATGAATTTATAAATAAACCATTTTGTAATTATTGAATTAATCTAATTAATCTAATTAGGTCAAAATAAAAAATCAATATTATCCAATAATATTTGATTATCTTAGTTGATAATTATAATATCAAATATTATCTTTTATCAAACTTAATCGGCTACCCAAGTGCTCAACGAGTACACTTCATATTGGGACTCTCAAAATTCAGACATGTTCGTCGTATAAGCCTAGCTAATATGTACGCAATTCGGCCACCTCTGAATTCGTGAAGAACATGAATGACCTTTCTGAACTATACAAGTCGACGTCATCATATATGTTTATCAATCCTTCCATCGTAGGCTATCGGAGTTGTGTTTAGGAAATATAGAATATACCGTCAAGTTTTCGAGGTGCACATCTCATGTCGATATGTCCATGATTCTTTACAACTGATGGGATCCACCCTAGGTGATCGGCTTTGGCCGAATTCTTTAAGAATCCTGACTTACTCACATGGATACCTAAACCCCTTACGGTACACATACGGGCTGACAGATCATATCTTGATTCACCTTTGATTAACGAGTGCATCAGTCCACACTCAATGAACATCTAGAGGTCAGACTATGAAAGGTTTATGACATATATGGCGTCAAAGTGTGGATGATCTCACATAAAATCAATATTATCATATAGTCAAAGGATTACATATGCTACTCGACTCGAGGAGATTTCTATTGATGATGGTGTGTACTTCCAACTATTAGGAATCATATGTGAGTCATTCAGTATTCGGTCCAACCAATACCCACGCGTCTATATGAGCTTCCAAAGCTCATGGTACATCGGGTTAAACTATTGAAACTCCAATTTTAATATACGACATGTGCTAGTCTTCTAGGTTATAGGAATTCAACTGTATTCCAAAACCAACGACTATGAATATTTACTTCAAGAATAGTTTACAATAGTAATACTTATCCTAATATCGGACCACCTAGTGTCCAGTATTACTACAAGACTACTCTAAAGTTGATGTCATTCTTACCATATTTATACATCAATCTAATATGTATAATGACAATACCATTAATAAGGTATGAAATGAAAATGTAGTTATTCTATTAATAAATAATAAAATATATAATACATTATTCGATTGGCACTCCAAGTACCAACTACAATAGATATGATGAGTAACCCCAGTGTCTATCCACCATTCCTTCGAACTGGTCCCTACCGTAAAACATCACATTGGCTATTGTATCACTTTTTCTTAAACACAATATTCTTCATCGCCAAAAGATGAAGTCTTGAGCACGTTGTGGGCCCTGTCGCCAGAGATGTCAGCACGTTGTGGGTCCCACCATCACAAGTACACCTCTTGTTACAGCTATAAAATGACTTCTTTCAACCTATAAATGGAAACATAACTCAACATATAGGGCATTCAAGTCTTAGCTCTCAAACTTGAGCTCTCAGAGACTCTTACTCTCTAAACACCGGCCCACCGCCCTCACGGTAGTCAACGGAGGTCAAGGTAATCTCAGACCTTGCTCTTCCTTATTTACACCTCGTCTGCACTACTAACTTGAGTGTTGGAGTGCCTACGGTACCCACCACACCGGTGGGTAGTACTCCTCGTTCACTCTATCTTTGTTTTGCAGGATCTCTAGTGCCTCATACTATAAATTCTCGATTGTGGACCTCGGGCGAAAACCAGCGTCTATAATTTTGCGCCCACCGTGGGGCCTTAGTGATTCATAGCATGCAAAGATCTCTCTGTCTACAGTTCCTAAAACACGGCCAACCATGGCTTCTAACAGTGAGCAGACACCAGATCCTATGACCACGCAGGTGGCCATTCTCGAAGAATGATCACGCACCTTAGAAGAAGAGGGTCAAGCCATGTGAAGCTCCAATATAGCACTCCAGAAGCAACTAGAGCAAATCTCTTCAACTTCCCAAACAATGTGATACTTCGAACAATCCCAACCATCATACAATCTCATCCAATCTCTTGGGGGCATTCAACAATGTGCCAAATGATGATCCACCCTAGACGACCACCCCCGGAACGATCCAAGAAATGAACCAATTTCCCCAATCAACCAAGCGCAATAAATCACTTCCAACACGGGCAAAGAAAAGTTAGAATTCAAAGAAGTAATTTTTTCCAGCCTCTCCAGGGTCAAACTACGAAGAAGGAAAAGTCTGGCCAGAATAATTTATGATACTCCATTTTTGGAGACCATCACTTCCATCGAACTACCAAGAAAGTTCAGTCCTCCAAATATGAAGATGTATGATGGATCAACTGACCCAGACGACCATGTTGTCCATTACAAATACAAAATGATGTCAACGGGTCTGGCCCCTCACCAATGAGAAGTTGGAATATGCATAGGATTTGGAGAAATATTGGCCGATCCTGCCTTCACCTCGTTCATCAATCTCCCATACAGACCCATCAAGTCTTACCAACAGCTAGTAGACAAATTTATGGAGCATTTTGCAAGTCATTGAAAGCTTGAGAAGACCACTAATGACCTCAATGCCATCCAGTAACGGAGAGGGGAGTCATTGCGAAGGTACATGGCTCACTTCAATAAAGAGAGGATAACAATCACATATCTCCATCAGCCTACTGCAGTGGAAGCATTTAGAAATGGATTACTTTTAGAAAATGGACTTTACAAAAAGCTCACTAAATTTTGATGCTACACAATGGATCAAGCCATGGCTCGGCCCACATTAAGATCAGATGGGAGGAGGATCAGAGGAACAATAGGAGAGGAATCTCCACCAACCATCACAATGAAAGAATATTGAATCCTCCCAAGCGACCTAATAAATGATGTGCTAGCAATATATCTCAAAAGGTGTCACTTGAAGCAATTGGACCACAAAAAAGAGCCATAGGCCACCCATTGTCACCTTGGGGACATCATAGCTTCCCAAACAAGTATTCATTGGTTATTTTTTAAAAAAATTATCCTTCATAAAACTCCAACTTATGGAGAAACCCATTTGCTCCAATCGACAACATAAACCACCATCCGGCCCAATCGATATACTTCTCCCAGTCGACTAAGAAAAGGAATAAGACGCTTCCCTCCAGTAGAACCATTTTTCCTACCACTCATCCCATACGATGAAGCAATGTATCTGGCATGGATGCCCTAATCGACATTACTTGTATGAGACTTGGCATGAGGAGGATGTCTCAGTCGACACTACGTGTATGACAACTAAGCATGAAGCAAACGCCGCAATTGACACTACATGTATGGAGACTTGGTATGAGGAGGATGTCTCAGTCGACACTACGTGTATGAAAACTCAGTAAGAATTAAACGTCCCAGTTGACACTACATGTATGAAGACTTGGCATGAGGAGGATGTCCCGATGGAAAATACTTTAAAGAAGACTTGGTGTGAAGACATTCCAGTCGACATGTATGAAAGAAGACTTGGCAAAGACATCCCACTCGACACTACAAGGGGACTTGGTGTGAAGACATTTCAGTCGACATGCATGAAAGAAGACTTGGTAAGGACATCTCACTCGACACTACATGGGGACTTGGAGTGAAGACATTCCAGTCGACATGTATGAAAGAAGACTTGGCAAGGACATCCCACTTGACACTACACATATTGAGACTTGGTGTGAAGACATTCTAGTCGATATGCATGAAAGAAAACTTGGCAAGGACATCACACTCGACACTACACGTATGAAGACTTGGTATGAAGACTTTACAGTCGACATGCATGTAAAAAGACTTGGCAAGGATATCCCACTCAAAACTACACATATGGAGACTTGGTATTAGGACATCCCAGTTGACATACACGAATGAAGACTCGGAATGAAGACTATTCCCCAGTCGACATCTCCACGTGTGTAGCTTATTGCTTAATGTGGATCCCATTTGACACTACATCTGTGTAGCTTGGAGCTTGATATGGATCCCAATCAACTCTACACAAATGAAGACTTAGAATGAAGCTTATGTTCCAGTCGACATCTCCATATGTGTAGCTTGGGGCTTGATGTATATCTTATTCGATACCAGACGTGTATAGCTTGGGACTTGTTGTGGATCCTAAAAGCGTGTATGGATTTGGGCTTAATGTGCATCACATTCGACATCTACATATGTGTAGCTTGGGACTTGTTGTGGATCCCAAACACTTTTATGACTTGAGGTTTTATGTGCGTCCCATTCGACATCTACATATGTGTAGCTTGGGACTTATTATTGATCTCAGACGCGTGTATGGCTTGGGGCTTGATGTGCATCCCATTCGACATCTATATGTGTGTAACTTGTGACTTGTTATGGATCCCAGATGCGTGTATAGCTTGAGGTTTGATGTGCATCCCATTTGACATCTACATAGGTGTAGTTTGGGACTTGTTGTGGATCACAGATGCGTGTATGGCTTGGGGTTTGATGTGCATCTCATTCGACATCTCTATGTGTGTAGCTTGGGACTTGTAGTGGATCACAGACGCGTGTATAGCTTAAGATATGATGTGCATCTCATTCGACCTCTACATGTGTGTAGATTGGGACTTGTTATGGATCTTAGACGCGTGTATAGCTTGAGGTTTGATGTGTATCCCATTTGACATCTACATGTGTGTAGCTTGGGACTTGTTATGGATCCCAGACACATGTATGGCTTGGGGCTTGATGTGTATCCCATTCGAAATCTACATATGTGTAGCTTGGGACATGTTATGGATCTCAGACATGTGTATAGCTTGAGGTTTGATGTGCATCACATTCGACATATACATGTGTGTAGTTTGGGACTTGTTATGGATCCCAAACGCATGTATGGCTTGGGGCTTGATGTGCATCCCATTCGAGATCTACATTTATGTAGCTTGGGACTTAAAGAAGAATCTAGTCGACATAACGTGACCTTGACTTGGGACTAATTAAGAATGAACTAGTTGACATCTCAGCGTGTAGCTTGTGGCGTATAATGGATCCCAGTCGACACAACACGCATGTAGCTTGGGATTTATTGATGATCCCAGTCGACACTACATGCCTGTATCCTGACCTTCATCTGGTTCACTCGACTGTGAACATTCCTTATGGCTCATATAGAGTCAAGTTCAAAACCTGGCCTTCATCTGGTCCAGATAAAATTGAAGACTCCCCTAGTCTTTTGACCCGTAGTATGGGGATTATCCTGACCTTTATCTGGTTCAGTCGACTAGGAATATTCCACATTGCTCATGTAGAGTCAAGTTCAATACATGGCCTTCATCTAGTCCAAACAAAATTGAAGACTCCTCTGGTCCTTTGACCCGTAATATGAGGATTATCCTGACCTTCATCTGGTTCAGTCGACTGGGAACATTCTCCATGGATCATGTAGAGTCAAGTTCAAGACCTGGCCTTCATTTGGTCCAGACGAAATTGAAGACTCCCCTGTTCATTTGACCTGTAGTATAGGGATTATCCTGACCTACATCTAGTTCAGTCGACTGGGAACAATCCCCATGGCTCATATAGAGTCAAGTTCAAGACCTGGCCTTCATCTAGTCTAGACGAAATTAAAGACTCCACTGGTCATTTGACCCATAGTATGGGGATTATCCTAACCTTCATCTAGTTCAGTCGACTGAGAACATTCCTCATGGCTCATGTGGAGTCAAGTTCAAGACATGGCCTTCATCTGGACTAGATGAAATTGAAGACTCCCATGGTCTTTTGACCCATAGTAGGGGATTATCCTGACCTTCATCTGGTTCAGCCGACTAGGAATATTCCATATGGTTCGTGTAGAGTCAAGTTCAAGACCTGGCCTTCATATGGTCCAGACGACATTGAAGACTCCCATGGTCCTTTGACCCGTAGTATGAGGATTATCATGACCTTCATCTGGTTCAGTCGAATGGGAATATTCCCCATGGCTCATATAGAGTTAAGTTCAAGACCTGGCCTTCATCTTGTCCAGACCAAATTGAAGACTCCCCTGGTCATTTGACCCGTAGTATGGGGATTATCCTGACCTTTATCTGGTTCAGTCGACTGGGAACATTCCCCATGGCTCATGTTGAGTCAAGTTCAAGACCTGGAACTCATCTAGTCCAAACGAAATTGAAGACTCCACTGGTCATTTGACCCATAGTATGAGGATTATCCTAACCTTCATCTAGTTCAGTCGACTGAGAACATTCCCCATGGCTCATGTGGAGTCAAATTCAAGACATGGCCTTCATCTAGTCCAGACGAAATTGAAGACTCCCATGGTCCTTTTACCCATAATATAGGGATTATCCTTACCTTCATCCGGTTCAATCGACTGGGAACATTCTCCAAGGCTCATGTAGAGTCAATTTCAAGACTTGGCCTTCATCTGGTCCAGGGGAAATTGAAGACTCCCCTGGTCCTTTCACCTGTTGTTTGGGGATTATCCTAACCTTTATCCGGTTCAGTCAACTGGGAACATTCACCATGGCTCATGTAGAGTCAAGTTCAAGACCTGGCCTTCATCGGGTCTAGACGAAATTGAAGACTCCCCTGGTCCTTTAACCCGTAGTATGGGATTATCTTGACCAATAACTGGTTCAGTCGACTGGGAACATTCTTCATGGCTCATGTAGAGTCAAGTTCAAGACCTGGCCTTCATTTGGTCAAGACGAAATTGAAGACTCCCCTGATCCTTTGACTCATAGTATGAGGATTATCCTAACCTTAATCTGGTTCAGTCGACTGGGAAGTTTCCCTATGGCTCATGTAGAGTCAAGTTCAAGACCTGACCTTCATCTGGTCCAGACCAAATTGAAGACTCCTCTGGTCCTTTGACTCGTAGTATGGGATTATCTTGACCTTCATCTAGTTCAGCTGACTGGGACCATTCCTCATGGCTCATATAGAGTCAAGTTCAAGACCTGGCCTTCATCTGGTCCAGACAAAATTGAAGACTCCACTGGTCATTTGACCCATAGTATAGGGATTATCCTAACCTTTATCCGGTTCAGTCAACTGGGAACATTCACCATGGCTCATGTAGAGTCAAGTTCAAGACCTGGCCTTCATCGGGTCTAGACGAAATTGAAGACTCCCCTGGTCCTTTAACCCGTAGTATGGGATTATCCTGACCAATAATTGGTTCAGTGGACTGGGAACATTCTTCATGGCTCATGTAGAGTCAAGTTCAAGACATGGCCTTCATTTGGTCAAGACGAAATTGAAGACTCCCCTGATCCTTTGACTCATAGTATGAGGATTATCCTAACCTTAATCTGGTTCAGTCGATTGGGAAGTTTCCCTATGGCTCATGTAGAGTCAAGTTCAAGACCTGACCTTCATCTGGTCCAGACCAAATTGAAGACTCCTCTGGTCCTTTGACTCGTAGTATGGGATTATCTTGACCTTCATCTAGTTCAGCTGATTGGGACCATTCCTCATGGCTCATATAGAGTCAAGTTCAAGACCTGGCCTTCATCTGGTCCAGACGAAATTGAAGACTCCACTGGTCATTTGACCCATAGTATGGGGGATTATCCTAACATTCATCTAGTTTAGTCGACTGGGAATATTCCACAAGGCTCATGTATTGTCAAGTTAAAAACATTGCCTTCATATGGTCCAGACGACATTGAAGACTCACTGGTCCCTTGACCCATAGCATAGGGATTATCATGATCTTCATCTAGTTAAGTCGACTGGGAATATTCCTCATGGCTCATGTAGAGTCAAGTTGAAGACTTGTCTTTCATCTAGTCCAGAAGACATTGAAGATTTCCTTGGTCATTTGACTCGTAGTATGGGGATTATCTTTACCTTCATCTGGTTCCGTCAACTGGGAACATTCCTCATGGCTCATGTAGAGTCAAGTTGAAGACCTGGCCTTCATCTGGTTTAGTCGATATTGAAGATTCTCCTCGTCCTTTAAACCATAATATATGGATTATCCTGACCTTCATCTGGTTCAGTCGACTGGGAATATTCATCATGGCTCATATAGAGTCAAGTTCAAGACATGGCCTTCATCTGGTCCAGACGAAATTGAAGACGCCAACATTCTATAAGTCAGATCTCAGGCGATGCATTCCTCAAAGTACTCTCCAAGTCAAAGACTCTTCGACTTAGAGAGTATGGAACAAACTGACGGGCTAAATTTGGGCCCAATGGTAAAATTGTCTTTTCACTTCGAATCTGTGGATAGATAAGGCCCAATTAAAGCTTGCAGGTAGCCTTTTGGTCATTCTCACTGGTCCCTACCGGAAAACATCACATTGGCTATTGTATCCTATTTTCCTAAACATTATATTCATCATCGCTGAAAGATGAAGTCTTGAGTACGTTGTGGGCCCCGTCACGAGAGATTTCAGCACGTTGTGGGTCCCACCATCAAAAGTACAGCTCTTATTGTAGCTATAAAGTGACTTCTTTCAACCTATAAATGGCAACATAACTCAACATACAGGGCATTCAAGTCTTAGATCTCAAACTTGAGCTCTCAGAGCCTCTTACTCTCTAAACACCAGCCCACCGCCCTCACGGCAGTTAACAGAGGTCAAGGTAACCTCAGACCTTGCTCTTCCTTATATACCGCTCTTCTTCACTACAGACTTGAGCGTCGGAGTGCTTACGGCACCCACCATACCGGTGGGCAGTACTCCTCGTTCACTCAATCTTTCTTTTGCAGGATTTCTAGTGCTCCATTTACTACAGATTCTCGATTGTGGACCTTGGGCGAAAAATAGCATCCACAACTACCTTTCCCATAGATGTGGCACTTCCCCTTGAACATTTTGCTCCCTTAGAAATAATCAACTCCACTGTTTTTTCTCTTTTACTACTCTTTCCACCCTCAACGATGTTGGCCTTAGACTCCATGGTCTTGTAGCTAGCCTTCTCAGACTTTCTGTAATCCTCTTCAATTCGCAATTAAACTCCTAAACCTTCAAGACTCATATGTTTCTTCTTGTGTTTTAGATAACTTCAGAAGTTCTTCTATGATGGAGGTAACTCCTCAATGATTCTAGAAACTTGAAACATCTCATAGAGTTTCATTCCCTCATCCAATATTTCATGAATGATCAGCTGTATTTACCTAATTGAGACCTTACTGTTCTTGAATCTACCATTTTGTAGTCCAGGAACCTACCCACGATAAATTTCTTTTATTCGACATCCTTTATTTTATACTTTTTTCAAGATATTCCCAGAGATGTTTTACAAACGTCATGCTTTGGTACACATTGTATAGGGTATTATCAAGACCATCCAAGAGGTAGTTCTTGTAAAAGGAGTCACCTTATGACCATGCCTACACTCGTAGTTGCCAAGCTGTTTCAGTTTCTCCCTCTATAGGACCCGTAGGAGTTTCCTTGAGAAACTTAGCCAGCAACAGTTTAGTCAGGTAGAATAACCTTTTATTCTACCACAGTTTGAAGTTTGCACCATCGAACTTATCCGGTTTCTCTCTATGAGCAACCGGTACTGTGATATTTTCACTAGCCATGTGTAACTGCAAAATTAAAACAATTTTCAATAAGTCTACACAAGATAAATTACGTAATGATCAATATTATGATACAGTTTGTGTATTACACTAAAAACCCAATTGTTATTATTTTGGATAGTAATAAAAAATATATCAAATAATACAAGTTCTCGAATTTATGACTAAATTTTTTTATGATTGGTGGAAAAATGAAAATTCCAAGAGGACGACAGTGGTCTGGGGTAACCAATGAAATCTCTGTCCTTTTAGGCTCTTATCGCATTGGTGTCAAAATTTCTTTAGTCACTTTCTAAATAGAAAATCTTAGGCATTCATTCGTAGTGTTAAACTTTAATTCTCAAGAAATAAAATTATATTAATAATATCAACTTTATCACTCAAATATTTATGTTAATGTATGATAATTGAACATAAAAATATTAATTTAAATCTATAATTTATTATATGATTTTCCTAAATTAATATTTAATAACATAAGACATGAATTCACATAGTAACATTCAACTTTACCACATATTAAATCTAATGCATGTGATAATTAAATTTTTATGTAATTAACTTATGTCTATATTACCAAGTTTCACAATTAATATTTATGTACAATATATGACAATTAACAAGTTAATTGACTATATACTATTTTTTGGAAACATTAGAAATCATGCCGTCAAATCATCTGACCCGAGCTTTAGTGGAGCAAGTAAAACCACTGTTGCCCCATGCTCTTACAAACCATTTGCCACCAAGTCACATCCTTTGGGGGCAATTGATTAGATACTTGATAAATCTAAATATGTGAATTTATCATGCAAACTAAATCATGAATGTTAGTTTTCCAAAATTAATTTAAGTCTGAACTATCTTTTATGTTATGTTTGTTCAGCCGTTCGAAAAAATCCTTTCAGATAATTCATATTCGTGTAGCCTCACGTTCGAGTGGCATTCGTTACGTCATTCGAATAAAAATACGGATCAGTGCATATTTTTCATGCGTTTAACAAGCGTTCGAACGCCCTTGCGTAATTTACTTACGATGAATACGTTTTTAAATATTTTTCATTGCATAAATGCATGAATCATGCATAAATCAGAACGAACAATACAAATGTGATAATAAGTACTTCAGATTGTTGGTGGTATATCTTGTAATTCACTTAAACATGCATAATTTATAAACACAATAATGAAACACCAATGAACATATATGTAGAAACATAAATTAGAATTGAATTTAGACAAACCTACAAATCTGATTTTTGTATAGAAGAAATAATACTATACATAAAGCCGAGTTTGTCTCTTTCCTTAAGAACTTATTAGTCTCACCTTAGTGCGCTTACGGATCTTTGGCTAACGTTTTCCCAAGATTCTTGGTGACTTCTTGATAAAGAGGCACTCATTTTGATCAAGAACATGAATTAGGAACAATAATGAAACTCTCTCTTTTATGTAGACATCTTAGATTCTCCTAATGATAACTAAAAGACTCAATTATTTATTGAATCAAAATGAAGACACAAAAGACCTTTTTTTTTTTATAAACATAAATGGTTGCCTTTGTAAAGACATCTTTATGTTAAAGTATGCAATCCTTGAAGGGTTATAACCCTTCAATATACCATTTGAAGTCAAAGATTATATTCTTTCACTCTAAGAGACATATCTCTTTAATTTGTGTCTTTCCCAAATGACACATGCTAATTGTTAGGGTTGGTGCTCGGAGCGCCAATCCGGATCGTATTTATGTCTGGTTCATGAATACGAACAATACCTTTTTTCCATAATATTACTTATTTATGGTAGCACCTCTTATGTTTTATTATATATATTGATCTAATTCATTACATTGAAATTAAACCGTGTTTAGTGATATATACATATTATACAAAGACCCGATAATATATAATATAGTGTGCAATTACAACGTAGCTTGTAATTGATATTGGGAAGCGTCACTACTAGAAATATATTATCAAATTAAGTTCCTGGTCAAGATTTACTAACACGGGTCGGTTAGTAAAATCCGCTGAGACCAGTAACACATGTCGTATATCGGACTTGGTCCGATGGTTTATCCCAATGAACCATGAGTCTCGGGAGACTCGTATAGAGGTGTAGGAATTTATTTGATAAATACTGAATGACTCACCGAAGATTACCTAATAGATGGTACACCAACGTCAATAGGAATCTTCTTGGGTTGAGTAACATAGTGATTCTTTGACTTGAGATACCACTGTGGATATATGAGTTATCCTCCACACTTAGATGGTAGTCACGTCACCGATCTATTTAGATCAGACCTTCGCCTGTTCGTTGGGTGTGGAATCATTCTCATGATATCCTGAGTGTATCAAGATATGATCTGTTAGTCATGTGTACAGTGTTAGTGTTCCTAGAACATGCCAATATCCTCTAAGAGTGATTTGTATGTGAATAAATCAAAGGGAGTTGCGGAATACTCACATTGATCGGATCAGTTTCAAAACTTTTTCCATGGATGTTGAAGCTTCCAAGCCTTCTTTGAGTGTTTCCAATACTTGGATGAGTTTCCCTATCACCTTGATTCACTCCTTTTAAGTGCTAGCTTGAACAAAACGAACCAAAACCGCCCTCCAAGAGAAGGGAGATTCTGCTAAGAGAGAAGAGTCCATTCGGCCTTGGTGAGACATGGCCATTCGGCCAAGACAAGGCCGATTCGGCCAAGAGAAACAAGGCCAATTCGGCCAAGGAGAATGGAGAGAGAGAGAACATATTTGATATTTTGGTTTTTTAAAAACCTATCACCAAAATCAACTACAAATGGTGTATATCTTTTTCAAAAAGATAAAGCAAAGTGTGTTGTGTAAGTTACCATAATTACACTCAACCACTTCCATCAACAAAAAGTGACAAGATGTCCATCACAAAAGTGACTAGTGATGTAAGTTGTTGGGACCCACTTTAAATTCAAAATTCATGTGGCTTCCTCAACACACTTCGTGCTCGGGTTTGTTTAATCCAATTAAACGAATTTTCCGTCGCGACTTAATTAAATCCGATTTAATTAAATAATAATGCCTAGAAAAATTATTATTAAAGTCGCTTACGAATTAATTCCAAATTAATTCGTTCACTAGAATTAAAATCCAATTTAATTTCGCGTTGAAATCCGATTTCATTTAATATATCCAATATATTATTTTAACCCAATTAAATAAATTAAATAGAAAAATTCAATTTAACTATTAAATTTATTTTACCGATTAATTCCAAATTAATCGCGTTCTCTCTTCTCATCGAATTTAATCCCAGATAAATTCTCGACGCAATTAATCCCAAATTAATTATTTCTCTTTTAATTAATCCCAGATTAATGTATTGCCGTAATTAATCCCTGGTTAATTTTCTCTCTCTTAAATAATCCTAGATTAATTTTCTGTTCGAGTCAAATCTCAACGGTGAATCTTCGGGAAGCGACCCAAGAGATCCCTGGATATGTTGGCAGTAAATACGGTTATCGGACTATCCGAATATGTGCGTACCCGGTACCACGTTCTTACCGATTTACAAGACATGGTTGGATTCTAGCAAAGCACCGTGCCTACCCAATTCTCCAGAAATATTCTTTAAGGGAATATGTAATCTTTGTCAGGCGTAGCATACGTAGTAGTGCGTATTACGATCCAGTATCGGAATGTCACATGCTAGGCCTGAGGCTGGAATTGTGTCTGCCCCGTACGAAACATATATCGGATCTCTGGTAACTAGTCTCTATAATTAGATAATCATGACTTTGTCATATTATCCCGATAGCTGCAGCATACAAGAGTACTATTTCCGTATCATGCGTGAACATCATCTCCATATGACTGAAGTGATACTTCCATCTTGACATCACATCCAATACACTACGATTCTCAGTATAACCAAAAGAGGCGTACAAAGAACTTGTTAAAGCCCCGGACTACCAAAACCAAAGTATAATGATTGTCGCAAGTATTAGCGATGCAAGTCTCAGGTAAAGACCAAATACACCTACCCTGATTCGGATTCCCATAGACACATAGTCATACTACTAATGTAATTCCGAGGGGTCTATCCAGAGCGAAGTTGTTTCCGTACCATCGGTAAACAGAACCTCCTATTACACTTGAATGAGTATCCAATACCCAAATATACGAGAACTATGTCGTTAGGCTTCCATAAAACGCACAAGTGTAATATTAGTCTATTCCGCATTATCGATGTCCAGTCTCGATAATACTACGACTAGGGATATTTAATGATTAAACCTTAGTGGATTAATATTGTCACATATCTTATTAATCCGGCACTAATCATATGGACTTTTATCATTCATATATCCAGGTAATCCAATTACAAATGATAAAAGAGCAATTTCCTTTGTCACATAGTCATTTTGTACAACAACGCCATGTTATGTACAAATAGTGATGCTATGGGTCATAATTGTCCAACAATCTCCCACTTGGCCTATAGCCAATCACTCAAGTGTCCTACACCTGAACTATGTACGGGTCGCTCAAACTTCTGCTGAGAAACAACTTTCGTCAGTAGATTTTCAAGGTTATCATCTGATGCAATTTATTCGATCATCACATCGCCATGATGTATGATCGAACGAATCATATTAATTAGTCGAAGTACATACTTGGATCATTTATGAGACCGTGGTTCCTTAGCCTGTATTGTATCCTAGCTCAGCTGCTAACATAACTACTCCTAATCCAATTAGGATTATATAGATCCAAAATGCTTCTATTGCTGCCTCAGCTGCAGCAATGTTCCGCTTGTAGGCATTGCATTTTTGCATGTGAAACCCGATGATGAGTCTCATTTGGAGGCACTATCTTTTAAGTCGCGGAAGCCGCGGGAAACGGACGTCGGAAGGGAAGAGTCAAGAATTGACATTTTGTTGGATTTAGTTCACGTGTTTAGCTTCGGGTTCGCTTGTTGGACCTCCGTTTTAAAAATTATGCTCGGCCCAAAAAACCCGCAAACCTTTTAATCTTGGCCCAAACCCACTCATTTAGCCAACACAACACCTAGCCCACCAAGAGAGGCCCACACGCCCATAGCCCCTAAAACACACACAAATTAAATCAAATATTAAATTAAATATTAATAATGTAATTGAATTAAATAAATAATTAAACCATTTACCAAATTAAATAAGACATAAAATATAATTATACCAAATTAAAATATTGTAACTTCCTAACTTAAAATATTATATACTAAATTAAAGAAATATTATGCCGAATTAAAATCAATCATAACCAATTAAAAATATTGACTTCCTAATCTAACAAATTAAATGCCTAATTAACACCAATCAAATATTCAACCTTCCTAATTCACCAAAATTTGTCCCCCCAATCAATCAAATCATTTCCTTGTTTGACACCAAATCCAATCTATTCCTTGTGAGACAAGGGGAAGCCCTGGCCCTTCTCTATATAAACAACCCAAAGCCAAAGCCACCCCCTGGCCAATCTCTTGAATTCACGCATGCACAAAGCCAAAAAGCCCTAGACTCTCACGCATCCACTACCAAGAACAAGAAACAAACAATTCTCTCCTAGCCCTATTCCCATTCACGAAAAACAGCACAAGAAACTCCTCCCATTCATGCAACACAGCACCAAGAAACCCTCTTCCATTCACACAAAACAGCACCATATACGCCTGAACAGCAAGCAAAACACACATGAACATCAGCCTCATTACCGTGACCAGAATAACTCCATAATAGTCCCTGCATTTGACCAAAACCAGCCCCATACAGCAGCAAAATTAACCCTTAAACCAGCAGCAAAAACACCTTAAAACAGTCCCTAAAATCCTTGAAACAGCAACTAAAAAACTGCACTCTAAGCCTCCTTAAACAACCGAAAAACACAGCCCTTAGACCTCCCTAAAAAACGCAAAAACAGTAGCTTTGAAGACCTGAAACAGTAAGCAGAAAATACAGAGGAAACAGCAGTAAAACGGAGGTCAAACAGCAAACAAAACAGCAAAACAGTGAGTTAAGACGCTAAACCAGTGAACCGGAGAAGTTGAGGAGCTTTAACCCTTCCGATCTCCGTGAAACGCAAATCCGAAAGTCGGTAAAAAATGTTATACCTGAGGGTATTTTTCACACTCGTTTTCAGTTTTATTTTTATTATTTATTTAGTATTGTTCGCATGATTATTATGTTAAAATGCATGTTGTGGCCCTTGAGTAGATAAATATGCACGTATTACATAATATTGTATGTTGTGGCCTTGGAATAAAATGAAAGATATGTCAACTCTCGCGGTATATCGGATGGAAACCTGGACATAAATTTCATAGCCGATTCCGAATGGACAGTAGTATGATCTGTACTCAGGATACAACTTCACGTACCGCTTGAGTAAACGACACATTCTTTTGTTTTATGTTGCTTTGATTTATTTATTATTCGTCATTTAAATTCTGCATGTTTTTTGTTTATGTAATGATATGATCGAGTGCATGGGCTTAGTAAGTTGGACTAAAGGTCCCCTATTTTGAGGGGTTAAAATCATTTATCACGATGTTTTTCCCCGCCGATTGATGTATATTCGGTTGAATGTAAGATGTGTTCAATCGGGTATACGAAGTCCGATATTATTGTTTTTTTATTGTTTATATGTATGACGTGATCGAGCGCATTGGCTTAGTAAGGTGGATTAAAGGTCCCCTATTCTGAGGGGTTAAAATCCTTTACCACGATGCTTTGCCGCACCGATTGATGTATATTCGGTTGAATGTAAGATGTGTTCAATCGGGTATACGGAGTCTTATATGATTGTATTTGTTTTTATATGCATGATGTGATCGAGCGCATGGGCTTAGTAAGTTGGATTAAAGGTTCCCTATTTTGAGGGGTTAAAACCCTTTATCACGATACTTTGCCGCGCCGATCGGTTTATATTTGGTTGGATGTAAAATGTGTTGAATCGGGTATACGAAGTCTGATATAGTTATCTTTATCTTTGTATGCATTGTAATGAAAAGCGCATGGGCTTATTGTGTTGGAATAAAAGGTTCTCCATTTGGGGGAAGGAAAGCCTAAAAGGCTACCTTACCACGATATTTACCCCGTCTTTCATCTATTGATTGCATCATCTATCCCTGTCTTGGCTCGATCTATTATCATTGGTGCACCCACATTATCAGCCCTTGCACTTTCCTTTGTTCACGCACAAAAACCCTAAAGCCTTCCACGCACCTGCGAACTTCACTCAAAAACCACTTATGCTCAGCCACCTAAAATCCACTCACGTAAACAGCTCCCTGACCTAGCACACTCGTCACAGCCTGCCCCTTTACGCCCAGCTCATAGCCCTCACGTTGTTGCCATAAATTCAGCCCTCACGTCACTTACCAAGACACACACAGCCCCTCACAAATAAACTGCCCATTGACAACATTCAACACACCAAGCCACGTCCCCTACGCCCTTAGCAGCCACTCAGTCCACAAATTCCCCTTGCAGCGCACGTTGCACAACCTTCACGCATCATGAACCAAATAGCTCATTGCCTCCACGCATAGCCTGTCCACTCCACAACATGTCCCCTAGCCTCTAGCCGCATAACTCATCCCTCACGCAAAAGCCACAAACACTCAAAAGAGCAGCTCCCTTTGACGCATCAGGCACCTCTAAAACAGCCCCGAACTACATCACAATACCACCAAAAAAGACCCACGCATGTGTTCGTGTCAATTCTAGAGATCCTTTCTGTATCACATCACGGCATGGGCTTAGTAAGTTGGACTAAAGGTCCCCTATTCTGATGGGTTAAAATCCTTTACCACGATGCTTTGCCACGCCGATTGATGTATATTCGGTTGAATGTAAGATGTGTTCAATCGGGTATACGGAGTCCGATATGATTGTCTTTATTTTTATATGCATGATGTGATCGAGCGCATGGGCTTAGTAAGTTGGATTAAAGGTCCCCTATTTTGAGGGGTTAAAACCCTTTATCATGATGCTTTGCCGCGCCGATCGGTTTATATTCGGTTGGATGTAAAATGTGTTGAATCGGGTATATGAAGTCTGATATAGTTATCTTTATCTTTGTATGCATTGTAATGAAAAGCGCATGGTCTTATTGTGTTGGAATAAAAGGTTCTCCATTTGGGGGAAGGAAAGCCTAAAAGGCTACCTTTACCACGATATTTGCCCCGTCTATCATATATTGATTGCATCATCTATCCCTGTCTTGGCTCGATCTATTATCATTGGTGCACCCACATTATCAGCCCTTGCACTTTCCTTTGTTCGCGCACAAAAACCCTAAAGCCTTCCACGCACCTGCGAACTTCACTCAAAAACCACTTATGCTCAGCCACCTAAAATCCACTCACGTAAATAGCTCCCTGACCTAGCACACTCGTCACAGCCTGCCCCTTTACGCCCAGCTTATAGCCCTCACGTTGTTGCCACAAATTCAGCCCTCACGTCACTTACCAAGACACACACAGCCCCTTACAAATAAACTGCCCATTGACCACAAATTCAACACAGCAAGCCACGTCCCCTACGCCCTTAGCAGCCACTCAGTCCACAAATTCCCCTTGCAGCGCACGTTGCACAACCTTCACGCATCATGAACTAAATAGCTCATTGCCGCCACGCATAGCCTGTCCACTCCACAACACGTCCCCTAGCCTCTAGCCACATAACTCAGCCCTCATGCAAAAACCACAAACACTCAAAACAGCAGCTCCCTTTGACGCATCAGGCACCTCTAAAACAGCCCCGAACTACATCACAATACCACTAAAAAAGACCCACGCATGTGTTCGTGTCAATTCTAGAGATCCTTTCTGCATCACATCACGGCATGGGCTCAGTAAGTTGGACTAAAGGTCCCCTATTTTGAGGGGTTAAAATCCTTTATCACGATGTTTTGCCGCGCCGATTGATGTATATTCGGTTGAATGTAAGATGTGTTCAATCGGGTATACGAAGTCCGATATTATTGTTTTTTTATTGTTTATATGTATGACGTGATCGAGCGCATGGGCTTAGTAAGGTGGATTAAAGGTCCCATATTCTGAGGGGTTAAAATCCTTTACCACGATGCTTTGTCGCGCCGATTGATGTATATTCGGTTGAATGTAAGATGTGTTCAATCGGGTATACGGAGTCTTATATGATTGTATTTGTTTTTATATGCATGATGTGATCGAGCGCATGGGCTTAGTAAGTTGGATTAAAGGTCCCCTATTTTGAGGGGTTAAAACCCTTTATCACGATGCTAGTCTGATATAGTTATCTTTATCTTTGTATGCATTGTAATGAAAAGCGCATGGGCTTAATGTGTTGGAATAAAAGGTTCTCCATTTGGGGGAAGGAAAGCCTAAAAGGCTACCTTTACCATGATATTTGCCCAGTCTTTCATCTATTGATTGCATCATCTATCCCTGTCTTGGCTCGATCTATTATCATTGGTGCACCCACATTATCAGCCCTTGCACTTTCCTTTGTTCACGCACAAAAACCCTAAAGCCTTCCACGCACCTACGAACTTCACTCAAAAACCACTTATGCTCAGCCACCTAAAATCCACTCACGTAAACAGCTCCCTGACCTAGCACACTCGTCACAGCCTGCCCCTTTACGCCCAGCTCATAGCCCTCACGTTGTTGCCACAAATTCAGCCCTCACGTCACTTACCAAGACACACACAGCCCCTTACAAATAAACTGCCCATTGACCACACATTCAACACAGCAAGCCACGTCCCCTACGCCCTTAGCAGCCACTCAGTCCACAACTTCCCCTTGCAGCGCACGTTGCACAACCTTCACGCATCATGAACCAAATAGCTCATTGCCTCCACGCATAGCCTGTCCACTCCACAACACGTCCTCTAGCCTCTAGCCGCATAACTCAGCCCTCACGCAAAAGCCACAAACACTCAAAACAGCAGCTCCACGCCATCATGCGCCCACCTCTAAAACAGCCCCGAACTACATCACAATACCACCAAAAAAGACCCACGCATGTGTTCGTGTCAATTCTATATATTCTTTCTGCATCACATCACGACATGCCTATCTTAGCATATAGTTGTCTTTTTTTACCTTATGCATTTGTATTACCTCTTTAGTTATCTATTTGTATTATGCGCTTAAGTGTCTTTCCTTAATATGCATGCTTATATGAATGTTATTTGTTTGCGCTTCTGTGCCTACCTATGTGAAATTGTATGCCTTCCGTATGCCAATTTATCTTTATGCATGAATTTCTACATAGATTATATGTAAATAGGTTGTATGCAAATATGACAATGTGTTATGTGTAAACTTAGATATGAGCTTTGTACCTATGCATGCGAACTTAAAAGTAAATTATCCTTGGAAATATGTTGCTTAGGCTTGGTTAGATTATTGCACGAATTATTTTATTACAAGTGGCGTAAGTAAGGGACCATTCCGAACCCAACGGTTTGAGGTCCTCCTTTGCGAGGGGTGAGTGGGGCCCTAAATCTTTGTCCCGTTCCACACCGAGTGGCGACTCCATTATTCTCCTGTTTAGTCCCCCGCGGGCTACTCCGTACTCCCAACCGGGCCGCGAGCCCGGGACAGCATGCGTCGCCCAGTTCATGTGTCCCACAGTCTGGCGACTCCACTGGGGATAGAGAATCGGCCCGAAAAAATGTCTTGTAATATTATGATTTGTGCTTTAATTAACCATGTCTACTGTGGGTTAAAAGGGGTTTAATCAAGGGCACTTTTTTGAGGCTAGGTAATGGTTTGGTGTCTTCCTTCACTCACTACCTTTCTAGAAGGAAAAGCTGCGAAGGCACCTAAATAGCCATCTACTCGTAGCCTATTGTGATGGACTAATTTGGAGGACTCGTTGTTTATTCTTGACACCAAGCGATAAGAGCCTAAGAGGCTTGGGTATTTAAGTGAGCCTCGCTCCACCCTCCCTCTGGAGAATCTACAACGGGAAGTCCATTTGACAGTCAGTCACACACCATAGCTCGTTGGCACGTACCTTAGTGTATAAAAAAGGTGCGCTCACTTGGTCGCTCGAACCCTTGAGTGGGGAGACCTAGTTGTGGGCCATCCTTTGCCGGTGAGAGCCTTTGTCTACACTCTTGCGAACCCACACGTATACCGGGGTTGTATGACCTATAGCAACTATTTCCTTGTGTTTGTGGGCCATCCTCATTTGGATGCAGTTGGACTTTTTGTCAGAAATGCGAACTTGCTGGGCCATTTAAACTGGGGCGAGTTCGTATCCTATGACCATTAGGCCCAAAGCTTCTAAAATGTTGGTAGGCCACTCTATAGAAATTATTATTTTATGTTTGCATTACCTTTCTTTTATGCTTGTGTTTGGGAACATCGCCGTTTGGATCCATTTAGACCTTTTGTCATGAGGTATGGGCTTGTTGGGCCATTTAAACTGGGACAAGAACATATCTTATGACGATTGAGCCAAAAGCTTCTAAACGCCAATGGGCCATCATGTGCTTGTGTTCGGAACATTACCATTTGGATTTAGTTGGACTCATTGCCATGAGATGTGAACTCGTTGGGCCATTTAAACTAGGACGGGTTCACTCCTATGACAGTTAGCCCAAAAGCTTTTAAAATGATAATGGGCCGATTTGTTTGAAAATTTTAATTGATTTAGTATGTTCTATATGTTACATGCACCTCATACATACATACATCATGTTAACACCCTATATGTTTATAAACGACATCAAAGATTCCCGTTGGGTTAGGGAAGAGAAAAGACTCACTAAAAGACAGGTAACAGATATGAGTACATCCGATAATGAGGTATCCCGGATAGATCAGTTGGAGAATGGTTTTGCCAAGATTACTGAACAATTGCAAGCCTTGACTACTGCCATGACAAATATGGATGTGCCCCGTGCTGGGGGAAACTCTGAGAATATAAGACGTGAGGAGCCTCCGAATGGGTTGGGGGATGACATCCCCGCTTTTGATGATGATATGGCTGATTATGCCACTGGGAGAACAGTTGGGTCTCAGGCAGAATTGCAGAAACTCCGTGACCAGGTAGAGTCTGTTACCCGTAAAATGAAGGGTAAGGATGAAGACTTACTAGACTATGAGGCGATGACCTTTGAGGAACAGTTGTCTGCTCAGTTCAGAATGCCCGACATGGCCAAATTTAACGGGAATGGGGATCTGAGGGCCCATCTCCGTCAGTATGTTTCAGTTATGAGTTCAGTGGGTTTATCCAAGCGCCAGGTCCAGAAAATGTTCGGGATGTCGCTCGAGGGGGCACCCGTAGTGTGGTATCACAGCCTTGAGAAAAAAGTTAAAGAAGATTGGAAGGAATTGGCAGATGCATTTCTAAAACAGTATGTTACGGACTTGGAGATTGATTTGTCACTCCGAGATTTGGAGAATACTAAGCAGAAGCCGGAGGAGAGCTTCAAAGAGTATGTAGACCGCTGGAGAGGTCAACTTTTGAAAATGCAGACTCGGCCTTCAGAGAAGGACCAGATTAAGATGATTATCAAGGGTACTAAGCCCTCAATTTATGGCAAGCTGAGGAGGATGACCTCCATGATTGTGGATTTCCGACAGTTGAGAGAGACTGTTATGGATATTGAAGAAGAGGAGGCTGAAAACAGAAAGTTTTATGGCCAGAATAAAAGAACTTTTGGGGGGCATTCTGAGACCAAGCCCACTACGGCCGAGGTCGCTACCGTCAGAAATAGGCGATTCTCCAATCTTGGTAGACCTATGTCAAAGGTGCTTGAGAAGTTGAAAGGACAAGGACTCATGAAGCCTTTAGACCCTAGACCAATCCCAAACCCTGTGCCACACTACTTTGACCTGAACCAATATTGCCACTTCCACCAACAAAAAGGCCATGACATTGACAACTGCCTCCGCCTTAGGCATGAAATCCAAAACCTCATCGATGCTCACAAAATACCCGACCCAGAGAAAGAACAACCCAACACACACAGAAACCCTCTACCAAACTACCACTTTGTTCCACCACCCACCTACATGATCAACTCTGGCCTACCCGAAACCTTTGACCTCCAAACCCTCAACCACCAAGCTTCTTACATGGATGACAGCGAAGAACCATAGGCCAAGGAAAAAGGCAGTGCTGCGGATGATGGAGCTATTCCTCCTAGTCTATTTGATCCAGCATTTTTAAATAAAGACATTGATTTTGCTTGCTTGTTCGAACTTTTTTTTTCTCAACGATAATAAAGACGTTCATTTCGTTTACTTGCCGAAGCCTCTTCCTGCAACATGAGTATATTTGACAAAAGCATTAAACCTTGGTACTATGATACTCAGCGATATTTAGAACACGGGGAATCTTCGAAAGAAGCAAGCAGAAAAGATAAGATAGCCATTCAAAAAGTGGGAAATATGGGCAGTGAGACTGTCAGATTTGGAAGGGAACGAGTTCACCAGGCCGATCAATGTTGACAGATTGAAGCTGTACTTTGCCTGAGGAATGGAAGAATGGTCACCAGAGGAATTGGCAGAAGACCTAACCCAACGGGATAGAAAATTCACTCATACATGCATGCATACACGTAACCTATTTTGCATTTTTTGTGTGTTTGTTTTGTTCTATATTCACAGGTTTCAAAGAAGAAAAGAGAAAGCGGCAAGCCAACTAGAATCAGCAACATATGAGTAGTAGTTTCGGGGATAAATCCCAGGGTTGAGGCCCATATCAGTTTCAGTCTTGGGGATGAGTCTCAGGGGCGAGGCCCATGTCAGTATCAGTTTGAGGCGAGGCCCACATCAATCTGGGGGCGAGGCCCACATCCTTATCAGAATCAGTTTTGCCGGGTATGGCACTCCGGGTATGGAGACACATCAGTATTAGTTTTGCCGAGTATGACACTCTGGGGGCGAGGCCCACATCATTATCAGAATCAATTTTATCGGGTATGGCACTCTGGGAAAAAAACCCATCGTTCAGGGAAGAAGACCCTTATCTCAACTCAAATCGGGAACAAGACCCACAGTTCAGGGAAAAGGACCCTCATCTCAACTCAAATCGGGAACAAGACCCACAGTTCAGGGAAGAAGACCCTTGTCTCAACTCAAAGCGGGAACAAGACCCACAGTTCAGGGAAAAAGACCTTTATCTCAACTCAAATCGGGAACAAGACCCACAGTTCAGGGAAAAAGACCCTTATCTCAACTCAAATCGGGAACAAGACCCACAGTTCAGGGAAGAAAACCCTTATCTCAACTCAAATCGGGAACAAGACCCACAGTGCAGGGAAGAAGACCCTTACATCAACTCAAATCAGGAACAAGACCCATAATTCAGGGAAGAAGACCCTTACCTCAACTCAAATCGAGAACAAGACCCACAGTTCAGGGAAGAAGACCCTTACCTCAACTCAAATCGGGAACAAGACCCACAGTTCAGGGAAGAAGACCATTACCTCAACTCAAATCAGGAACAAGACCCACAGTTCAGGGAAGAAGACCCTTATCTCAACTCAAATCGGGAACAAGACCCACAGTGCAAGGAAGAAGACCTTTACCTCAACTCAAATCGGGAACAAGACCCACAATTCAGGGAAGAATACCCTTACCTCAACTCAAATCGGGAACAAGACCCACAATTCAGGGAAGAAGAACCCTTACCTCGACTCAAATCGGGAACAAGACCCACAGTTCAGGGAAGAAGACCCTTACCTCAACTCAAATCAGGAACAAGACCCACATTTCAGGGAAGAAGACCCTTATCTCAACTCAAATCGGGAACAAAACCCACAATACAACTCAATTCAACTTAGGAACAAGACCCACTCGGCGGTTCAAGAATGAACCACCTCTCATCCACTCATTTCGAAGCTGCATGGCAAGTTAAGTGGCAGCTGGCGAGCCAGGTAAGTAAAAATGCATTGCATAGACTTTGATAGGATTTTCACTGTCACACACTGCACAAGTCCCATCAAAGTGGGGGCGACTGTAGGCATTGCATTTTTACATGTGAAACCCGATGATGAGTCTCATTTTGAGGCACTATCTTTTAAGTCGCAGAAGCCGCGGGAAACGGACGTCGGAAGGGAAGAGTCAAGAATTGACGTTTTGTTGGATTTAGTTCACGTGTTTAGCTTCGGGTTCGCTTGTTGGACCTCCGTTTTAAAAATTATGCTCGGCCCAAAAAACCCGCAAACCTTTTAATCTTGGCCCAAACCCACTCATTTAGCCAACACAACACCTAGCCCACCAAGAGAGGCCCACACGCCCATAGCCCCTAAAATACACACAAATTAAATCAAATATTAAATTAAATATTAATAATGTAATTGAATTAAATAAATAATTAAACCATTTACCAAATTAAATAAGACATAAAATATAATTATACCAAATTAAAATATTGTAACTTCCTAACTTAAAATATTATATACTAAATTAAAGAAATATTATGCCTAATTAAAATCAATCATAACCAATTAAAAATATTGACTTCCTAATCTAACAAATTAAATGCCTAATTAACACCAATCAAATATTCAACCTTCCTAATTCACCAAAATTTGTCCCCCCAATCAATCAAATCCTTTTTTGTTTGACACCAAATCCAATCTATTCCTTGTGAGACAAGGGGAAGCCCTGGCCCTTCTCTATATAAACAACCCAAAGCCAAAGCCACCCCCTGGCCAATCTCTTGAATTCACGCATGCACAAAGCCAAAAAGCCCTAGACTCTCACGCATCCACTACTAAGAACAAGAAACAAACAATTCTCTCTTAGCCATATTCCCATTCACGCAAAACAACACAAGAAACTTCTCCCATTCACGCAACACAGTACCAAGAAACCCCATTCCATTCACACAAAACAGCACCATATACACCTGAACATAAAGCAAACACACATGAACAGCAGCCTCATTACCGTGACCAGAATAACTCCATAATAGTCCCTGTATTTGACCGAAACCAGCCCCATACAACAGCAAAATTAACCCTTACACCAACAACAAAAAAACCTTAAAACAGTCCCTAAAATCCTTGAAACAGTAACTAAAAAATTGCACTCTAAGCCTCCTTAAACAACCGAAAAACACAGCCCTTAGACCCCCCTAAAAAAACGCAAAAACAGTAGCTTTGAAGACCTGAAACAGTAAGCAGAAAATACAGAGGAAACAACAGCAAAACGGAGGTCAAACAGCAAGCTAAACAGCAAAACAGTGAGTTAAGACGCTAAACCAGTAAACCGGAGAAGTTGATGAGCTTTAACCCTTCCGATCTCCGTGAAACGCAAAGCCGAAAGTCAGCAAAAAAGGTTAGACCTGAGGGTATTTTTCACACTCGTTTTCAGTTTTATTTTTATTATTTATTGAGTATTGTTCGCATGATTATTATGTTAAAATGCATGTTGTGACCCTTGAGTAGATAAATATGCACGTATTACATAATATTGTATGTTGTGGCCTTGGAATAAAATGAAAGATATGTCAACTCTCGCGGTATATCGGATGGAAACCCGGACATAAATTTCATAGCCGATTCCGAATGGACGGTAGTATGATCTGTACTCGGGATACAACTTCATGTACCGCTTGAGTAAACGACACATTCTTTTGTTATATGTTGCTTTGATTTATTTATTATTCGTCATTTAAATTCCACATGTTATTTATTTATGTAATGATATGATCGAGCGCATGGGCTTAGTAAGTTGGACTAAAGGTCCCCTATTTTGAGGGGTTAAATCCTTTATCACGATGCTTTACCGCGCCGATTGATGTATATTCGGTTGAATGTAAGATGTGTTCAATCGGGTATATGAAGTCCGATATTATTGTTTTTTTATTGTTTATATGTATGACGTGATCGAGCGCATGAGCTTAGTAAGGTGGATTAAAGGTCCCTTATTCTGAGGGGTTAAAATCCTTTACCACGATGCTTTACCGTGCCGATTGATGTATATTCGGTTGAATGTAAGATGTGTTCAATCGGGTATACGGAGTCCGATATGATTGTCTTTATTTTTATATGCATGATGTGATCGAGCGCATGGGCTTAGTAAGTTGGATTAAAGGTCCCCTATTTTGAGGGGTTAAAACCCTTTATCACGATGCTTTGCCGCGCCGATCGGTGTATATTCGGTTGGATGTAAAATGTGTTCAATCCGGTATACGAAGTCTGATATAGTTATCTTTATCTTTGTATGCATTGTAATGAAAAGCGCATGGGCTTATTGTGTTGGATTAAAAAGGTTCTCCATTTGGGGGAAGGAAAGCCTAAAAGGCTACCTTTACCACGATATTTGCCGCATCTTTCATCTATTGATTGCATCATCTATCCCTGTCTTGGCTCGATCTATTATCATTGGTGCACCCATATTATCAGCCCTTGCACTTTCCTTTGTTCACGTACAAAAACCCGAAAGCCTTCCACGCACCTGCGCACTTCACTCAAAAACCACTTATGCTCGGCCACCTAAAATCTACTCACGTAAATAGCTCCCTGACCTAGCACACTCGTCACAGCCTGCCCCTTTGCGCCCAGCTCATAGCCCTCATGTTTCTGCCACAAATTCAGCCCTCACGTCACTTACCAAGACACACACAGCCCATCACAAATAAACTGCCCATTGACCACACATTCAACACAGCAAGCCACGTCCCCTACGCCCTTAGCAGCCTCTCAGTCCACAAACTCCCCTCGCAGCGCACGTTGCACAACCTTCACGCATCATGAACCAAATAGCTCATTGCCTCCACGCCTAGCCTGTCCACTCCACAACACATCCCCTAGCCTCTAGCCGCATAACTCAGCCCTCACGCAAAAGCCACAAACACTCAAAACAGCAGCTCCCTTTCACGCATCAGGCACCTCTAAAACAGCCCCGAACTACATCACAATACCACCAAAAAAGACCCACGCATGTGTTCGTGTCAATTCTAGAGATCCTTTCTGTATCACATCACGACATGCCTATCTTAGCATATAGTTGTCTTTTTTTACCTTATGCATTTGTATTACCTCTTTAGTTATCTATTTCTATTATGCGCTTAAGTGTATTTCCTTAATATGCATGCTTGTATGAATGTTATTTGTTTGCGCTTCTGTGCCTACCAATGTGAAATTGTATGCCTTCCGTATGCCAATTTATCTTTATGCATGAATTTGGACAAAGATTATATGCAAATAGGTTGTATGCAAATATGACAATGTGTTATGTGTAAACTTAGATATGAGCTTTGTACCTATGCATGCGAACTTAAAAGTAAATTATCCTTGGAAATATGTTGCTTAGGCTTGGTTAGATTATTGCACAAATCATTTTATTACAAGTGGCGTAAGTAAGGGACCATTCCGAACCCAACGGTTTGAGGTCCTCCCTTGCGAGGGGTGAGTGGGGCCCTAAATCTTTGTCCCGGTCCACACTGGGTGGCGACTCCATTATTCTCCGGTTTAGTCCCCCGCGGGCTACTCCATACTCCCAACTGGGCCGCGACCCCGGGACAGCATGCGTCGCCCAGTTCATGTGTCCCACACCGCTCTTGTTGTTTATTCGGCAACAGTATCTTGCTTGGAAGATTTCCAGCTCACTGTTCGTTATTCAAACGATATATATACCCTTATTACGACTTAAAGTCATCTTTGTCGGTTAGGAAACTTGCAGCAGTGAACCTAGTTACCTCAAGTTCTCTTTCTCCATAAATTAAGAAAGCATCCTTAGTTCGTCTAAGATACTCAAGGATATTCTTAACAACAATCCAGTGACCATCACCTGGATCGGCCTTATAGTGTCTACATATGCTCAAAACATATGAGACGTCAGGTTACATACATTTCAAAAACGTACGAACTCTGGGAGGGTTGTCAGCAGCTTTCTAGATCTATCCCAGTAGATCTTTATTCCTAGAATAAAGCCTGCTTTTCCCAGGTATACCATGGAGAATTTTTATGAAAGCCAAGCTTTCACCGATAATTTCATGGGAATGTTATTGCTAAGAAGCAATACATCATCAATTTATAGGACATTTATTGTCAGTGCTCTCCCACTAACCTTCTTATATACACAAGAATCATATTCGTTTTGAATTAAATCATATACCATTATGATCTCATCAAAACTTTGGTTCCAAGAAAACAATGCTTGCTTCAATCCATAAATGGATCGATTTAATTTGCAAACCTTGTTTGCATGTTTTGGCACAACAAAATCGTCAGGATGTTGTAAACGTCCTCCTAAAGGTTTCCGTTTAAGGAAAGTGGTTTTGACGTACCATGTGCCATATTTCACAAATGAAACATGCAGCATTAGCAAGCATTATCCAAATGGATTTAATCATGGCAACAAGCGAAAAAGTTTCGTCTTTATCAACACAATGTTGATGACGATACCCTTTCGCTAGAAGCCTAGCCTTGTACGTTTATATGTTCCCATCCATGTATGTCTTCCTTGAAGACTCATTTAGTACCAATAGGCACAATGCCTTCCGGTACATCAACCAGTGTCCAAACTTGGTTGTATACATGGAATCCATTTCGGACTTCATGGCACTTTGCCATAAAAGGAGTCGATGCCTTGTATCACTTCCTCATATGTAGCTGGTTTGTCTTCCTCGATAAGATTGATATATAAATGAGGTGAGATCAGAAACCCATATCTCCCAGGTTGTTTTTCTGACTCTCTCCGACCTACGTGGTTCTTGTGTATTCGAAGATTATTGGTATAGTTTCATCCCTGATGAACTGTTGGTGTTCCGTGAGGACTTGGTGCCTATAACAGCATTACTCCGATTTTCATCGAGTTTTACTTTCCTCCCACTTACCACTGCATTTTGGTATTCTTCTTAGGAAAACTGCATAGAGAGCAACAATTATATTGTTCTCTTGTGAGTTATATAAGTACTATACTTTGGTTTCCCTATGACAACCTACAAATAGGCATTTATCTGATTTGGGTTCTAGTTTGGTATCATCCAAACATTCAATTATATGCCCAGCATCCCAAATCATCAGGAATGAGAAACTCGGTTTCTTTCCTGTTCATATCTAATATGAAGTCTGTCTAACAGATTTTCATAGAACCTTATTCAAAATAAGTATTGCACTGTTTAATGTGTATCCTTAGAAGGCAATTGGCAGATCAGAGCGACTCATCATAAACCTAACGATGTCCAACAAAGTTTGGTTTCTCTGTTCAGACACACGGTCAAATTGAGGTGTCCCGAGAGGAGTCAACTGTGAAAGAATACCATACTCTTTCAAGTAATCGAGAAACTTATATGTTTAAGTACTATCCATCACGGTCCGACCGTAATGTTTTAATATTATTGTCAGTCTGTATTTATACTTCGTGTCGAAACTTTAAGAATTACTCAAAAGTTTCTCACTTGTGTTTCATAAGATACACATAACCGTAACGTAATGCCATATCCATAAAGGTTACGAAGTATTCATATCCACCTCTAGCCTAGCTAGACATGGGCCCACTTACGTCACCATGAACGAGGGCTAAAAGATCATTGTCACTTATACTTTTACCAAGTAAAAGGTGTTTTAGGCACTTTGCCTAATAAACTAGATTCGTAGACATCATTTGAATTAGAATCAAATCTGTCATAGTACCCACTCTTCGAAATTGTGGATATACGAGTCTTGTTAATGTGTCTCAGATAACAATGCCACAAATAAGTCACATCTGATTAATTCAGTTTGAGCTATTTGTTTGTCACGCTATATGTATGAGATTAATTTATATTCTAAATATAAATTTTGGTATTCACATCTAATTTTTTTATCTCAATATCATCTTTATAAACAAAACACTTAGTGTTCTAGAATATAAAGGTATACCCGCAACGAGTTAAACTAGATACAGAGATAATGTTCCTAGTCAAACTAGATACATTATAACAGATTCCTAATTTAAGTACATGCCCAAATGGCAGTTCCAAAACTTGGGTTTCTACGGCCAAAACAGCGACTCTCGTCCCGTTTCCAACTCATAGGTCGATCTCATCGGAAGCCAGTCTCCTGTTAATCAGCATATCCCGCACATCAGTACATATATTTATATACCACATCCGGTATCTAAAATCCAATTTTAAAACCAGTAGTGAACATGTTTATAACAAACATACCTGAAGCCGGAGCCTTGCCCGTCTTCACTTCCTTCTTGTCTGCCTTGTCCATACGATAGTCACGCTTCCAGTGACCCCGTTTGCCACAGTTTAGGCAGACATCTTGGGATATGTTCTTTGTCTTTCCAGAAGACTGTGACGATTTTGCCTTTGCCCTTATTTTTCACACCCCCAAAAGTCTTCGGCCAAGCCTTGGCCTTCTGAGATGTCGAAGTAAGATGCGCCTTGCGCTTCTTGCCCTTTTGTAAGCTCTGGCTCTGTCTCCTTAAGCATAGCCATTAACTCTCTAAGAGTTTTCTATTGCAATTAGTACTTCTAAGATCTATGTATAGATCTATGAAGATCCTTCAATTTCAATATCATAATATAACGATCTAATCCTTAGTTCTGACGAAGAAATTAAGGAGTCTTTACGACAAGCATAACGGATTGAGCACTAAAGTTATCATCACCATGAGTCTTCCAAAGCTCATGCTTGACTATTTGCTCAACTCCGGGCTCAGGCCCGAGATGTCACTCTATCCAATAAAGTAACTTCTCGGCTCCTAAGACTATCTCTAGGTGTAGGCATTGCATTGATGAGTCTCGTATGGAGGCAACTACCTCTTTAGTCATGAAAGTCGCGGGAAACGGACGTTGGAAGGGTAAAGTTGGAAAATGGAATTTTTGTTGGATTTAACCTCGTTGTTTGGCTCCGGTTGTTTGTTGGACTTCCGTTTCAAAGCTTATCTTAGGCCCAAAACCCCATAGACCACTTACCAAACCCAAACCAAACACAAAATACCCAAGCCTACCCACAAACCAAAACCCACGCCCAATGAGATGTTATTCACGCCCATTGTCTTTTAATTTAGGTAGATACACATGCTAAAATCAAGACAAATCCTTTCCTAATTAGAAGAAATCAAATCAAATCAAATCCAATCACAATCCTAAATTAGGAGATCTAATCCTTATGAGATACCAATTAGAATAAATGTCACTATCAATAGAAATCCTATTCCTAGTCGGATAAGGAAAGTCTCATCTCTCCTTTGCCTATAAAAAGAGGCATTCACCACCCATTCAAACCCCAGCTCACATACCTCTCTCACACGCCTAAAGCACTCCTCTTAAGTCTTCATCACACGCCCAAGCACCCCCCCTAAAGCCACCATTGCCGCACCCCAAGCCAGGATACCTAGCTTTTCCGCATCTTCACCATCACCATCAAAACCCTTCACGCCCAAGCCCTAAATTCAAGCCTCCATTGCCGCATTTTAGCCTCCCTTCACAGCCCCAAAAACACGCCTAAATAAGCCTCAAATATAGCCCTGAAGTCGCAGAAAACCCCATCCAATCACAGCCCCAATTGCACGCCCAACCAGTCCCAAAAACCCCCTTCACTGCACCTTGAACAGCCGAACAACTTAGCTCACTGTTCTGATCAGTTTTTGGCAGTGAGTTGAGCCTATAAAACAGTCCTAAATCACCTATGAACCACCTCAAAATCTGCATAAAGTTCCCCTAGAATACCTTAGGAAACCGCAACCCATAAGCCTTCCGAATCATCCAAAATAGTCCACAAAATCACCAAAACAGTGACCTGAAATGGTGCAGTGAAACAGCAGCGAAACGGAGTAAAAACAGCAGCCCGAACAGCAAAACAGCAAGGAAAGACGTTGAGTTTGTGAACTAAAAGAGTAGTGGATCATTCACTCTTCCAACGGACGTGTAACGCCCTTTCATGAGACGACAAAAGAGGTTAGACCTGAGGGCACCTTTTCACTAATATCTTTCGTTTTAATTTATTTATTTTAAGAATATTATTGCATGAGAGTCGTTTGGAGCATGATGTGATTATTGGATGAGCGGGATATGTGTTCCCTTTTGTGGTATATCGGATGGAAACCCGGACATAAATTTCATAGCCGATTCCGAATGGACGGTAGTATGATCTACACTCGGGATACAAAGCCAAGTACCGTTTAAGATACATATATCTTGTCTCATCCAAAATTTGTATTTGAGCATGCTATAGTTCGTAGGTTGTTTATTTATTATTTAAAGCATGGTTTAATTTAGTTTGTTATTTATTTGTAAAGCATATTTAGGTTGTTCTTTATGCATGTTATTAGTTTATGATGTGTTTGGATAATGATTTATACATGTTGATTTAATGGTTCAATATGCTCGTTGTGTTACATTGCGTGGAGTTATTTGGATGAAAGCATGTTAGATCTAAGTACCCTTGAGCATGATTATTGAGTAGACTTGGTTAGTTCATTGCACAAATTATATCATCACAAGTGACATAAGTAAGGGACCATTCCGAACCCAACGGTTTGAGGTCTTCCCTTGCGAGGGGTGAGTACGGCCTTAAATCTTTGTCCCGGTTCACATCGGGTGGCGACTCCATGTTATTTCGTACTTCCCAACTAGGCTGCGAGCCTAGAACAGCGTCGCCCAGGTTCTGTTGTCTACAGTCTAGCGACTCCACTGGGGATCTAGAGAATTGGCCTCGAAATCATGTCTTGTGATGTGTATGATTTGTGCTTTAGTTGACCGTTTCTGTAGTGGGTTGAAGGGGTTTTAATCAAAGGCATTATTAAAGCTAGGTGATGATTTGGTGTCTTCCTTCATTCACTACCCTTCGAGGAAAAGCTGTGGAGGCACTTATATTATCATTATTCGTAGCTCGTTGTGATGGAATAATCTGGAGGACTCGTTGTTTATTCCTGACACCAAGCGATAAGAGCCTAAGGGGCTTGGGTACTTAAGAGAGCCTCGCTCCACCCTCCCTCTGGGGAATCTACAACGGGAAATCCATTTGACAGTCAGTCACACACCATAACCCGTTGGCACGTACCTTAAGGTATAAAAAAGGTGCGCTCACTTGGTCGCTCGAACCCTTGAGTGGGGAGTCCTAGTTGTGGGCAATCTTTCGTCAGCGAGAGCCTTTGTCCGCACTCCCGAAAACCCACATGTGAACCTTAGTCGTAGAACTAGTAGAAATTATTCCTTTATGTTTATGTTTTGGACCATTGTCATTTGGATTCAGTTGGACTTGTTGTCATGAGGTATGGGCTTGTTGGGCCATTTAAACTGGGACGAGTCTGTACTTTATGGGGATCGGGCCAAAAGTTTCTAAAATATTGATGGGCCAACTAGTGTAGAATTCTTATCAGCTTATATATTACATGCATCGCACGCATCTCACGCATCTCATGCATACATGCATCATGTTAACCCTCTGTGTCTTAAAAGCCATCATAGATATCCGTTGGGTTAGAAAAACGATGGGCTTGTCTAAGAAGAGTTTAACAAACATAGATATCGAGGAAAGGAAACCGAAAAATAGAGAACTTTACGGCAAGAATAGAAAGACCATGGTGGGCCCAAAAAAAAGAAAAAAGGAAAAAAAAAAAAAATTTTGTTTTTAGTCCTTGATAGTTAGACATAAGTTCAATGATGAAATCGTTTGCTTTAGGGTGAAACCTTAGAAACGATAAACTCTTGATGTGCTTTTATCCGATACTTTGAGTGGTTGATCTATGTTAGACTCGTAAGCACTTCACTATAGGTTCTTAGCAGCGAAAACCTGAGTAGTTGGCAAGGTGACTAGTTGAAGAAATTGTAGGTCGGTGAATGACCGTTTGCTTAGATGTCTATCTTGATTTGCTTATGTTATGATGTGTGGTATGGTTGAAAATGAAAGAAAAGTCTCTAAAGAAAAGAATTGAACCACCTATAACCGATAAGCGTGAAGCTACCCATGGGCGAGTATTAGGACCACCATAAGGAGAAATGCTACCTTAAAGGGTAGGTGTGTTGAAAAAGAAAAAAGAAAAAAAAAGAAAAAGATGAAAAGAAAAAAAAAGAAAAAGAAGTTCAAAATGAAAAGAAAAAATAAAGAGAGAGACAAGAGAGAAAGAAAACCATACCACATTGAGCACAGAAAAGCAACTCCAGGCATAATTGAGACATCTAGGTTGGTTTGACCCACCGATCCCAATTTTTGAAACGAAATCACTGAGTTGGCTTGCTTAAGGATTAAGCTGTGAAAGAACCTTTGCACACACACACACTTTGAGTCTGGCATAGATCATTTATTCAAAAACTCAGATTTGAGTTGCATTGCATTGGGTGTTTTGAAAGTTCTTTGGTTTCATTACTAGGCATTCTTTGAGGACAATGATATGTATAACTATTGAGACTATTTCGTAGCATAGTATGATGATATAGAATGCCCCACCAAGTGGTTCATCTTGACCAAGTGCAAACAGTGGAGAGCAGAAAGCTAAACCAAGACTGGGGGCGACCAGTCTACCACATCGCGAATCAAGGACATAACAAGATATTGAGTCATGAGACCAGAGAGAAGACTGAGCAATCACCTGGAGAACTGGCGGAAGACCTAACCCAACAGAATATGAAATTCATTCATGCATGCATGCATGCACGTAACGTATTTTGCATTCTTTTTGTGTTTGTTTCGTTTTGTATTCACAGGTTTCAAAGAAGAAAAAGAGAAAGCGGCAAAGACAAGCCAACCAGAATCAGCGACATATGAGTAGTAGTTTTGGGGATGAGTCCCAGGGTTGAGGCCCACATCAGTTTGGGGCAAGGCCCACATCAGTTTCAGTTTGGGGTCGTGGCCCATATCAGTATTCGTTTGAGGATGAGTCCCAGGGTTGAGGCCCACATCAGCATCAGTTTGGGGCGAGGCCTACATCAGTTTGGGGCGAGGCCCACGTCAGTATCAGTTTGGGGCGAGGCCCACATCAGTATTAGTCTGGGGGCGAGGCTCACATCAGTGTATGTATGGGGGCGAGGCCCACATCAGTTTCAGTTTGGGGTCGAGGCCCATATCAGTATTCGTTTGGGGATGAGTCCCGGGGCGAGGCCCACATCAGTATCAGTTTGGCGCGAGGCCCACATCAGTTTGGGGCGAGCCCATGTCAGTATCAGTTTTGGGGCAAGGCCCACATCAGTTTCAGTCTGGGGGCGAGGCCCACATCAGTATCAGTTGGGGCGAGGCCCACATCAGTATCAACTCAGGGTCGAGGCCCACATATCAGCAGCATCGGGAATGAATCCCAGGGTCGAGGCCCACATTGTCAGCAGCATCGGGAATGAATCCCAGGGTCGAGACCCATATTGTTAGTTGTTTTGGGAATGAATCCCATAGACGAGGCCCACATCGTCAGAATTTGGAATGAATCCCAGGGCCGAGGCCCAGGTCGTCAGAATTTGGAATGAATCCCAGGGCTGAGGCCCACATCGTCAGAATTTGGAATGAATCCTAGGGCCGAGGCCCACATCTTCAGAATTTGGAAGAATCCCAGGGCCGAGGCCCACGTCGTCAGAATTTGGAATGAATCCCAGGGCCAAGGCCCACATCGTCAGAATTTGGAATGAATCCAGGGAATGAATCCTAGGGCCGAGGCCCACGTCGTCAGAATTGGAATGAATCCAGGGAATGAATCACAGGGCCGAGACCCACATCGTCAGAATTTGGAATGAATCTAGGGAATGAATCCCAGGGCCGAGGCCCATATTGTCAGAATTTGGAATGAATCCAGGGAATGAATCCCAGGGCGAGGCCCACGTCGTCAGAATTTGGAATGAATCCCAGGGCCAAGGCCCATGTTGTCAGAATTTGGAATGAATCCAGGGAATGAATCCCAGGGCCGAGGCCCACATCGTCAGAATTTGGAATGAATCCACGGAATGAATCCCAGGGCCGAGGCCCATATCGTCTGAATTTTGGAATGAATCCAGGGAATGAATCACAGGGCCGAGGTCCACATCATCAGAATTTAATCCAGGGAATGAATCCCAGGGCCGAGGCCCACTTCACCAGCAGTTTTGGGAATGAATCCCAGGGTCGAGACCAACTTTATCAACTCGTTTCGGAAATGGACCATCATCACATCAACGATGCCTCGGAAATGTGGTTTAGCATGCCGAAAATGGCACTCCGAAAATGGAGCACGGTTCGGAAATGGACCATCATCATATCTGCGACACCCTAAGTATGGGGTTAGCACAACCAGATCATCATGTTTAGGGCAAGGTCCCTATTGTCAGCGGTGTTGGGTCGAGGTGCCCAGGGTCGAGGTGCCCCCGTTATCGGTTGCAGTTCCGGGATGCGTCCCAGAGTCGAAGGCCCACTGCATCATTATCACAGTTCACATTCGGTGGTTCGGGAACAAAGCCCATAGGTCGCAGCACCTCACCACCAGATCAACTCAGTTCGAAGCAGCAGGCATACCAGGTGGCAGCTGGCGAGCCAAGTAAGTAAAAATGCATTGCATGTACTTTGATAGGATTATCATTGTCACACACTGCACAAGTCCCATCAAAGTGGGGGCGACTTTAGGCATTGAATTTTTACACATTAGCCCAATGATGAGTCTCGTATGGAGGCAACTACCTCTTTAGTCATGAAAGTCGCGGGAAACAGACGTTGGAAGGGTAAAGTTGGAAAATGGAATTTTTGTTGGATTTAACCTCGTTGTTTGGCTCCGGTTGTTTGTTGGACTTCCGTTTCAAAGCTTATCTTAGGCCCAAAACCCCATAGACCACTTACCAAACCCAAACCAAACACAAAATACCCAAGCCTACCCACAAACCAAAACCCACGCCCAAGGAGATGTGATTCACGCCCATTGCCTTTTAATTTAGGTAGATACACATTTATCACATGCTAAAATCAAGACAAATCCTTTCCTAATTAGAAGAAATCAAATCAAATCAAATCCAATCACAATCCTAAATTATGAGATCTATTCCTTATGAGATACCAATTAGAATAAATGTCACTATCAATAGAAATCATATTCCTAGTCGGATAAGGAAAGTCTCATCTCATTTGCCTATAAAAAGAGGCCTTCACCACCCATTCAAACCCCAGCTCACATACCTCTCTCACACGCCTAAAGCACTCTCTTAAGTCTTCATCACACGCCCAAGCACCCCCCTAAAGCCACCATTGTCGCACCACCAAGCCAGGATACCTAGCTTTTCCGCATCTTCACCATCACCATCAATACCCTTCACGCCCAAGCCTTAAATTCAAGCCTCCATTGCCACATTTTAGCCTCCCTTCACAGCCCCAAAAACACGCCTAAATAAGCCTCAAATATAGCCCTGAAGTCGCACAAAACCCCCTCCAATCACAGCCCCAATTGCACGCCCAAACTAGTCCCAAAAACCCCCTTCAGTGCACCTTGAACTGCCGGAACTTAGCTCACTATCTGATCAGTTTTGGCAGTGAGTTGAGCCTATAAAATAGTCCTAAAATCACCTATAAACCACCTCAAAAATCTGCATAAAGTTCCCCTAGAATACCTTAGGAAACCGCAACCATAAGCCTTCCGAATCATCCAAAATAGTCCACAAAATCACCAAAACAGTGACCTGAAACGGTGCAGTGAAACAGCAGCGAAACGGAGTAAAAACAGCAGCCCGAACAGCAAAACAACAAGGAAAGACATTGAGTTGGTGAACTAAAAGAGTAGTGGATCATTCACTCTTCCAACGGACGTGTAACGCCCTTTCCTGAGACGACAAAAGAGGTTAGACCTGAGGGCACCTTTTCACTAATATCTTTCGTTTTAATTTATTTATTTTAAGAATATTATTGCATGAGAGTCATTTGGAGCATGATGTGATTGTTGGATGAGCGGGATATGTGTTCCCTTTTGTGGTATATCGGATGGAAACCCAAGCATAAATTTCATAGCCGATTCCGAATGGACGGTAGTATGATCTATACTCGGGATACAACGCCAAGTACCGTTTAAGATACATATATCTTGTCTCATCCAAAATTTGTATTTGAGCATGCTATAGCTCGTAGGTTGTTTATTTATTATTTAAAGCATGGTTTAATTAGTTGTTATTATTTGTTAAAGCATATTTAGGTTGTTCTTTATGCATGTTATTAGTTTATGATGTGTTTGGATAATGATTTATACATGTTGATTTAATGGTTCAATATGCTCGTTGTGTACGTGGAGTTATTTGGATGAAAGCATGTTAGATCTAAGTACCCTTGAGCATGATTATTGAGTAGACTTGGTTAGTTCATTGCACAAATTATATCATCACAAGTGACATAAGTAAGGGACCATTCCGAACCCAACGGTTTGAGGTCTTCCCTTGCGAGGGGTGAGTGCGGCCTTAAATCTTTGTCCCGGTTCACACCGGGTGGCGACTTCATGTTATTTCGTACTTCCCAACTAGGTCGCAAGCCTAGAACAGCGTCGCCCAGGTTCTGTTGTCTACACTAGGTTATATTCTCAATATGAAAATTAAAGCCGTAAAATACATTTTTCACCTATGATTATGTCCTTTGATGTTAATATTTTAGTTATTTTGATTCCAATAGTCCAACTATCCAATCAACGATTTCGGGTACAATCGAATATAATGATTATTATAGTCTAACTATATAATCAACTACTATTTGATTGGTTAAATTCAAATATATTGATTATTATAATCCAATTATATAATCAACTATAAATGAAGTAGTTTGAATACAGTTCAACTGTTAATTAAAACAACAATTGAATATTAGTCCAACTAATATATATAAATTTTTAATGACGAAAAATGAAATGAGCGCGTATTCGCAAGTATCTAAACGAAATTACAAATTTAATACTTGCCTCCCACTTTTTTTCGGCGAGCCTCTAACCCTCTATGGAGTACTCGGGAAACCTAGTTTCCTAGTGGGCTAGGATCCCGTTAAATAACACACAACCTTGACTTTGGCCAACAAGTTGTATGAAACTTAATTAGGTAAATCTCTAAGATCAATTGGATCACATCCAATTCCTAGATCCAGTAGGTGGATTTCCAAGTCTGAAACATATATCTAATATATGCCAATATATTCGATATATTCCCTAATCTTTTTCCTCTGAATCAACTAAGCCTTGGCTTTGGCTCAACAAGCTTAATGAAACCAGTTAAACGTGACCCATTGACAGTGAGAAAGCTTCGTAATCGAGGCCGATGAACAAGAAGTGACCTTGACTTTGGCCAATAAATCACAACTTGCCCAAGGCGTACGATATGGAACAAAGCCTTCATGATTCAACACATCCGCGATGGACAAAGGTCTTGACTTTGGCCAACACACCAATGCCAATCTTGGATCTTCAGAGAGAATCACTCAATGGAATGAAAAACGCTTAATATAAAATGGGGGTTTTTATCGCGATTTGGCAACCAATTTATTATCTTTAATTAGGTCTCATCATACACCATTAAGCATGTATTCTAAAAGCATAGTAAGGCGCGATAAAATTTAATAATGATATGCGGATGGATATACAACAAACTTGTTCCTATAACAAATCTCTCATTTTCTTCTCTCTCCCGCTAGCACTATTCATACTTCTACCCAATTACATAATACTTCTAAAGAAACCTCATTTACATTGAGGGGAATAGGTGAGAAGAGAAATACAATGAGAAAAGAGGTAATAGGCTGGACACACAGGTCCAATTTAATAAATTCTAAATTTATTACAACAATTTCCAAAATTGCCCTCACCCTTCTAATATCCATCTGATATACATTATTCATACATACATCCAAGTATTCACACAAAGCATGTTATTCAATCAATCTAATCCAATTAATTAATCTTTAATTAGTGACCATCCAATGTTCAAACAACGATTTGATTTGCGCGAGTCCAACTCGTTTAAGAATAAATACCTAAAGTACGTATTCTTGAATTATATTGAACAATAATTTTAAATCCAATTTAAATTATATTCAATACTAATTCATATTTAATTCCAAATTAAATAATTACACTTTCAATAGTGCTTTTTAGACTTGTATTCCAAATCCAATCTTAACGGGTCTCAAAGGCCCAATTAGTATACAATACTATTAAAGTCCAATAGGCTTTCAATTAATTCTTAAGGCATGGGCTTTGGCAATTATGGGTCAAACCCAAGATGCCAAGGCCCAATTAGGAATCACCATATGCCAAAAATCAATTAGGCCCATTAGGCCTAATCAAAATTTTAAAGGCCCAATTATCATATTTGGACTTTATGGAAATGGTTTTAGGCCCAATTGGATCCAACCAATTATCCTAAACCAAACTTGGCCCAACCAAGCCCATTAAGCCAAAATACAATAAATTAAATTAACTCATTATTCCAAATTACAAATTAATTCAATTCAAGTGTAATTACCATAATTAATTAATTAATCTAATGCTTCCAAAAAACTAATTAATTCAATTAATCATGCTCTACATTTCCAATTCATGTCCAATACAAATTGAAGCAAAGTCAATCTATATTCAACATCATACCAACATAACCAAACAATCAATTTAGGCAAATCATGCTCCAAACACAAAAATCCAAAATTAAAGTTTATAAACCCTAAACTCAAATCAAGCTTAGATCTCCCTCTAATACCATTGTTAGTGTTCCTAGAATATGCCAAGATTTTCTAAGAGTGATTTGTGTGTGAATAAATCAAAGGGAGTTGTGGAATACTCACATTGATCGGATGAGTTTCAAAACTTTTTACATGGATGTTGAAGCTTCCAAGCCTTCTTTGAGTGTTTCCAACACTTGGGTGAGTTTCCCTATCACCTTGATTCACTCCTTTTAAGTGCTAGCTTGAACAAAACGAACCAAAACCATTTTCCAATAGAAACGAGATTCAGCTTAAGAGAGAAGAGTCCATTCGGCCTTGGTGAGACATGGCCATTCGACCAAGAGAAACAAGGCCAATTCGGCAAAGAGAAACAAGGCCAATTTGGCCAAGGAGAATGGAGAGAGAGAGAACATATTTGATATTTTGGTTTTTTAAAAACCTATCACCAAAATCAACTACAAATGGTGTATATCTTTTTCAAAAAGATAAAGCAAAGTGTGTTGTGTAAGTTACCATAATTACACTCAACCACTTCCATCAACAAAAAGTGACAAGATGTCCAAAACAAAAGTGATTAGTGATGTAAGTTGGTGGGACCCACTTTAAATTCAAAATTCAAGTGGTTTCCTCAACACACTTCGGGCTCGAGTTCGTTTAATTCGATTAAACGAATTTTCCGTCGCGACCTAATTAATTCTGATTTAATTAAATAATAATGCCTACCAAAATTATTATTAAAGTCGCTTACGAATTAATTCCAAATTAATTCGTTCGCTAGAATTAAAATCCAATTTAATTCCGCGTTGAAATCCGATTTCATTTAATATATCCAATATTATTTTAGCCCAATTAAATAAATTAAATAGAAAAATCCAATTTAACTATTAAATTTATTTTACCGATTAATTCCAAATTAATCGCGTTCTCTCATATCGACGAATTTAATCCCAGATAAATTCTCGACGCAATTAATCTCAAATTAATTCTTTCTCTTTTAATTAATCCCAGATTAATTTATTGCCGTAATTAATCCCAGATTAATTTTCTCTCTCTTAATTAATCCTAGATTAATTTTCTGTTTGAGTCAAATCTCAACGGTAAATCTTCGGGAAACGACCCAAGAGATCCCTGGTTATGTTAGCAGTAAATACGGTCATCGGACTATCCGAATACGTGCGTACTCGGTACCACGTTCTTACCGATTTACAAGACATGGTTGGCTTCTATCAAAGCACCGTGCCTACCCAATTCTCCAGAAATATTCTTTAAAGGAATATGTAATCTTTGTCAGGCGTAGCATACGTAGTATTGCGTATTACGATCCAGTATCAGAATGTCACATGCTAGGCTTGGGGCTGGAATTGTGTATGCCCCGTACGAAGCATATATCGGATCTCTGGTAACTAGTCTCTATAATTGGATAATCCTGACCTTGTCATATTATCCCGATAGCTGCAACATACAAGAGTACCAGTTCCGTATCCTGCGTGAACATCATCTCCATATGACTTAAGTGATACTTCCATCTTGACATCACATCCAATACATTACGATTCTCAGTATACCCAGAAGAGGCGTACACATAACCTGTTAAAGCACCAGACGACCAAAACCAAAGTATACTGATTGTCGCAAGTATTAGCGATGCAAGTCTCAGGTTAAGACCAAATACACCTACCCTGATTCGGATTCCCATAGACACATAGTCATACTACCAATAGGATTCTGATGGGTCTATCCTAAGCGAAGCTGTTTCCGTACCATCGGTAAACAGAACCTCATATTACACTTGCATGAGTATCCAATACCCAAATATACGAGAACTATGCCAGTACGCTTCCATAACACGCACATGTGTAATACTAGTCTATTCCGCATTATCGATGTCCAGTCTCGATAATACTACGATTATGGATATTTAATGATTAAACCTTAGTTGATTAATATTGTCCCATATCTTATTAATCCGGCACTAATCATATGGACTTTTATCATTTATATATCCAGGTAATCCAATTACAAATGATAAAAGAGCAATTTCCTTTGTCACATAGTCATTTTGTACAACAACGCCATGTTCTGTACAAATAGTGATGATATGGGTCATAATTTTCCAACATACAGGGCATAGGTATTCATTATATGATTAGCAATCTGTTAAATCCATGGTCGTGGTATACTTCAAAAGTAAGTTCTGAGTGTTATTTAGAAGATTGCTAATAAGATACGTCGACACAATTATACCTATAGTGATTTGACGTTTATATGTATATCTCTGGGATAATTCGAATACCTGTGATGGATGGATTATATGTATGCAATGACCTTATCTTGTATGATTCAGAGAGTTCATCCGTGGTCGTCATAATTTACGGGTGGGTGAATTATGGACACGAAATTGGATTTTGTGACAGATATGCCTGAATCTAGAGAGTCTCACCAATGAAATATACTCGTAGAGCACTAGGGCAACTGTTATGAATAATACTGATTATTTATAACTCGTTTAATGGTTAAACGAAAAATACATTCAATCGAGACCTAACGGTCATTTCTGAATTAATGTGTATTTGTATTTAATATTTGATATTATTAAATACACATTAATTAATTGTCAAATTGAGATATTTGACATATATCATTAATATATGTATTTGAGATATTTAATGTAAATATAATACATATATTTAAGATATTTTTATTTAATTATTTAATTATTTAATTGTTAAATAATTAAGTTAATTGAAAATTAAATATCTTTGCCATGATTAATGTTACGAAATGGCATGATTTGGTTGGTTCACTTGTTGATTCACTTTTTTGATAAAGGTTATCAAATTGAACAAGTAAACCTTAACAAATCAAATTGAAACAAAAATTAAATATTTGATATTTATTTTTTTCACCAATTTCGTCCATAACAAAAAAAAAAGGAATATAAATTGTTTTTGTTTCATTTTTTATTTTTAGAAGACAAGTTACAATATATTTTACTAAGAAAAGTTTGAGAGAAAGTTGAAGAACAAAAGGGAAAAGCTTGGGAAAATATTGATTTTGTAAGTAATTTCTTATTTTCTTCAACATGAAAATTGTTTCTATGTTTCTAAGCTTCAATATGTGTTGCTTAGAATTTTCTCTACTCTTTACTTATTTAAATTAATTGATTGGTTTGGAAAGATGTTGCATGTGTGTATGAACAAAGTATGCTTATAATTAGTTATTAAGCATTCTTTTGATTAATTAGTAATCAAGTTGCCATTTTAGAGTTGCTTAGCCATTCATAAATAACCTAGAATTGTTCTTGAGTTATTTCATGATGGTGAGACTTGATTGGTGTGGTATTGAATTGATTAAAGTGTTGAATTTTATCAATTTACTGTAAATTGTGCAATTGGTGTAATTTGTGAAATTAGGGTTCGAAACCCAATCCAATTTTGGGGCTTTTCATATATGTGATTTAATTTGATGTATATTAAATTTTGGATTGATTGGATTTGATCTTGATGTGTTTTGAACAAAAAAAAGACCAAATTGCAAATCCTGAAATTATAGGGGCTGTTCGGCAATTTTAGAAAAATTTGAAATTTTTGTTGCAAATTATATTTTCATGTATTAGACATGTATAAATCAATTTGGGATTGATTTGGAATCACTTAAATATGTATTTGACAATTTAAGGACCAAAATGATCAAAATGCAAAGTTTATGGGTCTCATGGTAATTAATGATAAATCTGATTTTTCAGATAAAAATTCAGTTTTTATTTATTGAGTAATTAGAATAAATTGGTTTATTTTATTTACCCAAGAAAAATATTTATCGAAAATTATTTCGGAGTGAAAATACGCGAAAACGGTGAAAAACGGCGTTATCGGGTAACTGCTGCCCACACAGTGAACTGGGCACTGTTCGGGCAGTTCACGAACTGTCCAAATATTTTTGGGGCTGACCTGGGCAGTCCCAATGTGCATTGGTCGGTCGGTTCAGTCGGAAACGCGTTTTATGCTATTTTGCGGAAAAACGTTTACGCAAAAGTTTCGCGATGTTTCTATATTATTTATGTCGTTATATGATATCGAATAAATATGTTTAGATGAAATATGAATGGATTATCAATATTGGATATTGAATAATTTATTCATAAGTTTAAAAATTTTAAATTACGATTTCGCCTGAACCGAGCTCCTTTCGCTGCGCCTCCATGATATATATATATATATATGTAATTTTTTTAGAAAATTTCCTACAAAAAGTGAGTGGGTGCAGTCACTCTATATAAATTCATATTTGCGTGTAAAATAATAAAGAAGTGTTTGCTGAAAAAGAAAAGAGATACGTTGAGACAGTTGGAGGTTTTACCTGTTTCGTTTAACTCCGGAAAGAGTGTTTTGGCGGTGTGGTTTCCAACGATTTCAAAAATAATAATAATAATAATTTTTTTTTTCTCTTTAATCTAATTGCTTCTTTGTTTGTTCATCAATTTTTTAAGAACTTAAATTCATCATATGGAAATTTTAATGAGTTTTATTAAGTCACGAAAAATACCCAATGTTTTGATATTTAAATTGTATATTTATTTTTTAATCTCTTATTTTTTTTTCAATATTTTTTTATTGGGATATTCATCTTTTTGCATAAGACTCATAATGTATCTCTTATTAAGTATATTTTTTTTTCGGTTTATAAAATTTTATGTTTTTTAATATATAAAATTTTTAATTTAACTTGGGATATGATTGTTAACTGAGTCCGGCCCTAGCAACAATGATACATAAAGTAATGTAGATATGTTAATATGGTTGGCAAAATTATTACACGATATAAATATGATATAAAATTTCATATTCGGCTTAATATAAATTGATGTGATTAATAATTTTATTGTATCATGTCAATTCTTTTATTAATCGTTTTGTATTTGTATTATATCACATCAACATGTTAATCATTTATAATAAAAATAATATTCATGTATCGTGTCAACTCGATATGAATACCTGTACAACCCATTTATTGATCGTGTTAATATATCATGTCATGTCGATCTGTTTATTAAATGAATCTTGTTTATGTTCAAAAATTTTGACACGATTACTAAATGGTCATATTTGTATTTGCCTAAATTTACCGCAATACAATTATAATAAGGTACGAGAACACGAATTTTCATCTCTAAAAACAGCGGAACAGATTAAATAGAGGCAATTACTATGGAAACTAAAAACAATATCCTTTACAGCAAGAATTAGAAATTTTAAAATCATCTTATTAATTGGTTTAAATATTATAAATAATTTAATGTTATAATTATTAATTTTAATTGGTTTAAATATTATACAAATTGTGTAAGTATTTAACAAAAATATTATAATCATTATTAATATGTACTAAAAAAACATCTCAGCAATAATCAAAACGGTTCTGTTTGTAGAGTCAACAAGGAGGTGTGGTCCTGAACGCGCTGACCAACACACAATATAAACGTGGCGTGTGCTTAGCACGGCGTCGTTTACAATCTCCCCTTCGTAAGAATACAAAATTAATTAAAAAATAACAAAAACACACACATACATAGCCAAGCGAAGCCAAGCGAAGCCAAGCATCAGCCTTCTCTCAAATTCCACCTAACCCAACTCTCTCTCCTTGATTCTTTCCTTCATCTCTCTCCCTCTCTCTAAAATCTTCTATTATAGCTCCTCTCTCTCCGGTCTCTCATCCTTTAAGGTGTCGTTTTATTTTATTTTCAATTTTTTTGGGGTTTTATTTGTTTTATTTGTTTTTTTTATTTTTTTTAATTGTGATTATTGAAATTTCTTCGTTAATTTGCTTCATTTTTGTCTTGACCTTGCTGTTTTTGTTAATTTTTAGCTTACTAACAATTTTGTTTTTCTGGGTTATTGTTGGAATGATCTGTACCTTATTAATAATTCAATTTCATTTTCTGTTACGGTTTGAGATTGTCTCTATAGTTGATTTTGTAATCTAGATCATTATGGGTGTTTGATTTGATGTAGATATAAAAAAATGCTGAGGAATTGTTGAAATTTATCGATACACTTTTGTTTTGCTATAATTATGATCCTTTCTAGATGTATTCTTTTGGTATTTTGAATTTTTAGTTTATAGTGTTGATGCTGTAGTGATTTAGGGCGGGGGCAAAATTTTATATTAGGGGTGTTTAAATTTTCTTTTTAATGTAATATTGGTGGGCTAATTTATTTATTTATTTAGAAGAAAAATAAAATAAATTATGGGTTCGGCACCAGGCTTGGACATGGGGGCAACCAACACCTGGTGCCGTCCATTTAGTTGATAATCTTGGGTTTAAGGGCTTTGGATCTGTGTTTGTTTGTAATGATCAAGAAGACCCAAAATGTTCGGCACCAGGCTTGGGCATGGGGGCAACCAACACCTGGTGCCGTCCATTTAGTTGATAATCTAGGGTTTAAGGGCTTTGGATCTGTGTTTGTTTGTAATGATCAAGAAGACCCAAAATTTTTGTTTGTCATTTTAGGTCATCAAACTCTTGAAGTTGGAGAATTTATGAATTTTCTGGTGATATTGTGTTTGTTTAATTATGATTCGCGAAATGATAGATGATTGATTTTAATATGAATCTCTGTAATCTAATCTGTACACTTAAGGTGCATTTACTTGTTTGATTATTAGCATAAATGAAGTTTTCTTAGATACTTGTTGGTGACTCCTTACTTTTTAGAAAGTTCTTTTGTTTAAACATTGCATAGATTTATGCTATGGTTGTTGATTTACCTTAATTGATAACATGTTTAGATTCTGGTATGCAATTGGCTTTTTGCAATTTATGGCCTGAAAAGCTCTGTCGACATTATTGCTTATGCCTTTTCTTATATATGCAGGTGATTTTGCTCTACAATCATAATGGGTTCTTTCTTCAGAGGCCTGAACGAGGATTCAGGAGATTCTCCGCTGAACATTCTTAGGTGTCCATTTTGAGGAACATTAATGAGCCCACTAATTTCTCATTTGCATCGTCCTTACCCTTCCCAATGCCTGTAATTTATTTATTTTTCCAACCTATTCTTTTAGATCTGATCATTTTTGCTTGCAGTCAGTGTAGTCACATGGAGTTAGTTGAACTCCCTGAGACTCATACCATTTTCTATTTTCTTGCTCAGTTGTGTGCAGCCAAAGGTCCAATTTTTGAAGATGGTCCAAACTTTGATATGGCTTTCAAGCTATTCCATGGGCATGATGGAGTAGTCCCACTTTCTGAAAGATCGTTTGTGAGACCTGATATATCTGATCCTGAGGTAAAAGCACCCCAGTTCAATCCTTTAGCTGCTAAAGCAGCCACCATCAGTCTTTCATCCTTTGGACTTGGAGGACCATTTGGATTTGATTCATTTTCAGACAAGTGGAAGAATCAAAAGGAAAATTCGAAACCCTCCAAAAAAGAGTCTTCTTCAAAGGTAAAACCACATGCATTTTTCAAATTAAACAAACAATATGTTGATCTTTCTTTTCCCGGCATTTCAGATTTTTCTTTTCCCGGTCTTTTGACATGTTTATATGTTGATCTTTCAGGGAGGAAAATCAAACCATGAGGCTATGAGCAATGAGTGGCTGCAAACTGGGAACTGCCCAATTGCTAAGTCATATCGTGCAGTTAGCGGTGTATTGCCACTGGTTGCAAAGGTTTTTCAGCCCCCTCCTGGAATGAAAATTAAGTGCCCACCAGCAGTAGTTGCAGCCAGAGCAGCTATAGCACGAACTGCTTTCGCAAAGAATCTCCGTCCTCAACCCTTGCCTGCAAAAATACTTGTGATTGGGATGTTGGGCATGGCAGCAAATGTTCCTTTAGGTATATGGAGGGAACACACTGAAAAGTTCTCAGTGTCTTGGTTTGCCGCTGTCCATGCAGCTGTTCCATTCATAGCCATGCTGAGGAAGTCTGTGTTGATGCCAAAGTCTGCTATGGCATTTACCATTGCAGCATCTGTATTGGGACAGGTCATTGGATCAAGGGCAGAGCGATACCGTATGAAGGCAGTATCTGAAAAAAGAGTGGCTCTTGAGGAAGAGTCTGTTGGAAGTGCAAGTCAGCTGCAGGTTGCTGTTAATGGTGGGCATTGTGGCAAACATGCAAAATGGGATTCGGTTTCTCTCCTGGTGGCAAAATCCTCTACTGCTACAGATGTATTTTGCTGATCTTGATGTTGTTTCTCCAAGTATATCGATCAGACACATTATCCTTTGTTGTTCATTCCTTTATTGTAATGGAGACCTGTTTTCAGCTGGTGATGAGAGATGAAATAAAGTCAGTTGCTCTCATCGAGTTTGTATTTTCCTCTTTAATCTTTGATTTTAGATTTTATGTCTGTTTCCTTTTGTGTAAAAGATAGATAATACTCTCAACACTGAAAGAGTGGTGCATACTGCAGATGAAAAAATGAGAATGATTTGTCTTCAATCAAGGTTCATTTTCATATGTTGTGGAAATTTAAAGTTCAGACTTAGCCAAATAAAAATAACAATTGAAGCTTGCAGATATGTCAAAGTAGTAAGTAGAAGGAAGAGAGAATGAGGTGAGGTGGATACAACTTCCACTGGAATTTCAACAAATCCGGCTTACAAAATTTTGACTTATTATTTACAGTTGCTGCTACTTTTACACGTCTTTGAAACTGCATTTGTTGTAGTCTCAACAAACATGTGAGACTGGGTCGTGGATAGAGGTGGATAGGTATGCACTATGGTTCGGTTGCAGTTTTTGCCAAAGCTATATCACAATCGAATCTTAAATTGGCATAACTATACGGTTTCATCGATTGCGGTTTTGGTATATGTTGAACCGCAATCGAATCTTAAACCAGACGAACTGTGTTGTTCGGTTTGATTTAAGGTTTGAAACCATTTTTTTAAATAAAATAAATTAAATTGTTATAAAAATAATAAAAAATTAAAAAGTTATTAAGAGTAAATAAATTAATTAAATTGTTATAAAAATAATAAAAAATTAAAGATTTACTAAGAGTAAGACTAAAAGTAGACATTGATAATTTATTTATTGTTTTGAAAAACAAATTGCACTTACATAAGCTGCCTACGTATTCTCTTGGGGCGTAGAAGAATCAAAGTTCACAATTCCTAAATAAATTAAATATAATTATTTTTAATAATTTACCCCATTAAAATTTTATTCATCTTATCCGGGGAAAGCGGCCCGGTTCTTGAGTCTTCAGTTCCAGTTGTGTCCGAATTTTTTGACCGAACACCATTTTGCTTACAAAAAGTACACAATTCTCTTCTATTTTTAGAATACGACTAAATTAAATTAATTGATTTTTTAATAGTTGCAATATGAAAGTTTAAAGATTTCAAACCATCTTGTACACATAAGTTCAAATATGACATGCACATCGAATATGAGAAAATTTACCTTCCAAATTTGATTGGCAAATAGCTTTAAATTCATTAATTGATGCAGTATTAGCCGATATATTATCAAATCCAATAGCTAAAATTTTTTGCACTAATCCATATTGCTGTAAAATATTACCAATCATTACATAAATATTATGTGCAGTGTGTGCATCATCAAAAAGCCGAAATGCAATAATTCTTTTTTGAAAAAATCATGAATCATCAATCCAACGACATGTCATACTCATGTATGAATGTGACTGCCAATGGTCACTTCATATGTCACTATAAATTGCAACACGACCTTTAAGTTTAAAAAATAATTCTCTTAAATTATTTTGACATTTTGCATACAATTCCATCATTTTTTCTTTTACATATCATCCTAGTAAGTTTACATAGAGCATGATTCAAATTTTCATGTATTAAATCATTAAAAGACGTTTTTCCATCAAAAGTAAAAGCTAAATGTTACATGTCAATAAATTTAGTTAGATTATCTTTCCATTGAGATTAATTATATTTAAATAATTAAGTAGAAGAAGACGAACCTGAATCGGAAGAAAAAAATCTTGTCATTTGTGTTTGTGTTGTATCAATCTCAAACTCAGCTTTATGAGTACTTCTCATATGACCCGTCATAGTTCCATACCCACCGGTGTGTTTGTAAATTTTTCTATAATAATTGCAGACATCATTCTTCTCACCAGTGATATCATTCACGACCAGATTGAGATATTTTGTCAAAATTTCAGAACCTCGATTTCTCATTTGAATACGTGAAGTTATTTCGCTGGTGGCATGTTCAGTGATATCCTCAGCCTAAAAAATGTTAGTGTTGTGTGATGAGTTTGCCATTATAATGAAGAGATTGAGATAATAAGAGAATAAATTGATTGAATATATGAGATTTGAGAAATTGAGAGAGTGAGAAGAGAATAAATGATTTTATGGTTTTGGAAAATGAGTTAAATGGTTATTTATAGTGTTTTATTTTTTTTTAATTTTTTATGATGCCTAAAATACCCCAAAAATATAGTTGTTGGGAGGGATAAATTAGACATTTTAAACTTTTATTATTATTAAAAATAATATTACTGTTACGGTTAACGGTTGAAACCGTTACGGTTCAAATCGGGACCGTAACTGTTACGGTTCAAACCGGTTCAATCTTAATCGAACCGAACTCGACTGGTTCAGTTACGGTTATGATTCAGTTGCATATTCAACGGTTCAGTTTACGTTTGATCAACGATTCAGTTGCGATTCAGTATGGTTCTGAACAACAACAGTGTGCATGTCTAGAGGTGAACAAATGGTGGTCTGAGTGATCTTCTGCCGAATCATTCAGGACATGTCAGAACTTAAATTTGGAAAATAGAAGAGTGGATTGGGCCGGGTAGCGTTGATCGGGTTCATGTCATAAATCAAAATATTTTTCCATTTAAAAATAAAAACTTTCGATAGGGTCGAATCGAGTCATATATATGTTTAGGGTATTGCTACAATACCCTTGGGTATCAGATACCCAAGGGTTGGTAGCATTAAAAAAAATGAGAGTAACTGGTTGCAACAACCGGTTGCAACCAGTTACTGAAAAAAAAATTAAAAATAATTTTTTATTATTAAATTTATAAAATATTAATAAAAATAAAATTATAAAAAATTATTGTAAGTTTTTTAAAATTTATTTTTAAAAATACTGAAAAATAAAATAAAAAAATATAAAAAATTTATTTTTTTATAATACTGATAAAATAAAATAATATAAAAATATATTGCATATTTATTGGTGAAAGTTGCACGTTTAATGCTAGAGGTTGCATATTCAATGGTCATAGTTACATGTGCGATTTTCGAGGCAGATGCAGTTGCAAGTTATTGCTAAAGTTTCAAGTCCAACGGTTACATTTTGCATGTTTATTGCTAAAGGTTTCATCTTCGAATTATTGCATATTTATTGGTGCAAGTTGCAAGTTTAATGGTCGAGGTTGCATATTCAATGATCATAGTTACATGTGCAATTTTCGAGGCAAAGGCAGTTGCATGTTATTGCTAAAGTTTCAAGTCCAACAGTTTCATTTTGCATGTTTATTGCTAAAGGTTTCATCTTCGAAATATTGCATATTTATTGGTGAAAGTTGCACATTTAATGCTAGAGGTTGCATATTCAATGGTCATAGGTACATGTGCGATTTTCGAGGCAGATGAAGTTGCATGTTATTGCCAAAGTTTCAAGTCCAACGGTTACATTTTGCATGTTTATTGCTAAAGTTTTCATCTTCGAAATATTGCATATTTATTGGTGAAAGTTGCAAGTTTAATGGTCGAGGTTGCATATTCAATGGTCATAGTTACAAGTGCGATTTTCGAGCCAGATTTAGTTGCATGTTATTGCTAAAGTTTCAAGTTCAACGGTTTCATTTTGCATGTTTATTGCTGCATGTTTATTGCTAAAGGTTTCATCTTCGAAATATTGCATATTTATTGGTGAAAGTTGCAAGTTTATGGTAGAGATTGCATATTCAACGGTCATAGTTGCAGGTGCGATTTTCGAGGCAGATGCAATTGCATGTTATTGCTAAAATTTCAAGTCAAATGGTTTCATTTTGCATGTTTATTGCTAAAAATTTCATCTTGAAATATTGCATATTTATTGGTGAAAGTTGCATGTTGATGGTAGAGGTTGCATATTCAACGGTCATAGTTGCAGGTGCGATTTTCGAGGCAGATGTAATTGCATGTTATTGCTAAAATTTTAAGTCCAATGCTTCATTTTGCATGTTTATTGCTAAAGGTTTCACTTCGAAATATTGCATATTTATTGGTGAAAGTTGCATGTTTGATGGTAGATGTTACATATTCAACGGTCATAGTTGCAGGTGCGATTTTCGAGGCAGATACAATTGCATGTTATTGCTAAAATTTCAAGTCCAATGGTTTCATTTTGCATGTTTATTGCTAAAGGTTTCATCTTCGAAATATTGCATATTTATTGGTGAAAGTTGCATATTTGATGGTAGAGATTGCATATTCAATGGTCATAGTTACAGGTGCGATTTTCGAGGCAGATTTAGTTGCATGTTATTGCTAAAGTTTCAAGTCTAACGGTTTCATTTTGCATGTTTATTGCTAAATGTTTCATTTTCGAAATATTGCATATTTATTGGTGAAAGTTGCATGTTTGATGGTAGAGATTGCATATTCAACGGTTATAGTTGTAGGTGCGATTTTCGAGGCAGATGCAATTACATGTTATTGCTAAAATTTCAAGTCCAATGGTTTCATTTTGCATGTTTATTGCTAAAAATTTCATCTTCGAAATATTGCATATTTATTGGTGAAAGTTGCAAGTTTAATGGTAATGGTTGCATATTCAATGGTCATATTTATGCGCCCTAGCACAAATATTGAGTGATTTTTTCTTAAAAATTATTTAATTTTTTGTTTTTCAAGTTTAAAATATTTGTTGCATCTTTTAAGGTTGAAAGTTGCATCTTAAATGGTGAAATTGCATATTGATGCTGTGAAGTTGCATGTATTAGTTATATCTAACAATTACAAATTATTCAATATCATGTTTATTACTTCGATTCGATCTCGATTTCGTATTTAATGATTATAAACATTAGGGGTGGCAATTTTTGGTAAGGATTTCGTTTATTTATTCGATTCAATTCGCTTTAACCCGAATGTGAGTTTCAAATAATATATTCGTTTAGTTACGAATTTAACATCATGAATACGTTTATTCGTTACTGAATCGTTTTATTATTTTCTTTGACCAATTAAGTTTTAGTTACGATTCGAGGTATTTTTAATAAATATATAAATTACATGTGTTATGGTTTATTTTTCATTAATTATATATGTTAATGAGCATGCATATGAGTTGGAAAAAAATGATTCCATATTAAATTAATCAATTTTATACTTATTTATTTATGTAATTATTAAATTAATTTTTATTAGTTTTTCGTGTATGATTCGTTTTATTATTTTCTTTTATCAGTTATTGATATTTTTCAATTAAGATTCCAAAATAACCGAAATATTGAAAAAAAGAAAAAGAAATATGATAAATTTTGAAAAATTAATCAATTATACTTAGGATAATTACTAAAGTTAATGAGCATGAAGTATAATTCTCTTAATGTTATAGTTTTTTTTATAACTACTTAATATTTTGTTAATCACACATTTATAACTTAAGTTTCAAAGTTATTGGTTTTGTTACATGTTTAAAAATTTTGGATAACATGTATCCATATCATAAACCAATCGAAAACTCGGATATCCGTAACCGACAAAAAAACTGGAAAAATTATTTCATTCAAAAAAGAATTATTTGTACAAAGATTAATTAGCAGGTTTTGATTATCACACCGAATGAACATGGAAACATTTACAGGTTTTAATAGTGAAAGCAATATTTTGGGAACATCTTCACAATCCTCTTACAAAAACTGCAATTCACTCTGCTTAATATAATTATCATCGACGCAAAGGTGTGAGAGTTTAAATTCATACTTGTCTCGTTTCCTTAATTTGAAGTTGAAATTGTATGATTTTATTCGACAAATATATTGTGCATTAGACTGCATACGACATAAGAAACAAAAGACGAGTTTCATTCGACCCATAATAGAGTCCAGTATTATGATCAATTGTGACAAGTCTATTGGTCCCACTAAATATTTGTGCGCCCCAGCATAACTTATATGGAGACTCAAGCAAACCATTACCAAACTTATCAACCAAAACATGCAATTCACTCTGCTTATTTCTCAAATCTACATAGCAATGATGCCGCCATTGAAGAAGGTGAAGTGATTTTTTTAAAATAATTTGGACGAGATAAAGAATTTTACTTTTGAATTTTTTTTACTAATATCCCTTGTTTCAATCTGAAGATAACAAAGAATACAACAATGTGCATTATGACACCCAGCAAACCATTACCAAACTTACCAACCAAAACCTGCAATTCACTTTGCTTATTTCCCAAATCTACATAGCAAATGACCATATTTATATATACCAAATGGGACTAGCTCTAAAAGGAGGCTTCTTGATTTTCTTTTCTCTTTTACTTGATTTTTGCAACAACCACTCGGGGAATGGTGCTTCAGCAAAATGGGAACACTGGAGGTGTTAGGCATGCAGTTGTAGGGTTTTGCTTCTTGTGGCAGCATAGGGCTAGTGTGCATTGTGCACACATCTGGTGGCCACAATCTTGGACTTCAATTGTACATGCCTACTCAAAACATATGCAGCATAGCTCTGTATCGCTAGCCTGCAATGAAAGAGAACAAATCAATATCATCTTTTTCAAAAATCAACAAAATTTATAACTTACATTGAAAAATATATATATGTTTTACTATTCAAGTGTAATAAATGGTATTAAAGGAAAATCAACAGGATGAATAACAGAACACTTATATAACATATACTTAGAGAAAGTGTGTTTCTATAGATCTTGTCTGTTATGGATTCAGGAGCAGGCTGGCCACTGCTGTAGTTAAACTGAAAATAAGACATAAGAAACCGGCCTTTGAAGTCAGGAAACATCTAATAGGAATTTACAGGTTATTATCAATCCACGAAAACTTTCAATATATGAGTCAGAGTGACGCAATTTCAACATTTCCACTTTGTCATGGCATGTTTGGCTGAACAAGATTTAGAAAGAATCCCCATAGAGATGACCATATAACAGCAAAAGAATTTGCAGAAAATCTCTAGGAAACGAAATCAAGAGAAAATACATCAAAAATATGTTTTTTGAAGAAAATTGATTGCACGAAACTGGCTGCAAAAGATACAGAGACGCAATCAATTGATAAGGATTTTAAAATGATCAACTTTGTGTTCCTACAAGTGCAGCTGTTCCAAAACTTCTGGTCATTTGATAGCCTCAATTAAATTTATAACAGCATGAAGAAACCAACACGACATATTTTGCAACTGAACTTTCACAAGATATCCAAATGTGCCATTTTTATATTATGTTGAAGCTAATAATTTGAGATGGCAACAAAGAAACAATTACATAATGCAGTTACAGGAAAAAAAAATAAATCAAATAATGTGACCAAAAAAGAAAGAAATTAAATATTACCCAGATGAATCTCTATGAAGACGATCCGCGCCACACGCTAGCAGTGCACGGATGTAATCAATCGATCCGCCTCTAGCTGCCAAGTGAAGAGGAGTGCTTCATGGGCAACTGTAATCAACAATCTATCAATCAACAAAACAAATATAACGCCTAAATCAACAATAAAAAAAAATCATCACCACAACTTTTACCCATATCCACTGGCTGAAGCACAAACAAGAGCACCACTATCTAGCAATATATGTACACATTCAGACTGTCTTTGACGAGCTGCCAAGTGCAACGGCATCCCTCTCCTGCCATATCTAATGTTCACAAATCTTGCATATCCCTTAAAATCCAACCCCAACACATCAATTATATCAGCCATTAATAAGCCAAACTTTATCTACTTATCTAACAAAGATGTCAATTCTTAGCCTACCATAGGAGTAGTTTTTCCTGCAAAGGCCTAAATTATTCTACTGTTAACCGGACTAACTAGAACAGAAATAAAAATCATAGCTGCTCTAACTTATGCACCAAATATTTTTGGCTAAAAATGTCGGAACAACAAAGAGGAAAAATTGAAGTATGTCAAATTCGATTCATTGTTTAAAAAAACGTTTCGAGGCGGCCGCCTCGGACCGCCTCAAACCGCCTCACGGTGTCGGCGCGTCGAGGCGGCCGCCTAATACGCTGTTGTCCATTTTCCCGCCTTTCACTGCTTGAGTACGCTGCTGTCCATTTTCCCGCCGGCGCGAGGCGGTCTGAGGCAGCCGCCTCGCGTTCGATCTTTTTTTTTTACCACTGAAACGACGATGTTTTGGGGTGCCAAAACGTCGTCGTTTTGACTTCTTTATAAAAAAAAAAATAGCGACACATTGGAAATTTGGGTTTCTCGTCTCAGGGTTTCTTCTTCGCAGATAATTAGATACTCTAGGGTTTCTTCATCTCGGGTTTCTTCTTCGCGTCTCGCATTGGAAATTCTACTGTTTGACTTTCAGTAATAGACATGCCTCATATGAATGACAGTTAACTCAGTTATTAAATTCTATACAGTTTAGTTTCAAAACCCCCTTAATTTCGACAATCAACAAGAGACAGAAACATTGGAATTAACTACACAGGATCAATATGAATGACTGTGAGACAGGAGTTATGGTAATAAGAATCAACCAAACTCACTACATAGGGGAAAGAATAAGTTACAAAAATAAAGCATATATCACTGCTGCAGAATTATAACAGTAGTTACATCTTTAGAAGTTTAAATTATCTCTGAAACTTCCACTGAGTTTAGGGATTAGTTATCAATAATTTTTTGAACATATTATGAATTATGAAGAAGTTAATGTATTTTCAATCAGTTATCAATAGTTTTTTGAACATACTATGAATTATGAAAAAATGAATATATTTTGGATTATTTTTCCGATTTTCGGATCGAGACGCCCGCCTCACCGCCTCAAGGAGGTCCGCCTCGCGCCTCAATAGCCGGCCGCCTCGAGGCGCCGCCACGTATTTTTAAACATTGATTCCATTACCAGGTTAACAAAACAAAATATATTGACCTTTACCTTTTCAGCTCCGGGTAAAAAGTGATGATACGGATCCATTACATTGATCCTTCACAAGATCAACATAAAAATAAAAGATAAGGTGTAATTAATTTTCTACCTCCCCATCTTGATTTCCAATGAAACACTTTATGTCTATTCCTGAACTACAAAACACGTGATTGAGAAGCCGACAACAATTCTCTATTTTAAAAGCTCGCGATATTTTCCAATAACTGCAATAAAATGTCAAAGACAATATGAACTTAAGCAAAATATGTACAACAAATTAATTAGTTAGAAGGAATAAAATTGGAAAAAGAATTAATAAATAAACCCATTAGAAGACATGGCCTGGGTAGCAATGACAAAATTCAACTAAAACACTTTTAAGCTATTTGAATTTTAGGTACAAATTTAGTTATCAATGGACTAGAAAAAATCATTAGCGTGGCATAACCTCGACATTTTTTCTTAAAAAAAAAAACTGCAACAAAGAAAAATTGTAAAATGTACAAAAAATAATATGGGAAAAGAAATAAAAGAAAAAAAAATACCTACTTTGATTCTTGTATTTGAACTGCAAGAGCAAGGTTTAAGAAAAGCAACGGTAAGGAGCAACGGCAAGGCAAAGCAACAGTAAGTGCAGCGGCGAGGAGAAGCAGAAAAATACACATGAATTTTAGGGTTATGCTGAGTAATCAAATGGATAGATTTGTCTTATTGGAGATTTTGTTTACCGGCTATTTAAGTTTCAAGTCACAAAACAAATTATCATTTATTTAATATTCATTTAACCTTAACCGTTGGATCTCAAATAATTTAATCTAATGGATATAATAACATGGGTATCAGATACCCTAGGGTATAGTAGATGCGCCCGTTTAGTTTAATGTCAGGTCAAATTAAACTCAATACTTTTTTGTTGAAAAAATCTAACCAGATAAGTTTGATATTTGAAAGGATTATTATTTACTAGATACATAAGTTTTAGTAAAATTACAGATCATTACCAAATTTTTCTAACAATGATACTACAATACATATTTTTTGTTTAATATCAACCAAGTTCTTTTCTGCTAACGACGTTATGAGAATGATGATGTCATAAGGATATTTTTATCAAATCGCTTAATATAGTGGCTCATTGAATATAAAATATAATTGTTAGGTGTTTCAGTGACATTATCATAATTTTTTTTGGTGGTACAGAAATAAACTCTAAGTATAAGTTCACAAATATAATAAATTGTTAACCTTTATAAATGATTAATGATCAGTTACATCCATACAATTTTTACTTATAATATATTTTATTAACTCCATGGATATCCATCTCACCCATTTTTCTTACAGTTACATGTTCACCTTCACAATTGGAGCATGTTCACCTTCACAATTGGAGCTCGCGTAGTAACTATTCTTGTTATACTTTATCTCAATAGTAACATAAAACATGAGAAACCTTAGGATTTAGTTTCTCCATCCATTAGTTATGTTATTACGTTCAAAATTCAAATATGTTAGCTATTATTGCAACTTGCATATGTATGCATTAGGATTCCCTCATACATTATCTTTTGGCAGTGTTTCCTTTTTGTAAGTAATGTTCGATTTACTTTATAGTGGACACTAAAGGACGCTCCCTTGAGAAAATAGCAATGTCGTAAATACCAATTCTAGAACGGGGAACAAGAGACATTGATTCTAAATTTAGGAGAAACTTAGAAAATGGATTTGAACATATATATTATTAAAGATCACTAATTTATTAGATGAAGATTTTTTGGAGAGTTGATGCTGTATGGTTTCGCTACCTTATTGAAACTAAATCATGTTGATTATCTCTACAATACCAAGTAATTATGATAATGTCGCTATACCACTTAACCTTTCAATTTTGTATGAATGAGCCACTACAATATTAAATAGTATCAATGGCAAATCGCCATTTTTTATATATATTTTTAACTGATTATGATGTGTTAATGAAATACCATAAGGTATATAGCCTAAATAACCCAATAGGGAAGTGAATTGGGAATTAAAAATTATAAGACTAAATAACCTTAATTACTCAAATTCAGATTAACATTTTCAAATTCAATTCATTTAACACTTCAATCACCCAACACAATCCACAAACGATCTCAATAACATGATATTTAATAGCCTTATCAATTTATTCAATTCAATAAAGCTATCTCAAATATCCAATTTCAACTTAAGTATATAACCAATATGTCAAAATTTGCAATAAGTGTAAATTAAGAAGATATGAGTTAGAGAGATTGTATACTCAATTTTCTCGTGATTCAGCAAATCCATCTACGTCCACGCCTCCAAACTATTTCGAGCTAGAGGATTCACTATACACTTGGCTTTTCGGGGGCCAATGAAACCCTTATACATTTCCTTCTTTATCGGATTCGAAGATGACATAATCCAATTTTTAAGTGTGGATCAAACCTTTACAATTCTTCTTTACATGATCGAAGATGACCCAAATAATTTTTTTTTTTTAATTACAAATCAAATAGAGAACAAAATTCCAACAATCAAAGAAGCTGGTAAATGGGCAAATAATACAAATTTAAGTACTTGGATGAGTTGATTATGGATAAGTAAGTTTAAAGCTCTTTGTATGATCAACAAATGAAATATGAAAAAGTTAAAAATGTTTGATAAAAATGGTTCAATTTATAATTGGCCCGGAAAACTAACTATTATGGCTGTTTCTGTCTTACTTCGATTGTCCTATAAGGATATGATGTCAAAACTCAGTTATTGTTATAATCAATAATTTCAAATCCGGGAAGATAGGTGACCGGCGTAAACACACACGTATAACGCAAGCGCACGTATCGTTCAAGTAGTATAAAAATATCGATCCCACGAGGACTTAATTCCTATTGTTGTTAATAATTGTTGAATCTATTTATTTACATATATCTAATTATAGGGAGAAGAGATTGATTGCATGATTGATTTGGTTGATTGTAGATTTGCTAAATAAATAAATAAAAAGACAAAAAAAAAATACTAAGGAAAATAACAAAAGACACAAAGATTTAGGGTTGTGAATCATTCTAATATCTCTTAAAAGATGAAGTGATTATTTTATGTTTGTGTAATAAATCAGTTTACTAACCTGGAACACTAAATTATGCAAAAGCCTCTGTCGATGGTCAGACGCAAATACCCAATTTAACCCAATTGAACCATATGTCTATGTCAACCAAATTATATGGATTCATTAAGTTTAAGTTCCAATTATGGCTACCCCCGCCCGACAAGTATATGTCTATCCTGTAAGGAAATCTATTAAAGGGTTATCTATCCTCAAGGAAGATCGTGGGCTATTAAGTCTAAGGCTGAAACCTAAAATCCATATGTCTAGTTCATTTTAGATTTACCACATCAATCTTATTGGTGATGAGACAACAAGAAGCATTAAACTTAAGACTTAATAAGTAAACATTTAAATTACCCAAACTATAAAATAACCCCTTATAAACCGGTGATATTAGAATTCATCACAACCCCAGATAACTAACACATAACTAGGGCTAGTAAAAACTTAAAAGTAAAAGACATAAAGTAAAATGCTGAAAACTAAAAGACATAAAGTAAAAGTTGAAAAGTAAAATAAAATAAAATGCTAAGGTAAAATGAATTACTTTTACTACTAATTTAGATATCTCCCATAAAATAATATATAAACTTGTGATAATATTACCAACCGACCAGTCTGGCGGTATCCTGATTAAGTCAAATTAAGTCCAACCAGCCATTAAGGCGGTAATATTTGTCCATAAACCAGCCATAAAGGCGGAACCAAAATTAAATTACCAACCGACCAATCTGGCGGTATCCTTGATTAGTCAGGTTTAAACCAGATTAAAATTAATTTACCAACCGACCAATATAGCGGTATCCTTTTTAAGTCAATATTTTAAATAGTGAATATATTATTTTTAAGGGAGATTAATCTAAATAGTAACAGTAAAAGAATTACCTTTCACCATAACTGGGGAAGTTACCTCCTCATAGTGAATAGTAAAAACTGTAAAAAGTAAAAAGTAAATTACTATTATTACAAAACGTAATTAAAATTATTTACAAAACTAAAATTAAAAAAACTAAAAACTAAAAGAAACTAGAGAGAGAAACTCTCTCTTTACATCAAAGAGATGAGAGAGAGTGGTACATCAAAAACTGAAATCTCGAACTCAATTTATAGACCCCGGTAGGCTTCCAGCGTCGCGACGCCAGCTTCTTTTGGCGTGGCTTGCTAAGGCTTTGACACATGGCAATTCGGATAAGAAGATAAGGCGACATGTGACGAGGCGGCTAAGAGCTCAATTATTATGCGATGACGTGGCACTGACGTGGCAAGGCGGCTGAGATCAATTGTCGGCACCGTAGGATTACGACACGTGTCACGCTGTGATTGGCTGATGATGACATGGCATGTTGACTCAGTTGACCTGCTGACGTGGATGATGACGTGACAAGACGCGTGGCATAGTTGACTCGTTGACCGGATGACGTGGCGAAATGTAGGATGACACGTGGCACACGTGGAAATAGTAATTGTCGGCACCGTAGGATGATGACACGTGGCACGGCGCACGTTAGCAGATTGGCTGTGATGGTGACACGTGGCACGGTGCACGTTAGCAAAGTCAAACTTCTCAAATTCTGACCCGTTGACCCGACGTATGTTAGCAGCTCTGGTACATATTAGGCGTCGCGACGCCAAGGGCTTGCGCGTCGCGACGCGCCCAAATTACCAAAATGCCCTTTTCCCAATTTTCACTGTTTTGGTCCAAATCACCTCCAGAATGTCCTGAAATTTTATTTATCTACAAAATAACACAAAACACATCAAAATATTCACAAAACTCAAGAAACTATACGAAATATTAAGTTAAATGAGTGGGAAATAGTGATAGATTTACCACTCATCACACCCCCAAACCTAACATTTTGCTAGTCCTCGAGCAAAACACAAAATAAAATAACATTTTAACTAAGCCACTTTCGTAGGGATCACGGTTGCATTTAGCATATGCAACAAGCCTTTAAACCCCTAGGTGTCCCTAGTGGACGAGTTGTAGTCTCGTGAGGGTTTATAACAATGATACCCACAAACATTTTACAAAAGTAAAAGGGTTGTAAAACTAATGCACACAAAAGCAAAAAGACAAGCGAAAAGAGAATAAAGATGTTAGTGACTAATCAGGTGAAACTTCTACTTCAAGTTACTAGTTGTTTTGTTTCTTTCTAAATTACTGAATAAGTAAATTCTCCGATTATATTTGTCATTCTTCATATACACAGCCAACATAATATTAAACAACTCATTTTTGCCCACAACAATCATAAGTGCAGTTGATAAGAAAGTAATATTTTTGTCCTAAAGTTTTATCATAATTCACACCTTTTTGCAGCAATGGAATAATTTTTCTCATTTTTCTGATTTTTTCTTTGATTTTTCTCTATTTTTTTTATTTATATACAATATCTTCCATCTATGTAGCGAGTGTTGGGTCGGTGGCTCCCAAACCAGTTGGCTTTAGGGCACCAGGTGTTAAGATACCCCTACAGACTTAATTACTCAGACTTCAGATATATATATTTTTGCAGCATCTTTGATCCATGTAGCGAGCTTTTGGCCAGTGACTCCCAAACCAGTTGGTTTTAGGGCACTAGGTGTTAAAACACCCTTACAGACTTAATAACTCGGATCTCAGATTTTTTTTTTTTACTCCATCACTTTTTTTTAGATGCTTCCTCCGATTAAACTGGAGCACTGAATATTACAAACTTTTCAATTTTAGCGCATGTTTGTATGTTTCCATGTATGTTGATAATACCTGCCAACTGAGCATATGAAGATCCATTTTAGTCAGTATTATGGAGAATTTACAAATTAAATAATTTAAAAGGAAATAAACAAAAATTAACTTGTTTCAAAAATGGTTTGAGATACGTCTCAGGAGTGAAAACTCCTTACTCAGCCATCTCTTACCAAATTCACCTTTTTAGTCAAAATAAAAACACAAAAACACAAAATATTTTTGTAATTTTTGAAAAATTTTCAATTTTTTTTTTGTATTTTTCGAAAAATTTTAGACTAAAAATAAAAATAACACACAAACTAAAAACAAGGTACTGATCAACTAATTCCCTCCCCCAAACCTAAATGAGACATTGTCCCCAATGTCTTAAACAATAAAAGGAGAGTTAAGAAGGTCGTACCTGGTTAGCTGAAAATCGACAGGAAATTAAAGGTTAAGATCCAGATTAACACGACGCCTCTTACCATGATCGTCCTCGGACCAATTTATCTTTGAAATGATAGGGTCAACTCGTGGTTCATAGGCTATGAGTTGGTCTATTAGATCCGGAGCAGTTTTGGCAGTAAAGATGAGTTCTTTTAAAGGTTTTGACACGAACCCATTTCTCCGAGCATCATCAAGAAACACACAAAGAAAATCATTAAAATCCATCAACGTTGAGCAGTCCAATTGGTTTCTGGTGTATGTTCAGGTTCGCCCAAGATAGAACAATAAAAATTTCCTCCAATGTACCCAAGCCACCTGGCAAAGCAATAAAAGCATCAGCACGGTTAATCATTTCTACCAATCGTTCAGACATATCTGGCACGATCAGTTCCTCTCCGTTTGATGGTTCAATAAGATTTGCCTCTGCCAAGGGTTTTGCGATGATTCCCAAAACGTGACTACCTCCTTTCTGTACAGCCTTTGAAACGATCCCCATAAGTCCAAGATTTCCTCCGCCATATATTAAGTGCATATTCCTTGCAGCTAAGACTCGACCCAATTCCTGTGCTGCTTCAACGTATTGTGGTTTAGTACCAACACTACTACCGCAAAACACACAGATGTTTTCAACTCGTCTTCTTGAAGTGGCTTCCATGTTTTACTCCTTATTTCTTTCTCAACTCTGGAAGCCTCAAAAGTGCAATGACGGGCTGAATTTATAGTACCTGAAAAAGGGTGAGTAATAATAGCACTAGTATCTTCCAAAGGACGTTTGTTAGCTAAACAACAAAAGAAATCGTGAAAGGTCAAAAAGTCTGGATCGTATCTACGAAAATAAAGATAATTACAACAGAAAAGCGAATCAAAGCAATAATTAAGGCAACTGAATTGTGTACGCAATACGCCACTCGCTTAGTATAAATTCATTTAGGATGCGTCTCAAGATTTCATTACTTACTCAGCCATCGCTAATGAATTGTTTCTCATTTTTGATTGCCAAACACCATTCCTTCTGTCTTAAAATGCTTCGTTTGTGCTTTTCCCTACAAAAATAACACACAAAATTAAAAACTCCACAATATGTATACACAAAATATGAAAACAGAAATTACAACAAATTGCATGGGTTGCCTCCCTGCTAGCGCTAAATTTTTCGTCTTCAGCCAGACGTGACTGAAATCTATCTGTCAATGAGGTTTCAGCGTTGTTTTGGATGTCTGATTAAAGACAATCCCATGAGCATTGCTTTTGAATGGTCTCTTCCAACAATAAAGTGGCAAAAGAATTTTGTCTCATTCAGTGCTTGTGCCACCTTTTTGATCTTTGTTGCTCCAGTGGTTCTTGAAAAGAAAGAATGAAAATCAGGAGGTCTCGTATGGTGCTTGACATGGAATGGGAATTCCATTCTGTCAAGCTTCTGGGCGATATCTTTGATTTGTACTCCTGTAGGCACTGCATTTTTGCATATAAGTCCCTATAATGAGTCTCATTTGGAGACATTAGCTTTTAAGTCACAGAGGTCATGGAAAACGGACATCGGAAGGGGAAATTTAGAATAAACAAGGTTCACTGTTTTCGTTCGTGCTGCGTTCGTGTATACGTTCGAACGCCAAACAGATTGCGGGCGTTCGTGCCGCGTTCGAGGAAGCGTTCGAACGGTGTCGGTAATTCTGGTTTTGCTGCTAGCCTCACATCAAGCCCAATTCGCCCAAGCCTTGGCCCACACGCCCAAGCCCACTTAAAACACATATTTAACACATGGTAAAATCAAAACAAATCTAAAAATCACATACCAAATTAAAGTAAACATTAAAATCAATCACATATTTTAATTCATTAATTAAGATATTCACCCACCAATTACACAAGATTCATTCCTAACTAAACAAAATCACATACTAAATTAAAAAGATGTCATGCCTAATTAAAATCAATTATAACAAATTAAAGATATTGACTTCCTAATCTAAACCAAATTTTTCCCCCCTCAATCTTTGACTTTTCTTGCTCAACACTAAATCAAATCCCTTCCTTGTGAGACAAGGTGAAGCCCTAGCCATTCTCTATATAAACAACCCCTAACCAAGACATGCATTCTCCTAGCTCATTCATACAAGAAAAGCCTCCCCTAGCTCATACACATAATATACACACAACTCACACAAATCACAAGACACAAAAGAAATAACACAAAAATCTCTTCATCCCCTTTCCCTAAACATCGAAAACCAGACCTCCATTTAGCAACCTTTTATCATCGAAAAATAGCCCATACAACAGCCCTAAAACACGCATACAGCAGCCCTAAACACACACATAAAATAGCCCCCGAACCACACCATAACACCACCGAAAATCACACCCAAAACAGTAGCCAAAACACCCCAAAAACAGTAACTAAGATACTCAGCAAAGCAGCAGTGAATCGGAGTCAAAGCAGCAGCAAAAGACGGAGAACGACGACCCAAAACAGTAAGACAACGAACGAGAGCAGTGAACCAGTGAACCGGAAGAGTTGCGGAGCATCCACCCTTCCGACGACCGTACACCGTACTACCGAGAGAGGACATAAAAGGTTAGACCTGAGGGCACCTTGTATTTATTATCTTTCATTTGTCTTTTACTTATTCTAATATATTTTTAATTGCATGAGAGTCGTTTTGTTGAGGCATGATGTGAATTCCAGATAAAACGGAATGCATGTTCTCTTTTGTGGTATATCGGATGGAAACCCGAACGTAAATTCCGTAGCCGAATCTGAATGGACGGTAGTACGGTCTACACTCGGGATACAACTCCATGTACCACTTGAGAGATACATATATTCTGTTTCGTCCAAACTTGTATTTGAGGATGATGTAGTTAGTACGTTATTTATTTATTTAGCCTGATTAGGCCTAGTGCGTTATTTATTCTTAAGCATGATTTAGTCCTTAGTATGTTAATCTTTATGCATGATTTAGATATCCATGTGATTAGATATGTCGTTGTTGTTATCCTGTTTGAATGCGGTATCTAAAACCATATGAATGTATGCAATCTGCCAGTTCCCGTTCGAACGCGTCATCGAACGCAACTCGAACGCGAACCTTCTGTTTACCGTTCGAACGCGTTATCAAACGCTACTTGAACGCGTATGCATTTTGTATCATCAGGTCTGGTCCCGTTCGAACGCGTTATCAAACGCTACACGAACGCGAACCTTCTGTTTACCGTTCGAACGCGTTTACGAACGCTACACGAACGCGCACACACTGAACTGAGTCTGTCTCATCATATTTCATGCATAATTGCCTCTTGGGTGATCTCTCTTGCATTATGTAGTCAATCATATTATTTGTATTCCTGCATTTATCCATTCGATGTATTCATGAGATATACCCAAACATGATTAGGTTGTTCTTAGTTTTCCATATCATATGATTGGAATATGTTCATGAGATTGCCCTGTGATGTTGTATGTTGTGATGATTAATTTCATGCATGTGGATTTAGAAGCATGATACTCTTGGAAATAAGTGTTACTTAGGCCTGATTAAATTATTACGTAAATCCTTTCATTACAAGTGACATAAGTAAGGGATCATTCCGAACCCAACGGTTTGAGGTCTTCCCTTGCGAGGGGTGAGTGCGGCCTTAAATCTCATTTTCCCGGTTCACACCGGGTGGCGAATCCATTATTCTCCGGTTTAGCCCCCGTGGCTACTCCGTACTCCGACCGGGCCGCGAGCCCGGGACAGCATGCGTCGCCCCAGATCCTGTGTCCCCACAGTTTGGTGACTCCACTGGGGATAGAGAATCGGCCCCGAAAAATTGTCTTGTAATGTTTGGATTTATGTTCTAATTGACCGTGTCTATAGTGGATAAAATGAGGGTTTAATCAAGGGCATCTTGAGGCTAGGTAATGGTTTGGTGTCTTCCTTCATTCACTACCTTTCTAGAAGGAAAAACTGTGAAGGCGCCTAGATAGCCATCTACTCGTAGCCTATTGTGATGGACTAATTTGGAGGACTCGTTGTTTATTCCTGACACCAAGCGATAAGAGCCTAAGAGGCTTGGATATTTAAGTGAGCCTCGCTCCACCCTCCCTCTGGGGAATCTACAACGGGAAATCCATTTGACAGTCAGTCACACACCATATCTCATTGGCACGTACCTTAGTGTATAAAAAAGGGTGCGCTCACTTGGTCGCTCGAACCCTTGGGTGGGGAGACCTAGTTTTGGGCCATCCTTCGCCGGTGAGAAACTTTGTCTACACTCTTGCGAACCCACCCATAGACCGGGTTTGTATGGTTAAAGTAACAATTATTTCATTGAATATGTGCTTGTGGACCATCCTCATTTGGATGCAGTTGGACTATTGTCAGAAATGCGAACTTGCTGGGCCATTTAAACTGAGGCGAGTTCGTACCTTATGACCATTAGGCCCAAAGCTTCTGAAATGTTGATGGGCCATTCTGTAGAAATCATTGTTTTATGTTTGCATTATCTTACTTTGTGCAGTTGTGCTTGTGTTCGGAACATTACCATTTGGATTTAGTTGGGCTCCTTGCCATGAGATGTGAACTTGTTGGGCCATTTAAATTGGGACGAGTTCACTCCTATGACAGTTAGCCCAAAAGATTCTAAAATGATGGTGGGCCGACTTGTTTGAAAATTTTAGTTGATTTAGCATGTTATATATGTTACATGCATCTCATACACCCCATGCATACATACATCATGTTAACCCTTGTATTCTGAAAGCCATCATAGATTACCGTTGGGTTAGGGAAAAGGGAAGACTCACCAAAATACTGGGAACAGACATGAGTGAATCAGATATTGAGGTATCCCGTATGGATCAGTTGGAAAACGGTCTCGCCAAGGTCACCGAACAGTTGCAAGCCATGACCACTGCCATGGTAAATATGGATGTGCCCCGTGCTGGGGGGAATTCTGAGAATGTGAGGCATGAGGAGCCTTCGAATGGGTTGGGGGATGATGTCCCCACTTTTGATGATGACATGGCAGAGTATGCAACATACAGAATGATTGGGTCTCAGGCAGAATTTCGGAAGCTTCGGGATCAGGTTGAGTCAGTTACCCGCAAAATGAGGGGTAAGAATGAAGATTTGCTAGATTATGAGGCAATGACCTTCGGAGAACAGCTGTCAGCTCAGTTTAAAATGCCCGACATGGCCAAGTTTAATGGGAATGGAGACCCCAGAGTCCATCTGCAGCAATATGTCTCAGTCATGAGTTCAATGGGCCTATCACAGCGACAAGTCCAAAAGATGTTTGGGATGTCACTTGAGGGGGCACCCGTAGTGTGGTACCATAGCCTTGAAAGAAAGGTTAAGGAGGATTGGAGGGAATTGGCAGATATATTCCTGAAACAGTATGTCACAGACTTAGAAATTGACTTGTCACTCCGTGATTTGGAGAACACTAAGCAAAAGCTGGAAGAAAGCTTCAAAGAGTATGTAGACCGCTGGAGAAGCCAGCTTCTGAAAATACAGACTCGGCCCTCTGAGAAAGACCAAATTAAAATGATCATCAAGGGCACCAAGCCCTCTATTTATGGTAAGCTGAGGGGGATGACTTCGATGATTTCTGATTTTCGACAGTTGAGGGAAACTGTCATGGATATTGAGGAAGAGGAGGCTGAAAACAGAAAGTTTTATGGCCAGAATAAAAGAACCTTTGGGGGGCCTTCTGAGACCAAGCCCGCTACTGCCGAAGTTGCTGCCATCAGAAACAGGCAATTCTCCAACCTTGGTAGACCTTTGTCGAAGGTATTTGAAAAGTTACAGGGACAAGGAATCTTGAAACCCTTAGAAGGCAAGCCACTTCCACACCCCCACCGCCACACATAAATATGAACCTTTATTGTCACTTCCACCAGCTACATGGCCATGACACCGACAACTGCACCCGCCTCAGGCATGAAATTCAAGATCTCATAGATTCCCATAAAATACCCAACCCATGAAAAGAACAACCCAACACACACAGAAACCCTCAACCACCAAGCTTCTTACATGGATGACAGTGAAGAACCATAGGCCGAGGAAGAAGGCAGCGCTGCGAATGATGAAGTTGTTCCTCCTAGTTTGTTTGATCCTGCATTTTTGATATAGACATTGATTTTGCCTGTTTGCTTGAACCTTTTTCTAATGATAATAAAGATGTTCATTTCCCGTACTCGCTTGAATATGCAACATGAGTATATTCGACAAAAGCATTCAACCTTGGTATTATGATACACAACGATGCTTAGAACACGGGGAATCCTCGGAAGAAGCAAACAGAAAGATAAGATAGTCATTCAGAAACTGAGAAATGGGGATAGTGAGGCTATCAGACTTGGAAGGGAATGAGTTCACCGAGCCGATCAATGTTGACAGATTGAAGCTGTATTTTACCTGAGACTGGGCAGTCACCAAGAGAATTGGCAGAAGACCTAACCCAACGGGATGGGAACATTCATGCATACATGCATACACGTAACCCATTTTGCACCCTTTTGTGTTTGTTTTGTTTTGTGTTCACAGGTTTTGAAGAAGAAAAAGAGAAAGCGGCAAAGACAAGCCAATAAGGCATAACAAAAGCACAATATCAGAATCGGGTAATAATCCTGGGGCTGAGGCCCATATTGGTGTTAGATTCGGGTAGTAATCTGAGGGTTGAGGCCCACATTAGTATCAGTCTGGGGGCGAGGCCCACTTCAATACCAGTCTGGGGGCGAGGCCCACGTCAGTATCAGTTTGTGAATGACTCCTAGGGCCGAGGCCCACGTCAGTATCACTTTGGGAATGAGTCCTAGAGCCGAGGCCCACATCCGTATCAGTTTGGGGATGAGTCATGAGGGTCGAGGCCCACATCAGTATCAGCTAGGGGCAAGGCCCATATCAGTATCAGTGGGGGCGAGGCCCGCGTCAGTACCAGTTTGGGGGCGAAGCCCACATCAATACCAGTGGGGTGAGGCCCACATCATTATCAACATCAGTTTTTCAAGATATGACACTCTGGGGGCGAGGCCCATATCATTATCAGAATCAGTCAAGCCGGGAATGGCACTCCAAGAATGAAAACACAGTTCAAGAATGAACAAGCCGAGAATGGCAATCCAAGAATGGAGCAGAGTTCAAGAATGAACAAGCCGAGAATGGCAATCCAAGAATGGAGCAGAGTCAAAGAATGAATAAGCTGAGAATGGCAATCCAAGAATGGAGCAGAGTTCAAGAATGAACAAGCCGGGAATGGCACTCCAGGAATGGAAATACAGTTCAGGAATGAACAAGCCGGGAATGTCACTCCAAGAATGGAAGCACGGTTCGGGAATGAACCACCTCACAGTAACGGTTCAGGAATGGACCACCTCACAGTAACAGTTCGGGAATGGACATCTCACAGTAACGGTTCGGGAATGGACCACCTCACAGTAACAGTTCGGGAATGAACATCTCACAGTAACGGTTCGGGAATGGACCACCTTACAGTAATAGTTCGGGAATGGACACCTCACAGTAACGGTTCGGGAATGGACCACCTCACAGTAACAGTTCAGGAATGGACATCTCACAGTAACGGTTCGGGAATGGACCATCTTACAGTAACAGTTCAGGAATGGACACCTCACAGTAACGGTTCGGGAATGGACCACCTCACAGTAACAGTTCGAGAATGGACATCTCACAGTAACGGTTCGGGAATGGACCACCTTACAGTAACAGTTCGGGAATGGATACCTCACAGTAACGGTTCGGGAATAGACCACCTCACAGTAACAGTTCGGGAATGGACATCTCGCGGTAACGGTTCGGGAATGGACCACATCACAGCACGGTTCGGGAATGAACCAGGGGTCGCAACACCTCACCACCCAAATCAACTCAACTCAACACGTGGAAAGTCAAGTGGCAGTTGGCGAGCCAGGTAAGTAGAAATGCATTGCATAACTTTGATAGGATTGTCACTGTTACACATTACACAAGTCCCATCAAAGTGGGGTAACTGTAGGCACTGCATTTTTGCATATAAGTCCCTATAATGAGTCTCATTTGGAGACACTACCTTTTAAGTCACGAAGGTCATGGAAAACGGACATCGGAAGGGGAAATTTAGAATAAACAAGGTTCACTGTTTTCGTTCGTGCTGCGTTCGTGTATACGTTCGAACGCCAAACAGATTGCGGGCGTTCGTGCCGCGTTCGAGGAAGCGTTCGAACGGTGTCGGTAATTCTGGTTTTGCTGCTAGCCTCACATCAAGCCCAATTCGCCCAAGCCTTGGCCCACACGCCCAAGCCCACTTAAAACACATATTTAACACATGGTAAAATCAAAACAAATCTAAAAATCACATACCAAATTAAAGTAAACATTAAAATCAATCACATATTTTAATTCATTAATTAAGATATTCACCCACCAATTACACAAGATTCATTCCTAACTAAACAAAATCACATACTAAATTAAAAAGATGTCATGCCTAATTAAAATCAATTATAACAAATTAAAGATATTGACTTCCTAATCTAAACCAAATTTGTCCCCCCTCAATCTTTGACTTTCCTTGCTCAACACTAAATCAAATCCCTTCTTGTGAGACAAGGTGAAGCCCTAGCCATTCTCTATATAAACAACCCCTAACTAAGACATGCATTCTCCTAGCTCATTCATACAAGAAAAGCCTCCCCTAGCTCATACACATAATATACACACAACTCACACAAATCACAAGACACAAAAGAAATAACACAAAAATTCTCTTCATCCCCTTTCCCTAAACACCGAAAACCAGACCTCCATTTAGCAACCTTTTATCACCGAAAAATAGCCCATACAACAGCCCTAAAACACGCATACAGCAGCCCTAAACACACACATAAAACAGCCCCCAAACCACACCATAACACCACCGAAAATCACACCCAAAACAGTAGCCAAAACACCCCAAAAATAGTAACTAAGATACACCAGCAAAGCGGCAGCGAATCGGAGTCAAAGCAGCAGCAAAAGACGGAGAACGACGACCCAAAACAGTAAGACAACGAACGAGAGCAGTGAACCAGTGAACTGGAAGAGTTGCAGAGCATCCACCCTTCCGACGACCGTACACCGTACTACCGAGAGACGACATAAAAGGTTAGACCTGAGGGCACCTTGTATTTATTATCTTTCATTTGTCTTTTACTTATTCTAATATATTTTTTATTGCATGAGAGTCGTTTTGTTGAGGCATGATGTGAATTCCGGATAAAACGGAATGCATGTTCTCTTTTGTGGTATATCGGATGGAAACCCGGACGTAAATTCCGTAGCCGAATCCGAATGGACGGTAGTACAGTCTGCACTCGGGATACAACTCCACGTACCACTTGAGAGATACATATATTCCGTTTCGTCCAAACTTGTATTTGAGCATGATGTAGTTAGTACATTATTTATTTATTTAGCCTGATTAGGCCTAGTGCGTTATTTATTCTTAAGCATGATTTAGTCCTTAGTATGTTAATCTTTATGCATGATTTAGATATCCATGTGATTAGATATGTCGTTGTTGTGATCCTGTTTGAATGCAGTATCTAAAACCATATGAATGTATGCAATCTGCCAGTTCCCGTTCGAACGTGTCATCGAAAGCAACTCGAACGCGAACCTTCTGTTTACCTTTCGAACGCGTTATCAAACGCTACTCGAACGCGCATGCATTTTGTATCATCTGGTCTGGTCCCGTTCGAACGCGTTATCAAACGCTACACGAACGCGAACCTTCTGTTTACCGTTCGAACACGTTTACGAACGCTACACGAACGCGCACACACTGAACTGAGTCTGTCTCATCATATTTCATGCATAATTGCCTCTTGGGTGATCTCTCTTGCATTATGTAGTCAATCATATTATTTGTATTCCTGCATTTATCCATTCGATGTATTCATGAGATAGTACCCAAACATGATTAGGTTGTTCTTAGTTTTCCATATCATATGATTGGAATATGTTCATGAGATTGCCCTGTGATGTTGTATGTTGTGATGATTAATTTCATGCATGTGGATTTAGAAGCATGATACTCTTGGAAATAAGTGTTACTTAGGCCTGATTAAATTATTACGTAAATCCTTTCATTACAAGTGACATAAGTAAGGAATCATTCCGAACCCAACGGTTTGAGGTCTTCCCTTGCGAGGGGTGAGTGCGGCCTTAAATCTCATTTTCCCGGTTCACACCGGGTGGCGAATCCATTATTCTCCGGTTTAGCCCCCCGTGGCTACTCCGTACTCCCGACCGGGCCGCGAGCCCGAGACAGCATGCGTCGCCCCAGATCCTGTGTCCCCACAGTTTGGCGACTCCACTGGGGATAGAGAATCGGCCCCGAAAAATTGTCTTGTAATGTTTGGATTTATGTTCTAATTGACCGTGTCTATAGTGGATAAAATGAGGGTTTAATCAAGGGCATCTTGAGGCTAGGTAATAGTTTGGTGTCTTCCTTCATTCACTACCTTTCTAGAAGGAAAAACTGTGAAGGCGCCTAGATAGCCATCTACTCGTAGCCTATTGTGATGGACTAATTTGGAGGACTCGTTGTTTATTCCTGACACCAAGCGATAAGAGCCTAAGAGGCTTGGATATTTAAGTGAGCCTCGCTCCACCCTCCCTCTGGGGAATCTACAATGGGAAATCCATTTGACAGTCAGTCACACACCATATCTCATTGGCACGTACCTTAGTGTATAAAAAAGGGTGCGCTCACTTGGTCGCTCGAACCCTTGAGTGGGGAGACCTAGTTTTGGGCCATCCTTCGCCGGTGAGAGCCTTTGTCTACACTCTTGCGAACCCACCCATAGACCGGGTTTGTATGGTTAAAGTAACAATTATTTCCTTGAATATGTGCTTGTGGACCATCCTCATTTGGATGCAGTTGGACTATTGTCAGAAATGCGAACTTGCTGGGCCATTTAAACTGAGGCGAGTTCGTACCTTATGACCATTAGGCCCAAAGCTTCTGAAATGTTGATGGGCCATTCTGTAGAAATCATAGTTTTATGTTTGCATTATCTTACTTTGTGCAGTTGTGCTTGTGTTCGGAACATTACCATTTGGATTTAGTTGGGCTCCTTGCCATGAGATGTGAACTTGTTGGGCCATTTAAATTGGGACGAGTTCACTCCTATGATAGTTAGCCCAAAAGATTCTAAAATGATGGTGGGCCGACTTGTTTGAAAATTTTAGTTGATTTAGCATGTTATATATGTTACATGCATCTCATACACCCCATGCATACATACATCATGTTAACCCTTGTATTCTGAAAGCCATCATAGATTACCGTTGGGTTAGGGAAAAGGGAAGACTCACCAAAATACTGGGAACATACATGAGTGAATCAGATATTGAGGTATCCCGTATGGATCAGTTGGAAAACGGTCTCGCCAAGGTCACCGAACAGTTGCAAGCCATGACCACTGCCATGGAAAATATGGATGTGCCCCGTGCTGGGGGGGAATTCTGAGAATGTGAGGCATGAGGAGCCTTCGAATGGGTTGGGGGATGATGTCCCCACTTTTGATGATGACATGGCAGAGTATGCAACATGCAGAATGATGGGGTCTCAGGCAGAATTTCGGAAGCTTCGGGATCAGGTGATGAGTCAGTTACCCGCAAAATGAGGGGTAAGAATGAAGATTTGCTAGATTATGAGGCAATGACCTTCGGAGAACAGCTGTCAGCTCAGTTTAAAATGCCCGACATGGCCAAGTTAATGGGAATGGAGACCCCAGAGTCCATCTGCAGCAATATGTCTCAGTCATGAGTTCAATGGGCCTATCACAGCGCCAAGTCCAAAAGATGTTTGGGATGTCACTTGAGGGGGCCACCGTAGTGTGGTACCATAGCCTTGAAAAAGGTTAAGGAGGATTGGAGGGAATTGGCAGATATATTCCTGAAATAGTATGTCACAGACTTAGAAATTGACTTGTCACTCCGTGATTTGGAGAACACTAAGCAAAAGCCGGAAGAAAGCTTCAAGGAGTATGTAGACCGCTGGAGAAGCCAGCTTCTGAAAATACAGACTAGGCCCTCTGAGAAAGACCAAATTAAAATTATCATCAAGGGCACCAAGCCCTCTATTTATGGTAAGCTGAGGGGATGACTTCGATGATTTCTGATTTTCGACAGTTGAGGGAAACTGTCATGGATATTGAGGAAGAGGAGGCTGAAAACAGAAAGTTTTATGGCCAGAATAAAAGAACTTTTGGGGGGCCTTCTGAGACCAAGCCCGCTACTGCCGAAGTCGCTGCTGCCATCCAGAAACAGGCAATTCTCCAACCTTGGTAGACCTTTGTCGAAGGTATTTGAAAAGTTACAGGGACAAGGAATCTTGAAACCCTTAGAAGGCAAGCCACTTCCACACCCCCACCGCCACACATAAATATGAACCTTTATTGTCACTTCCACCAGCTACATGGCCATGACACCGACAACTGCACCCGCCTCAGGCATGAAATTCAAGATCTCATAGATTCCCATAAAATACCCAACCCATGAAAAGAACAACCCAACACACACAGAAACCCTCAACCACCAAGCTTCTTACATGGATGACAGTGAAGAACCATAGGCCGAGGAGAAGGCAGCGCTGCGAATGATGAAGTTGTTCCTCCTAGTTTGTTTGATCCTGCATTTTTGATATAGACATTGATTTTGCCTGTTTGCTTGAACCTTTTTCTAATGATAATAAAGATGTTCATTTCCCGTACTCGCTTGAATATGCAACATGAGTATATTCGACAAAAGCATTCAACCTTGGTATTATGATACACAATGATGCTTAGAACACGGGGAATCCTCGGAAGAAGCAAACCAGAAAGATAAGATAGTCATTCAGAAACTGAGAAATGGGGATAGTGAGGCTATCAGACTTGGAAGGGAATGAGTTCACCGAGCCGATCAATGTTGACAGATTGAAGCTGTATTTTACCTAAGAGACTGGGCAGTCACCAAAAAAATTGGCAGAAGACCTAACCCAACGGGATGGGAACATTCATGCATACATGCATACACGTAACCCATTTTGCACCATTTTGTGTTTGTTTTGTTTTGTGTTCACAGGTTTTGAAGAAGAAAAAGAGAAAAAAGAAAGCGGCAAAGACAAGCCAATAAGGCATAACAAAAGCACAATATCAGAATCGGGGTAATCCTGGGGCTGAGGCCCATATTGGTGTTAGATTCGGGTAGTAATCTGAGGGTTGAGGCCCACATTAGTATCAGTCTGGGGGCGAGGCCCACTTCAATACCAGTCTGGGGGCGAGGCCCACGTCAGTATCAGTTTGTGAATGAGTCCTAGGGCCGAGGCCCACGTCAGTATCACTTTGGAATGAGTCCTAGAGCCGAGGCCCACATCAGTATCAGTTTGGGGATGAGTACTGAGGGTCGAGGCCCACATCAGTATCAGCTAGGGGCAAGGCCCATATCAGTATCAGTGGGGGCGAGGCCCGCGTCAGTACCTGTTTGGGGGCGAAGCCCACATCAATACCAGTGGGGTGAGGCCCACATCATTATCAACATCAGTTTTTCAAGATATGACACTCTGGGGGCGAGGCCCATATCATTATCAGAATCAGTCAAGCCGGGAATGGCACTCCAAGAATGAAAACACAGTTCAAGAATGAACAAGCGAGAGAATGGCAATCCAAGAATGGAGCAGAGTTCAAGAATGAACAAGCCGAGAGAATGGCAATCCAAGAATGGAGCAGAGTCAAAGAATGAATAAGCTGAGAATGGCAATCCAAGAATGGAGCAGAGTTCAAGAATGAACAAGCCGGGAATGGCACTCCAGGAATGGAAATACAGTTCAGGAATGAACAAGCCGGGAATGTCACTCCAAGAATGGAAGCACGGTCCGGGAATGAACCACGTCACAGTAACGGTTCAGGAAATGAACCTCACAGTAACAGTTCGGGAATGGACATCTCACAGTAACAGTTCGGGAATGGACCACCTCACAGTAACAGTTCGGGAATGAACATCTCACAGTAACGGTTCGGGAATGGACCACCTTACAGTAATAGTTCGGGAATGGACACCTCACAGTAACGGTTCGGGAATGGACCACCTCACAGTAACAGTTCAGGAATGGACATCTCACAGTAACGGTTCGGGAATGGACCATCTTACAGTAACAGTTCAGGAATGGACACCTCACAGTAACGGTTCGGGAATGGACCACCTCACAGTAACAGTTCGAGAATGGACATCTCACAGTAACGGTTCGGGAATGGACCACCTTACAGTAACAGTTCGGGAATGGACACCTCACAGTAACGGTTCGGGAATAGACCACCTCACAGTAACAGTTCGGGAATGGACATCTCGGCGGTAACGGTTCGGGAATGGACCACATCACAGCACGGTTCGGGAATGAACCAGGGGTCGCAACACCTCACCACCCAAATCAACTCAACTCAACACGTGGAAAGTCAAGTGGCAGTTGGCGAGCCAGGTAAGTAGAAATGCATTGCATAACTTTGATAGGATTGTCACTGTTACACATTACACAAGTCCCATCAAAGTGGGGGTAACTGTAGGCACTGCATTTTTGCATATAAGTCCCTATAATGAGTCTCATTTGGAGACACTACCTTTTAAGTCACGGAGGTCATGGAAAACGGACATCGGAAGGGGAAATTTAGAATAAACAAGGTTCACTGTTTTCGTTCGTGCTGCGTTCGTGTATACGTTCGAACGCCAAACAGATTGCGGGCGTTCGTGCCGCGTTCGAGGAAGCGTTCGAACGGTGTGTCGGTAATTCTGGTTTTGCTGCTAGCCTCACATCAAGCCCAATTCGCCCAAGCCTTGGCCCACACGCCCAAGCCCACTTAAAACACATATTTAACACATGGTAAAATCAAAACAAATCTAAAAATCACATACCAAATTAAAGTAAACATTAAAATCAATCACATATTTTAATTCATTAATTAAGATATTCACCCACCAATTACACAAGATTCATTCCTAACTAAAAAAAATCACATACTAAATTAAAAAGATGTCATGCCTAATTAAAATCAATTATAACAAATTAAAGATATTGACTTCCTAATCTAAACCAAATTTGTCCCCCCCTCAATCTTTGACTTTCCTTGCTCAACACTAAATCAAATCCCTTTCTTGTGAGACAAGGTGAAACCCTAGCCATTCTCTATATAAACAACCCCTAACCAAGACATGCATTCTCCTAGCTCATTCATACAAGAAAAGCCTCCCCTAGCTCATACACATAATATACACACAACTCACACAAATCACAAGACACAAAAGAAATAACACAAAAATTCTCTTCATCCCCTTTCCCTAAACACCGAAAACCAGACCTCCATTTAGCAACCTTTTATCACCGAAAAATAGCCCATACAACAGCCCTAAAACACGCATACAGCAGCCCTAAACACACACATGAAACAGCCCCAAACCACACCATAACACCACCGAAAATCACACCCAAAACAGTAGCCAAAACACCCCAAAATAGTAACTAAGATACACCAGCAAAGCGGCAGCGAATCGGAGTCAAAGCAGCAGCAAAAGACGGAGAACGACGACCCAAAACAGTAAGACAACGAACGAGAGCAGTGAACCAGTGAACCGGAAGAGTTGCAGAGCATCCACCCTTCCGACGACCGTACACCGTACTACCGAGAGACGACATAAAAGGTTAGACCTGAGGGCACCTTGTATTTATTATCTTTCATTTGTCTTTTACTTATTCTAATATATTTTTTATTGCATGAGAGTCGTTTTGTTGAGGCATGATGTGAATTCCGGATAAAACGGAATGCAGGTTCTCTTTTGTGGTATATCGGATGGAAACCCGGACGTAAATTCCGTAGCTGAATCCGAATGGACGGTAGTACAGTCTGCACTCGGGATACAACTCCACGTACCACTTGAGAGATACATATATTCCGTTTCGTCCAAACTTGTATTTGAGCATGATGTAGTTAGTACGATATTTATTTATTTAGCCTGATTAGGCCTAGTGCGTTATTTATTCTTAAGCATGATTTAGTCCTTAGTATGTTAATCTTTATGCATGATTTAGATATCAATGTGATTAGATATGTCGTTGTTGTGATCCTGTTTGAATGCAGTATCTAAAACCATATGAATGTATGCAATCTGCCAGTTCCCGTTCGAACGTGTCATCGAACGCAACTCAAACGCGAACCTTCTGTTTACCTTTCGAACGCGTTATCAAACACTACTCGAACGCGCATGCATTTTGTATCATCTGGTCTGGTCCCGTTCAAATGCGTTATCAAACTACACGAACGCGAACCTTCTGTTTACCGTTCGAACACGTTTACGAACGCTACACGAACGCGCACACACTGAACTGAGTCTGTCTTATCATATTTCATGCATAATTGCCTCTTGGGTGATCTCTCTTGCATTATGTAGTCAATCATATTATTTGTATTCCTTCATTTATCCATTCGATGTATTCATGAGATAGTACCCAAGCATGATTAGGTTGTTCTTAGTTTTCCATATCATATGATTGGAATATGTTCATGAGATTCCATGTGATGTTGTATGTTGTGATGATTAATTTCATGCATGTGGATTTAGAAGCATGATACTCTTGGAAATAAGTGTTACTTAGGCCTGATTAAATTATTACGTAAATCCTTTCATTACAAGTGACATAAGTAAGGGACCATTCCGAACCCAACGGTTTGAGGTCTTCCTTTGCGAGAGGGGTGAGTGCGGCCTTAAATCTCATTTTCCCGGTTCACACCGGGTGGTGGCGACTCTATTATTCTCCGGTTTAGCCCCCCGTGGCTACTCCGTACTCCCGACCGGGCCGCGAGCCCGGGACTGCATGCGTCGCCCCAGATCCTCTGTCCCCACAACTCCCCAAAACAACGATGTTTCTCCTGAATGCTCTGGATCTTTATTAAGGTCAGACATTTGCTCCTCAATTTGCTCTGTTTCTTGCTCCACCTTTTCTTCACAGATGTATTTGAAAATTTCTGCATTCAGCTCTTCATCTGTCATCTGTGAAATACATGCTTCAAAATTGTCAACCTGAGGATGTAAAGAAATGTCAGATTTTAGGTCTTCATCCTCTGATATGACTGGAATGGATGGTTCAGGTAGATCTTCATCAAACATCATGGTAAAGCATGCTCCAAGATCTTCATTTTGAGGGTTGAAAGTTTGATCCTCCGTTATTGGTGCAGTTGATACAATTAACTTAGCTTTTTCATCCTCGTCAGAGTCAGAATAATAAAAATCAAATTGAGAATTTGTTGGTTCAGGCTCCTGAATTGATACCTCTGATTCTTGATACTGCTCAGCCTCGTCCTCTGTTATGATGTAATGATGAATCTCAGGATATTGAAAGGCTTCTTCAGTTAGTATTTGAATTTGCTCCGTGAGATATGTGATTCAGGTTCTCTGTTAATTGTCTAACTTGATCTGTCATTCTCTGTATAGATGCCGCTTGACTCTGAATTTGTGCATCAAATTGAGCTTCCCATTCCTCGAACCAATCTTTGAGTATGTGAATCAACTGATCTTCCTCTGATGGTTCTGATTGTTGATGAAGAACGTAGGTAGATGGTGGATAAGATGGAAAATGTGATGGTTCCTCGTACCTTGAATGATTCCAATAATTCTGCCACTCTGAAAGGTATATACATTGATCGCTCGGGTGGTTACCATCACATATTGCACATCTCCCTATTTCGTTCTATTGAGCAAATGTAAAATTGCTTGGTTCTGGCATCCAGTGATAATTGTTGGGCTAGATAACAGGCCTCAGAAAACTAGACTGTTGCTCCCAGATTTGGGGAGTATCTTCTTGTAAGGCTCGTAATTTCTCGATCTCCCAATAATGTTCCATTTTTCAATTACCTGAAAATACAATAAAGAAATAAAAATTACAGATAAATAAAATTAGATATAAGTAAATTAGATAGCTTCAAAACTAATAACTCAAGAAAAATAAGTCCCCGGCAACGGCGGCCAAAAATTTGACCGGCGTAAACACACACGTATAACGCAAGCGCACGTATCGTTCAAGTAGTATAAAAATATCGATCCCACGAGAACTTAATTCCTATTGTTGTTATTAATTGTTGAATCTATTTATTTACATATATCTAATTATAGGGAGAACAGATTGATTGCATGATTGATTTGGTTGATTGTAGATTTGCTAAATAAAAAATAAAAAGACAAAAGAAAATACTAAGGAAAATAACAAAAGACACAAAGATCTAGGGTTGTGAATCATTCTAATATCTCTTAAAAGATGAAGTGATTATTTTATGTTTGTGTAATAAATCAGTTTACTAACCTGGAACACTAAATTATGCAAAAGCCTCTGTCGATGGTCAGACGCAAATACCCAATTTAACCCAATTGAACCATATGTCTATGTCAACCAAATTATCTGGATTCATTAAGTTTAAGTTCCAATTATTGCTACCCCCGCCCGACAGGTATATGTCTATCCTGTAAGGAAATCTATTAAAGGGTTATCTATCCTCAAGGAAGATCGTGGGCTATTAAATCTAAGGCTGAAACCTAAAATCCCTATGTCTAGTTCATTTTAGATTTACCACATCAATCTTATTGGTGATCAGACAACAAGAAGCATTAAGCTTAAGACTTAATAAGTAAACCTTTAAATTACCCAAACTATAAAATAACCCCTTATAAACCGGTGATATTATAATTCATCACAACCCCAGATAACTAACACATAATTAGGGCTAGTAAAAACTTAAAAGTAAAAGACATAAAGTAAAAATGCTGAAAAGTAAAAGACATAAAGTAAAAGCTGAAAAGTAAAATAAAATAAAATGCTAAGGTAAAAGGAATTACTTTTACTACTATTAATTAAGATATCTCCCATAAAATAATATATAAACTTGTGATAATATTACCAACCGACCAGTCTGGCGGTATCCTGATTAAGTCAAATTAAGTCCAACCAGCCATTAAGGCGGTAATACTTGTCCATAAACCAGCCATAAAGGCGGAACCAAAATTAAATTACCAACCGACCAATCTGGCGGTATCCTTGATTAGTCAGGTTTAAACCAGATTAAAATTAATTTACCAACCGACCAATATAGCGGTATCCTTTTTAGTCAATATATTAAATAGTGAATATATTATTTTTAAGGGAGATTAATCTAAATAGTAACAGTAAAAGAATTACCTTTCACCCTAGCTGGGGAAGTTACCTCCTCATAGTGAATAGTAAAAATTGAAAAAAGTAAAAAGTAAAAAGTAAATTACTATTATTACAAAACGTAATTAAAATTATTTACAAAACTAAAATTAAAAAAACTAAAAACTAAAAGAAACTAGAGAGAGAAACTCTCTCTTTACATCAAAGAGATGAGAGAGAGTGGTACATCAAAAACTGAAATCTCGAGCTCAATTTATAGACCCCGGTAGGCTTCCAGCGTCGCGACGCCAAGGGCTTTAGCGTCGCGACGCCAGCTTCTTTTGGCGTGGCTTGCTAAGGCTTTGACACGTGGAAATTCGGATAATAAGATCAGGCGACACGTGGCGAGGCGGCTAAGAGCTCAATTATTATGCTGACGTGGCGATGACGTGGCAAGGCGGCTGAGATCAATTGTCGGCACCGTAGGATTGCGACATGTGTCACGCTGTGATTGGCTGATGATGACGTGGCATGTTGACCTGCTGACGTGGATGATGCCGTGGCAAGACACGTGGCATAGTAGACTCGTTGCCCGGATGACGTGGCGACATGTAGGATGACACATGGCACACGTGGAAATAGTAATTGTCGGCACCGTAGGATGATGACACGTGGCACGGCGCACGTTAGCAGATCGGTTGTGATGGTGACACGTGGCACGGCGCACGTTAGCAAAGTCAAACTTCTCAAATTCTGACCTGTTGACCCGGCGCACGTTAGCAGCTCTGGTGCTTATTAGGCGTCGCGACGCGCCCAAATTACCAAAATGCCATTTTCCCAATTTTCACTGTTTTGGTCCAAATCACCTCCAGAATGTCCTGAAACTTTATTTATCTACAAAATAACACAAAACACATCAAAATATTCACAAAACTCAAGAAACTATACAAAATATTAAGTTAAATGAGTAAGAAATAGTGATAGATTTACCACTCATCAATAGGACATTCAAACTTGTAATTTAGGTCATCCGAAGTTACTAGAAATTTGAAAACCTTACTTTTCAGTCCTTACTTCAAAATCAAAATATATATCAACTTAAATCCAAATGTTTTAAAATCAAATAAGAATTTTTTTCATCAATACAAAATGTATCTTTGAAGCTAGAAAGGTTTGAAAAGATAATTTTTTTAAAATCAAAACCAAGTTTTAATTCTTGACGAAAACATACAACTTTGTAAGTTATGTACATGAAACTATGTTAGGTTTATTCTAGGTCCCAAGATCAAACAAGACATGAAAACAATGTGTGAACACATCAACGGAGGTAGCGGAATACTCACATCGATCGGTTGAGACGATTTGAAGACGAATGAAGCCACTTTGCTCACTGCCAAGGACGCCACAGCATGCAGTTCACTGCCCTCCATTTCAGAATTTTGAGCTGCGAAACGGAGCTCCAAGCTTCGTCGGACGGATCCCGGCTCATGGGTGAACCTCCCTACCACATTCGCAAGTCTCGTAAGTGTGCTAGCACTTGAGTTTTTGCCACAAAAACTCACTCTTGCTTCCCCATTGCTCACGCCATTTTGGCATCAAAAACAGTGAGCATTTCTCACTTTGGGGCGTGACTAGAAGGAGAGAAATGAGAGAGAAGAAATTGGTAATTGGTTGGTGAAACCTTTTCCAAAAAGGTTGTATATATATATATTTTTTATGAAATATACAAAGCTTACCAAATTATAAATCAAATAAATTGAAAATGGTAAATACTCCCACCAACTTTCCCTATTTCAACCACACACATCAACTATTCATTGTCACTTTATTAAAGTGACTTGATGTGTGTCAATCAATCAATCAATCAATCACATCAATCAATCATATCACTCAAAGTGACTTTTGATTTGACGCTTGATGTGACAAAATGATTGACGCTTGATGTGACTTGCGTCGCCGCACTCGAATTCGAAATACGAATGCGCTCGCAATCACACTCGGGCTCGGGTTCGCTAATTCCCAATTAGCGAGTTTTCCGTTGCGTCGTAATTAAACGATTACGCCTAGCGAATTCACTATCACGTCGCTAACGAATTAATTCTAAATTAATTCGTTCGCCAGAATTAAAATCTAATTTTAATTCCGCGTCGAAATCTAATTTCATTTAATATATCGAATATATTAATTTACCGATTAATTCCAAATTAATCGTTATCTCTCTCTAGACGATATTTTATCCTAGATAAAATATCTCCATAATTAATCCTAGATTATTTTCTCTCTCTTCTATATAATCCCAGATTAATTAAGAGTGCGAGTTATGCGTCATCGGTGGATAATCGGGAAGCGACCCATGAGATCCCCGGATATGTTGGCAGTAAATACGGTCGTCGGAGTATCCGAATCACGTACGTACCAAGTACTACGTTCTACCGATTTACGAGACAAGGTCGACTCCTAGCAAAGCACCAAGTCTTCCCAATTCTCCGGACATATTCTTATAAGAATATTTAAGATCTTATATCAGGCGTAGTCTACTAAGTATTGTGTATATCGGCCCAGTATCGGATAGTCACGTGCTAGGGCTGGGGCTGGATAAGTGTCTGCCCCGTCCGAAAGCAATGTCGGATGTCTGGTAACTAGTCTCTATAATCGGATATGCATGACCTAGTCATAATATCCCGATGGTTGCGCAACACTTAAGAGCACTAATACCGTATCCTGCGTGACATCATCTCCACTATGACTGGAGTGATACTTCCGTCTTGACATCACACCCAATACTCTACGATTCTCAATATACCCAAAATCGGCGTACCAGAACCGGTTAAAGTCCCTGACTACCTCAATCAAAGTATATTGATTGTCGTAAGCATTAGCGGTGCAAGTCTCAGGTTAAGACCAAATACACCTACCCTGATGTCGGACTCCCATAGACACATAGTCATAATACCAATGGGATTCCGAGGGGTCTATCCAGAGCGAAGCTGTTTCCCGTACCATCGGTGAAACACAACCTCCTATAGCACTTGCATAAGTATCCAATACTTAAATATATGAGAACTATGCCGTTGTGCCCTCACAACGCGCACAAGTGCAATACTAGCCTATTCCGCATTATCGATGTCCTGTCTCGATAATACTCCGGCTAGGGATATTTAATGATTAATCCTTCGTGGACTGATACTGTCTCATATCATTCTCAATCCAGGAACTAATCATATGGACCTCTCTTCATTTATATATCTATGGTGATCTAATCACAAACGATGAGAGTGCAATTTCCTTGTCACATAGTTAATTTGTACAACAACACCATGATCTGTACAAATAGTGACGCTATGGGTCATATTATCCAACAATCTCCCACTTGGTACATAGCCAGTCACTCGAGTGTCTAACACCCGAACTATGTACGGTTCGCTCAAATTGCTGAGAAAATATTTTCGTCAGCGGATTTGCATGATTATCGTCTGACGCGATTTACACGATCATCACATCGCCATGATGTATGATCCGAACGAATCAGATGAATATCGAAGTATATATCTGGATCGTTGATGAGACATTTAATTCTTTAGCCTGTGCTGGCCTAGCTCAGCCGCTAACAGAACTATATCTAATCTAATTAGATTTATTATCGATCCAAATGGCTTCTATTGCTGCCTCAGCTGCAGCAATAATCCGCATTTGTTGTTTATTCGGCAACAGTTATCTTGCTCGGAATATTTCCAGCTCACTGTCCTGTTATTCAAACTTTATAGTACCGCAGTATTTACCGGTTTGGAAACTTGCAGCAGTGATCCTAGTCACTTCAAGTTCTCCTACTCCATAATTTAAGACAGCATCTTTAGTTCTCTAAGATATTAACAGATGTTCTTAACATCTATCCAGTGACTATCACTTGGATTGTCCTGATTGTGACTCCATATGCTCAAAGCGTATGAGACACCAGGTTACGTACATTATTCAATGTACAATTTCTCAGAGAGTGTTAACAACTCCAAATCTAGCCCAGTAGATCTTTATTCCTTGAATAAAGGTTGTTACTCCCAAGAATTCTACGGAGAATTTCTATGAAAGAATATCTATGAAAGCCAAGCTTTCACCAATTGCTTTATTGGGAATTTCACTGTCAGTGCGCTCCCACTAACCTCCTTATATACACAAGAATCATTTCGTTTTGAATTAAATCATAAACCATTATGATTACATCAAAACGTCAGTTCCAAGAACCTTATGCTTGCTTCAATCCAACATGGATCGAATAACCCGCAAAACTTGTTTGTCGGTTATACAAAATCGTCAGGATGTTGTAAGAATCCTCCAAGAGGTTTCCTTTTCAGGAAAGCGATTTTGATCTACAACTGACACATTTCATAAATGAAAATGCAGTTATCAACAAGCATATTCAAAATAGATTTACCATGGCAACAGGTAAAAGGTTGAACCATTATTAAAACCAATGTTGATAATGATATCTTTCAGTCACAAGCCTAGCTTTGTACGTTGGTATGTTGCCATCCATATATGTCTTCCTTGAAGACGTTTACGGTACCAATAGGCACAATGCCTTGTGGTACAACAACTAGTATCCAAACATAGTTGTTATACATGGAATCCATTTCGGACTCATGGCACTTTGCCATGAAAGGGAGTTGATACCTTGTATCATTTCCTCATACGTAGTCGGTTGGTATTCCTCAATAAGATTTACATCTTTAAGGGGTTACATCAGAAACCCATACCCTAGGTTGTTTTCTGATTCTCTCCGATCTACGCGGTTCTTGTGTATTTGAAGATTAATGGTTTAGTTTCATCCTTGATGAACTATATGTGTTCCATTAAGGATTTCGTGCCTCGAACAGTATTACTCCAATTTTCATCGAGTATCACCATCCTCCCACTGACCACTGCATATCGGTATTCCTCTTAGGAAAACCGCATGGTGAGCAACAATCATATTGTTCTCATGTGAGATTTATAAGTAATATACTTATGGTTTCCTTTAGGATAACCAATTTGGCACTTATCCAATTTAGGTTCTAGTTTGGTATCATCCAAACGTTATGCATACCCAAATTATTAGGAATGAGAAACCCTGTTTCTTTCCAGTTCATATCCTATATGATATCTGTCAAACAGATTTTCATGGAACCTTATTCTAAATAAGTTTTTGCACTGTTAATACATATCCTGTTGAAGGAATGATAGCTCAGAGCGACTCATAATTTAACCTTATCTTGTCTAACAAAATTCAGTTTTTAGTTCGGACACACCGTCAAACTGACGCGTCTCGGGAGGAGTCCTCATCTGAAAGAATACATACTATTTCATGTATGTATGAAACTTAATGCTTAAGTATTTTTCATTACGGTCTTACCGCGACGGTATAATACTATAGCCGATCTGTTTATCTACTTCGTGTCGAAACTCTAAAAGTTTCCGATTTGTGTTCTTCAAAAGAAACATATAACTATAACGTGATGCCACATCCGTTAAGGTCACGAAATATTAATGTTCACATCTAGCCTAGCTAGATATGGGCCCACTAACTTCACCATGAATAGGGCTAACAGATCGGTGGCACTTACACTATTACCAAGTAAACAGTGTTTTAGGTACTTTACCTAACAAACTAGATTCGTAGACTTTATTTGAATAGTCAAATCAGTCCTAGTACCCACTCTTCAAAAGTGCGGATATACGAGTCTTGTTTAATTCTGTCCTAGACAACAATGCCACAAATAACTCTCTACTTGATCAAATCAATTTGAGCTATTTATTTGTCATTTTATATGTTTTGAGATTTAATTATATTCAAAATATAAATTCTGTTATTCACATCTAATGTGTTTATCTCAGTATCATCTTATATAATGAAACACTTAGTGTTCTAGAATATAAAGGTTTATCCACAATGGATTAAACACTGATATAGAGATAATGTCTCTAGTCAAACTAGTTACATTATAACAGTTCCTAATTTAAGTACACACCCAAAGGGTAGTTCCTAAACTTAGGTATCTACGGTCGAAACAGCGACTTTCGTCCCGTTTCGATTCGCAGAGCAATCTCAGCTTGAAGTCAGTATCCTGCTCAAAACAGATTCTGAACATCAATACATATATTTTATGTACCACACTAAGTATTTAAATCTAATTTCAATACTAGTTGAAAACATAACTTTGACAAACATTTTTAAAGTCAGAGCCTTGCCCTTTCTTTAATTCCTTCGTGTCTGCCATATCCAAATGGTAGTCACTTTGGTATATGTCAATTATCATTTTCAATATTTTAGGAACCTTAGGCCAAGCCTTGGGTTTTTAGAATATCGAAACGATGTGCACCTCGTGCTACATGCCCAATTGCAAACTTTGACTTTATCTCCTCTAGAATAGTCAATTAATTCTCCAAGAATTATAAATTGCAATTTTAATACTTCTTAACTCTAAAATTAGATTTATGACAAGTATATTAAATTAAGCATTAAAGTCATCATCACATAAATCTTCCAAAGATTTTATGCTATACTTATTTTGCTTAATTTTGGGCGTAAGGTATAATAAGTTATTTTATCAAATAAAGTAACCTATTATTTATTCCCATTTGAAAATTAAATCATTTAAAATATTTTAATCCCAGATTATATTTTAAATATCCAACTTTTCAATTTTATCTTGATTACAATAGTCCAACTATTTAATCAACGATTAGTGTTACTATATATATTATAATGATTATAATAGTCCAACTATATAATCAAATATAATCCAAATTAATTAACCTCAATTACATTGATTACTATAACCAATTATAAAATCAACTGTAAACTGAAATTAATTAATTCAAATATATTGATTAATATAATCCAATTATATATAATCAAGTATAATACAGTCCAACTGTTTATTAAAACAACAATTTAAATATTAGTCCAACTAACATTTAATATTACGACGAAATAATTTGATGAGCGCGTATGGCGAGTAATTGAACGAATATTGCAAATTCAATTCTTGCCTCCCACTATTTTTCGTCGAGCCTCTAACCCTCTGTCGAGTACTCGGGAAACCGTGTTTCCTAGTGGGCTAGGATCCCGTTAAATATCACACAATCTTGACTTTGGCCAACAAATTGTATGATAATTAACTAGGTAGATCTCTAAGATCAATTGGATCCAATCCAATTCCTAGATCCAGTAGGTGGACATCCAAGTCCTAAACATATATCATATGTATGCCTATATATCCAATATATACCCTAACCTTTTTCCTCTGAATCAACTAGGCCTTGGCTTTGGCACAACAAACCTAGTGATCCCAGTCAAGCGTGGACCCATTGACCATGGAAGCTTCGTAATCAATGTCGTTGGACAAGAAGTGGTCTTGACTTTGGCCAACAAACCACAACTTGGACAAGACACCAATATGGAACAAAGCTCTCGTGATTCAAACACACATCTTCGACGGACAAGGGCTTGACTTTGGCCAACAACCCATGCCAATCTAGGATCTTGAGCAAGAATCACTCAATGGAAGGAAAAGACGCATGATATTTGATGAGGGCTTTTCGCGTGCAAATTGGCTATCAATTTCATTATCTTTGTTAAGGTCTCATCGTCATACACCCTTAAACATGCATTCTAAATACATAATAAAGTGAGTATGAAAATAAATAATAATGATATGCGGATGGATACTTTACATTGATCCTAGATCAAATCTCTCCATTTCTCACTCAAGCTAGCACTTGTATTATTTCTACCCGTTACACTACACTTCTAAAGAAACCTCATTTACATTGAGGGGAATAGGTGATAAGAGAATACAAAGAGAATAGAGGTGATAAGGCTGGACACGCAGGTCCAATTTAATAAATCGAATTTATTACAATAATTTCCAAAATTTCCCCACCCGACTAATATCCATCCGATATAACATTATTCATTCATCACAACCATGTATCACACATAAGCATGCTATCAATCAATCTAATCAAATTAATTAATCTGATAATTATGTGATCATCCAATGTTCAAACAACGATTTGATTTTGCTCGAGTCAAACTCGTTTTTGCGAATAAGTACTCAAGTACGAATTCATGAATTAAATTAAACTACATCATTAAATCAAATTTAACATGTATTTAATACTAATTCACTATTCAATTCCAAATTAAACATTACACTTTATTAATAAACCTTTTACGATTTAAATTCCAAATTTAATCGTAACGCGTCTCAAAGACCGATTAACGTCCAACGTCAATTCAATTAAAGTCCAATGGACTTTTAATTGATTTCTTAAGGCATGGACTTTTGGTCAACTCGGGTCAAACCGAATAACCAAAATCCAATCCGGGATTTACCCCATAAGCCCATAAATCAATTTAGGTCCATTAGGCCCAATTAAAATTTAAAGGTTCATTAAGTCGCATTTGGGCTTAACGGAAGTGGCTTTGGGCCCAATTGGATCCAATCCAATTTGCCCAAATCCAACTTTGTACAACAAAGCCCAATAAGCCCATTTACAACATAATAAGCCCAAATCCAATTTAAAGGCCTAATTCATTAAATTACACAAATCCAATTTCGCAATTTAATTACCTAAAGTGCATTACATGATTAATCACCCAAATCAATATTTCTAAAACACCAAATTAGTCCATTAATCATGTTCATTATCATCATCACATGTCCAACACATAAATGGAAAAATCAAACCCATTACATGCTTTAAAGCTCTCGGCCAAAGGAGGGATTTTGTGTCCGATTTGGTTTCAATCCAATCGAACCCACAATCGACATCAAATCACCATCCTAAATGATTTCCAATACATCCAATGTTCAAAAATCAAAATACCAAGACATTTAAGGGAATCATCCATTTCGGCCAATATGATTAATTTGGGGATTTTATGTTCAATTCAAAATCCAATCCAATTAGTTTCAAATTAACATCATCCTACATGATTCTAACTCATCCAATGAATCAAAATCAAAAATTCCAAATTACCAAAATCCAATTTACATTCGGCCAAGGTATAATTTTGGGGGAAATAATTCCAAATCATTTTTCAACAAATTGGTCCAACCAAAATGCAATTAGACATGCTAACAGCATACTTAAACAATCAATTTATTCAAATCATGCTCAACACAATTTACCCAAATTTTAAGCCCTACAATTTTCATGCTTGAACCTATAGCTCTGATACCATTGTTAGGTTTATTCTAGGTCCCAAGATCAAAAAAGACATGAAAACAATGTGTGAACACATCAACGGAGGTAGCGGAATACTCACATCGATCGGTTGAGACGATTTGAAGACGAATGAAGCCATTTTGCTCACTGCCAAGGACGCCCACTGCATGCAGTTCAATGCCCCCCATTTCAGAATTTTGAGCTGCGAAACGGAGCTCCAAGCTTCGTCGGACGGATCCCGGCTCATGGGTGAACCTCCCTACCACCTTCGCAAGTCTCGTAAGTGTGCTAGCACTTGAGTTTTTGCCACAAAAACTCACTCTTGCTTCCCCATTGCTCACGCCATTTTGGCTTCAAAAACAGTGAGCATTTCTCACTTTGGGCGTGACTAGAAGGAGAGAAATGAGAGAGAAGAAATTGTGTAATTGGTTGGTGAAACCTTTTCCAAAAAGGTTTATATATATATTTTTTTTATGAAATATACAAAGCATTTACCAAATTATAAATCAAATAAATTGAAAATGGTAAATACTACCCCCACCAACTTTCACTATTTCAACCACACACATCAACTATTCATTGTCACTTTATTAAAGTGACTTGATGTGTGTCTATCAATCAATCAATCAATCAATCACATCAATCAATCACATCACTCAAAGTGACTTTTGATTTGACGCTTGATGTGACGAGATTTGACGCTTGATGTGACTTGCGTCGCCGCACTCGAATTCGAATACGAATGCGCTCGCAATCACACTCGGGCTCGGGTTCGCAAATCCCCAATTAGCGAGTTTTCCGTTGCGTCGTAATTAAACGATTACGCCTAGCGAATTCACTATTCACGTCGCTAACGAATTAATTCTAAATTAATTCGTTCGCCCGAATTAAAATCTAATTTTAATTCCGCGTCGAAATCTAATTTCATTTAATATATCGAATATATTAATTTACCGATTAATTCCAAATTAATCGTTATCTCTCTCTAGACGATATTTTATCCTAGATAAAATATCTCCATAATTAATCCTAAATTAATTTTCTCTCTCTTCTATATAATCCCAGATTAATTAAGAGTGCGAGTTATGCGTCATCGGTGGATAATCGGGAAGCGACCCATGAGATCCCCGGATATGTTGGCAGTAAATACGGTCGTCGGAGTATCCGAATCACGTACGTACCAAGTACTACGTTCTACCGATTTACGAGACAAGGTCGACTCCTAGCAAAACACAAGTCTTCCCAATTCTCCGGACATATTCTTATAAGAATATTTAAGATCTATATCAGGCGTAGTCTAATAAGTATTGTGTATATCGGCCCAGTATCAGATAGTCACGTGCTAGGGCTGGGGCTGGATAAGTGTCTGCCCCGTCCGAAGCACATGTCGGATGTCTGGTAACTAGTCTCTATAATCGGATATGCATGACCTAGTCATAATATCCCGATGGTTGCGCAACACTTAAGAGCACTAATACCGTATCCTGCGTGACATCATCTCCACTATGACTGGAGTGATACTTCCATCTTGACATCACACCCAATACTCTACGATTCTCAATATACCCAAAATCGGCGTACCAGAACCGGTTAAAGTCCCTGACGACCTCAATCAAAGTATATTGATTGTCGTAAGCATTAGCGGTGCAAGTCTCAGGTTAAGACCAAATACACCTACCCTGATGTCGGACTCCCATAGACACATAGTCATAATACCAATGGGATTCCGAGGGGTCTATCCAGAGCGAAGCTGTTTCCCGTACCATCGGTGAAACACAACCTCCTATAGCACTTGCATAAGTATCAAATACTTAAAATATGAGAACTATGCCGTTGTGCCCTCACAACGCGCACAAGTGCAATACTAGCCTATTCCGCATTATCGATGTCCTGTCTCGATAATACTCCGGCTAGGGATATTTAATGATTAATCCTTCGTGGACTGATACTGTCTCATATCATTCTCAATCCAGGAACTAATCATATGGACCTCTCTTCATTTATATATCTATGGTGATCTAATCACAAACGATGAGAGTGCAATTTCCTTGTCACATAGTTAATTTGTACAACAACACCATGATCTGTACAAATAGTGACGCTATGGGTCATATTATCCAACAAAATATGCATTTGAACTCTTAGGTGCTTATCATGCGTAATCTTACTAAACAAGCATTGTAAGAAATAAGAGTGATATACCCTAATCCACCCTTCTTCATTCTTGAATATTATTGAGCAACACGCTTGATTTCTTTGATCTTGAAATCCTTTTTTTGCTTGCACTTTATAATTTTCATGTCGGGTGCTTTTGCCAAAATACTCTTGATATGGTTTATTATCATCAAAATCAATATAAGACATGACATTTAAAAGGTCAACAATCTCATCCATTGTTTGTGATGACAAATACAGATATATTTCGTAAATTCAAAACACTCAAAAAGCACACTTATTAGTGAAATAAATATATGTTCTCATTTTATTAGAAAACAAACTTATAAAGATAAACAATTATAAGTATACGAGTTTCAAGCAATCAATCAAGATCAAATACATGACAAAATTCTCCCTCTTCTGTAAAAAATAAAGAGCGGTGTAATTAAGTATATAGATATGAAATCTCGATCTTTAGCATGCTCTCTAATCATATAAACATGTTTAAAAGTTATACCAATTGAAAACACGTAATTTTACATGCCCCATTCTAACTCAAAGTAAAAATATAATTTGATATCAATTAAAAAGATTTTCAAGTTTGAAAAACAAAATATCAAATATTTGCATCAATTGAGTTTGGTATCATTTGATTTCAAAGTGTTTATGAAAATAAAGCCAATTTACGTACATAAACACTTCAAATTTTCCTCCGTTTGACATCAATTAAAACTGAATCAAATTTAAGCACTAGCTCCCCTCCAATGAAGTAAAATAAACATCATCTCATAAAATAAAACCAATTGAAATGAATATGAGCATATTTTTTAATAGCTCCCTTAGAGCTATATATAAACCAAATCATTTGCATACAAGTTATTCCAATTAAGAACTCATGCAAATAAAGCATGCATTATCATAAAAATAACTCTCTCTCAATCTAAGCATATATAAAAAAACTGGGGATAATCAATTTGTACAAGTTATGTGAAAAATAAACTCATATATGTATGACCAAAATGATATCATCAAAATCATGCATAAGTCACTTATATTATCATATTTGCATATAAATGATAAGATAAGATAAATACTCAAAAGTTATTATTTTTTATCATTTTACCGCATAAGTAAGGGATCTAATAACCAACTCTTGTTATCAAACTTTTGTCCATACACACAAATAATCAAGAAGTGGTCTTTGGTATCCAAATCTTTTTGGGTCCATTTTACTTAATCCCATATTTTTTTTAGCACTAGATACATTTCTCAAGGGCAAACAAAACTCTTATGATCCAAAACAAAACAATTATTGCATTTAATCATAGTGTCATTGTATGATATAGCCTTTACTAAATTATTTTTCAAAGTTTCATGCTACTGGGAAGGCAAATTATTTTTTCACATTTGAAAGATTTAAACCATGCCATTAAGCTCGTTAATTTAATCTTAAGAACATTAATATCATCAAGTAAATCATCAATATTATGTATATATGAGCAACTAGGCATATCAATTTATGCATATGTGAACATATATAGAAATATTAGTATTTTCATGTAAATCAATTTATGATCTCAGTGCTTTGATTTCTTTTTCGAAAATGTCACTTTTATTTTCCAAAATTAAAACTTTTACTTGCTTTTTAAAATCCTCAATTTCATTTATCATGCAAGAAAATTTCTATTTATGTGAAGAATTTCTAGATGCAATTTTCTTTAATTCTACATGAAAATCTTGAAAAACATCACATAATTCATCAAAAGTAAATTCTTGATTTAACTAACTTTCCTCATCTAATGAGTCTCCTCCATGAGCCAATTTTCTTTATTCTACATGTAAATCTTGAAATGCATCATATAATTCATCAAAAGTACATTCCTGATTTACTTCACTTTTCTTATCTAATGAGTCTCCTCCTGTTGAAAAAAAGAAAGTCACCCTAGAGCGAAATAACCCTAGAATGAAGGAGTAAAGGACGAAGGTAAGAAGAGCGACGAAGGGAAGAGCGATCGGAGCAATCACCAGATGACACAGCGATTAGAACGACAAAGGACTCAGGACGACCGAAACAGCGATTAGAGCAACAAAGAACTCATGACGACCGAAACAGCGATTAGAACGAGAAGGGACTCAGGATGAACAAATACATAATGTATTTGATCCCACGAGTACATCAGTTAGACAATTCCCTCCACGACCAGACAGTTATGGCGCACAACTCAACGGTTGGAAGCATGACCCAACAGTTGCAAGGAAATTATGAGCCGAAACCGTTCGAGCGGTTTACAAATTCCACTATAAAAGGCTCACTCATGCGAAGATTTAAAGCCCCCGATCAAATGAAGACTCAAACGAGCATATTTTTATTTTTCATTTCTTAGTTTCATAATCCTTAGGACAGTAACTTGTGTGCTTGCGCCCCTTGGAGGCTTATTCACTTAATCAAACACCCCTTGCTGAGACTTTGTCTCAGGAGGTTTGAACCTTACACATTGTTCTTTCTTCAGGCAGAAAATTACGCAAATATTTTTTGGCGACCACAGTGGGAGAATTGGTGTAAAAAGTGGAAATGCCTCCGAAATGAAACACTCAAACTGGCTCAAGTACGGAGGAAGTGGGACTGGAGCAAACCAACCAGCCCCACATTCCAGCCGTAGTGGGCCATTTCGAGGGTCTGGCAGACGCTAGTCGATATGAGCCTATGCGAGAGCTCAGCCCTAACGCGGTTCGCGCATTGTTCGGTGAATTCACAAATGATGTTGTTGAGCAGGTTACACTTCAAAATGCTCATATCATAGATAAGTTTACTTCGACTAGTAACTCACATTATGAAAATATGGCCAAACACCTAAGCTCATTAAATGAGTTAATGGCCAAATGTGTAAACATGGGGACAACCCTACCGTGGACTACACCTCCTCATGCACCAAGCAGTCATGAGGCTGGCCCGAGTAATGTTCCTCTGCAAGGGGTCACTGTCCCTACGACCTCCAGGGAGGGAATAAGTCCTGGGGGTAATGGCCTACATCTAGGGCCAAACCTACACCAATGGCCAAACATGGTACACCATGAAGTGGTGTTGCCCCAAGGTCTCCAGGCTTCTCAGGACAGAACCAAGACAATGTCCCACTTGTAAGAGGACCGCAACCGCCACCCATAGCAATTCCATTTAATGGCAATGATATATTGAGAGAACAGATGACCGAGATCCTTCAAAATCAATTCGGTCTGGGAGTACGGCCAATTCGGCCAAGGTATCGGAAACCATATCCCGATTGGATCGATGTGGCGTATCCGTGGCCTAGAAATTACAAAATACCAGATTTTTCTCTGTTTACAGGGTCTGGGGAAGTTTCTACCATGGAACACATAGGGCGATTTACCCTTCAGTGTGGAAAAGTCACTGATTTCCATAAGTTGAGGTTATTCCACGACTCACTGTCAGGAGTAGCTTTCTCATGGTATGTCAGCCTGCCACCCAACTCGGTAGAGAATTGGCAACAAATGGAACAGCTGTTCCATGCCTAATTCTACAAGGCCGAATCTGAAGTGGCCTTGGCCGACTTGGCGAATTTGAGACAGTTACCAAGAGAATGTGTCGAGACATTTTTACAAAGGTTTAAAGTGGCTCGAGGCCGATGTTACGTGCCTTTGCCAGAGAAAGAATTTGTGAGAATCGCCCAAAGCTGTCTCAATTTCGATCTGAAAAAGGAATTTCAAGATCGCGAATTTTGGGATCTCCCCCAACTCACCACTAGTGTGGTGCGTTATGAACAATTATTAAGAGAGGAAGAACAAATGAGAAATTCCAGCAAAGGAACTTATTACAGGAACATCAATTATGAAATGAGTGAAATGAACATCGAATCGGCCGACTTATGTTTGGCGGAGTTGGTTAAAGGGAAGCCGTACATTTGCAAGGCGTGGGCTAACCCCAAGCCAAAGAAAAGAACGACAAAAAGAGTAGGAACTTCTCGTTTGATATCACGAAAGTCGATGCCATATTCGATCAATTATATAAAGACAAGCAAATTAGTTTGATCGACTGCCACACATTGCCAAGCGCTGAGCAAATCGGTGGGAAAAAATATTGTAAGTGGCATAATGCATGGTCCTATTCAACTAATGATTATCTTGTTTTTTGGAATGTTTTGTAGGATGCCATAGAATCTGGATGAATAACATTCGAAAAAAAGGTGGCGGTGGACGACAATCATTTTCCAAAGCCGATAGAATTAAACATGATCAATTTGGACCTTACCAAAATGAACTTGCCAAAGTTCAAGTTGGTCCTGGATGAAGATCAGGATTGTCATCATCCGAGCGCTCTGGAAAGGAACAAAAAACCCCAAGAAGGAAAGGATCGGCGAAATCTGTGTGCACGATGCAAGAACAATGTAGAGTGGATGAAGGAGTTGGAAGATACCTGTGAAAGGCCAGTAAAGAAGAAGCCAGTAGCATGGCAACCGAGAACCTTCGCGCCAAGGTTCTACGGTGAGAATTCAAACCTTGTCCAAAACGTAAAGACATTTAGGCCAAAAATTCATCGCCCAACGTATGGCATTCATACCGGAAGCCATCTTCGGGGAAGCGTCTGGGAAGGAACTACCCTCATGTGGACGAAATGACAAGGACGCAACTAAGGCGACACCAGAGAAATTATGGCCATATGATGCGCCAACAAGGTGAAGTGAAGGTCACCACAAGCCGCAATGCTTGTGTCATGGAGAAACCGGAGGTAAGCAGCAAAGAGAGTGACGGAAAAGACGGGACAACAACGAACTGCGAGGAGCATACCAAGTTTGATAGACGAAAACAGGATGAAACAGACAACGAAGAACCCCATATTGTCATTCAGTTTGGCAGTATGCCACCAGTTGTGGAGAATCATTACTTGTTGTCCGAGAAATTCAAGGGGACAGTAGTGAAAGAGCTGGAAATAACGAAGATGTCTATGATGGTGATGAAAATGAATTTGCAGCACTCTCAATAACAGACAGATGGGCTTCAGACGAGGAAATGACTGACATAGAAGAAGAAATAGACATCAGGATTGAAGCACGAAGAAATGGAATATCACAGAATCGGCTTCTCAAAGAATTGTATGAGGCCGGAAACCCTGCAGTCGGAACATTAGGAGAAGACTTGGGACGATCCCCATACCTCGTCCTATACGGAACACCCAAAATAAAGCGGACCTTTACCAAGGCGGAAAAGAAAAGATTGGTCATAAATAATGTCTCTCACAATGCGCCGATCACTTTACCACCATCTAGATGGGACATGGAGAGAGAACTGCCTCGGGCCAATGTTTGGAACGAACCAACAATGGAGGTAGGCCTATCAGGAAAAGTGATATTCCCAAAACCACCACCATAAATGACTAAACACCTGCGGCCATTGTATGTAAAAGCAAAGGCCAACGGGATACCTATCGCCAAAGTGTTGATTGACAATGGAGCAGCCATCGATGCAATCCCTGTTAGGATGCTAAGGCATTTAGAAATGTCAGAAGACGACCTCATCCCTACAGAAGTGGTGCTTACAAGTTTCAATGGAGGCGCGACGACGGCCAAATGGGTTGTCCCACTAGACTTTCAAGTGGGAAGTACTACGAAAATAGTAATGTTCTTTGTTATAGATGGGCCAACCACATATAACATGCTCATAGGACGAGATTGGATACACGGCAGCTGATGCATTCCTTCATCTCTTCATCAGTGCCTAGTTTTATGGAACCAGAGAGACGAAGTGGAAATAGTACACGCCGACAACAGGCCTTTCACTGCATAGATAAATTCGGCCGAATACTTCATGTACGAAGGAAATTACGGGCTGACCAGAGTTCTGAATGAAGGGGAAAATTCGGCCATTGTGGCTCAAAATGAGGAGCCATACCCTGAAGGTCTGCTAAACGATTTGTTTGCGCAAACAAGGCCAATCACATTGGTCTTTGGAGAGCCATCGCACATCAATTTGAATGAAGAGCAGACATAGAAAAGAACAAACCGTACTCGCGGTCACCACCAGGGCCAATCTAATGGCCTATGTAACAGAACGAGAAAATGAGGCCGAAGCTCAGGCCGCAATTTCGGCCTTAAGGGATAAATTGTTAGCACAATAGACAGAAGATAGAATAAGAGAGGCATGCAGGGTAGATTATTTGATGGAAGGAGGTCACGAGAGCGAACAACCTCTAGAAGAAGAAGAATACGCTCTGAACGGACGGCATAAGGCGAGCGTCTCGAGGGGATAAGATGTATTGGATGAAGTCAATCTGGGGAGCGAGGACGATAGACGTATCACTTACATCAGCAAGGAACTAAAGGCCCAGGTACGCGAAAAACTGATCCATTTGTTACAAAGATATAAAGATTGTTTTGCTTGGGATTACAATGAAATACCTGGTTTAGATAGAACGTTAGTAGAACATAGGTTGCCAATCATATCGAGCCATAGATCGCATAAACAACCTCCCCAGAGGTTTGCACCCAATGTCATGCCTGACATTAAGAAAGAGGTTGAACGCCTTTTGGAGGTGAAATTCATTAGGACGACCAGATACGTAGAATGGTTGTCGAATATCGTCCATGTCATGAAAAAGAATAGAAAGCTAAGAATATGCATAGACTTTAGGAATTTAAACTTGGCATCACCAAAAGATCAATACCCTATGCCAACGGTAGATTCCCTATTAGACTCCAAAACAGGGTATCAGATGTACTATTTTATGGATGGGTATGCAGGTTATAATCAGATCTACATCGCCGAAAGTGATATACATAAAACGGCTTTTAGGTGCCCAGGGTCTTTAGGATGTTATGAGTGGGTGGTGATGCCGTTCGGTCTAAAAAATGCGTGGAGCTACTTACCAGCGAGCCATGAATCTAATTTTCCATGACATGATCAGTAAATTCATAGAAGTCTATGTAGACGATATAGTGGCTAAGTCTGTGACCATGGACGAACATTTTAGCAACTTGGCGATGGCTTTTGAGCGAATGTGGAAATTTAAATTGAAGTTAAAACCCTACCAAGTGTGCTTTTGGGGTGAGTGCAGGAAATTTCCTGGGTTTTCTAGTACACCAACGGGGAATTGAGATTAATACCAATAAGTCTCGGCAATCACTGAAGCCAAACCACCCTGAAATAAGAAAGAGTTGCAAAGATTTCTAGGGCAAATTAATTTCTTAAAGAAGATTTATCTCTAACTGTGCAGGAAAAACTAAAGTGTTCTCGTCTCTGTTGAGGCTAAAGGATAATGACGAGTTTGTCTGGATCGAAGAACATCAAAAGGCTTTCGAGAGCTTGAAGAAATATTTGTCACAGCCGCCGGTGATGGTACCCCATGTGCCAGGACGACCAATGAAGTTATACATATCAGCCGAAGAGCAATCCATAGCTGGGATGATCGCGCAAGATGATGACATGGACGTCGAAAGAGCCATCTATTACATCAGCAGACAATTGCTGAATGTAATTATTCTCCAATGGAGAAACTTTTTTTGGCTTTATATTTTACATGTACTAAACTACGTGCCTACCTTAGGCCGACCACAGTGTATTTAATCACTAAAGTTAATATAATAAAGTACATGTTTTCTCGTCCTATTTTGTATCAAAGATTTGGTTTCTGGTCATTATCATTAGCAGCATTCGATATACGGCTTGAACCTCAAAAGGCTGTTAAAAATCAGGCCTTAGCCGATTTCTTAGCTGATCACCCATGTTTAAGTACCATTAGAGAAATGGAAATGGAACTATATGAATGCAGTTTGAAACCATGAACGATGTATTTTGATGGATCTAGCACGACAAAGGGAGCATGAATATGGATAGTCTTGGTCAGTCCATTGGGAGAATCGTTCCCTTTTATGGTAAGGTTGGACGAATATTGCACCAATAACCAGGCCGAATACGAGGCCTTGATATTTGGGTTGGAATTACTCCTCAATATGGGAGTAACACACGTGTCCATTATAGGATACTCATAACTAGTAGTCAAACATGTAACATGAGCCTTTAAATGCCAAAGCCCATCAGTTATGGCACTATCAGATATAGCCAAAGAGCTTCTAGATCAATTTGACTATACGGAGCTAGAACACGATCCAAGAACGAAGAATGAAGTGGCCAAAAATTTAGCCCAAGCAGCTTCAGGATATAAACAGACAAGCATAGACGGCATGTATAGGAGCGAAGAGGTCAAGCTAGCCCTGATGAGAAGAAACAGGGTGACGGATGTCATGACCATTAAGGTCCAAGACGAGGACGATTGGAGATGAGAGATCAAAGAATTTTTAAGACAACCCGAAAATGGGAAAGATCGAAGGCTGAAACTCAAAGCCTTGAATTACGTGGTGTCAGGAAACGTGTTATATAAAAAACGCCAAGACAGTCTGTTGTTGAAATGCGTGGGGCCATCAGAATCCAAAACTATTATGGCCGAAATACACGAGGGTGTTTATGGAGCTCACCAGACCGGAATAAAGATAAGGTGGCTGATCATACAGAGCAGATATTATTGGTCGAAAATGGGAGAGTCGTGCATATCGTATGCCAAGGGATGCGTCGCTTGTCAAAAACATGGGCCCATTCAGAGGGCACCAGTAACCGAAATGGTCACTGTCATTAAACCATGTCCGTTCATAGGATGGGCGATAGACTTGATAGGAAAAATATATCATGCAGCTAGAAAGAGACCTGTCTAGGGCGACTTTATAATTTCTTCCTCATTTTCCGCTCTTTTTCTCGTTCGACTGCATTAATTGAAGATTGGCACTTTTCCCTCTTGTTCGAATGCACTAATTGAGGACTGGTGCTTTTTCTTCTTGTTCAGGGGAGGCCACTGCACTAATTGAGGACTGGCCCGATGGGTATTCCTTCTCGCCCTTGGCTAGCTAGCTACCCGACCGATCTTTCAGTACATGTAATCTGTGAAACTCGGGGCTGCAGTACCTTCCCACAGAGGAATTGGTCAGCCTCTGCCAATGGACGTAACTCATGCACAACATTACATTCCATTTTACAACTCAACCCGTGTGGATGGCCGTTGGCTAACCTTCTTACATTCCATTTCACAACTCAATAAAGAAAAGCTTTTATTTCCGACAGTCCCTTTTCCATACAGATCTTTTCTTTTCTCGGCTCTGCTCTGCTCCTTCTGTTCCTTCCATCTATTCTGCTATTGAACTATTCACCAACCTACGGTCCCTACCTCCCACTATCGTCTTACTATGGAAGTTGCTTTTCGACAGTTCCTCACAGACGGCGCTGAATGTTGACGGCTGATTTTCATCTCATGGGGCTATATGGGAATGCCATTCTTTGGGACAATGTTTTGAGCATGGTCGATGTATGGCCGAGCTATTGAAAGAGATTACAGTTGTTATTTTTCTATTGTTTACAAGCTACTATTCAGAGCATTCTCTTTAAACCTCCCCTTTATATACTTCCAAAACATGATATTGTTCTCATTTGCAATGCTTCCCATGTGCTACCTGACCGATTGACGGGTTCTCAGCCCCAGGCCTAACTTTCCCGAAAGTAGCCTGCAGCCTGATGGTTTTATCACATCAACTATGCTTTCTCTTCTGCCACATGTAACAATAATGGTGACAACCTGGACGATGCTTCTGCGATCTTCGGCCGGCCAATAATTATGTAATAATGTTGGACATTTCATCATCCAGGCGTTGTCAGTGATCTTTGGCCGACCAATAATTATGTAATTATATAGGACGTTTCATCATCCAGGCGTTATACCTTTGAGGACGTTTTCGTCATGTGTTCTTATATTTCTTAGCTTTGTCCTTATTGCAAAGACATTACGTTCTTGTGCTCCCATAATGAGGGCACATATTTTTTCAAGTACTTACCGTTTATCGCCCTAACATGCACTTTTCATTCAATCAAAATTTTTAAATAATAGGCCTCGTTTGGCAATACATTTTTTTACCTCGAATGGGCCTTCCCAATTAGGCGACCATTTGCCATATGCCGGATCTTTGGCACCAAATGGAAATATAGTTTTCCACACTAATTCACCTTTTCTGAATTATTTAGCCATGACTTTCTGATTGTATTCCTTAGCCATTTTTTTCTTTTGTGCTTCCAAACGATTTATGACATCGCATTTAATATCGTCCAATTCCAACAAATTTTGGATCATTGCTTCGCTGTAGTCCTCATTTGTCAATTCTTTTTGCAACATTACCCTAGTGGACTCAATATTAACTTCAACTGTTAGTACGACCTCTTGACCATATACTAATTGAAATGGCGTGACCGAGGTACTCGTTCGCGGTGATGTTCTATACTCCCATAGAGCCTAACTCAAACACTCATCCCATCGCCTGGCATTGTCCGTCACCATTTTCGGAATCAACCATTTAAGGGTTCTATTGGACGATTCTGCATGGCCATTTGACTGGAGGTAATATGGAGTAGTGTTTACTAGCCGGATCCCATATTCGGCCATAAAGTTTTTTACCTTCTCGCCATTTAACGAAGTACCATGATCCACCATTATTGTTTGTGGTGTACCGAATCGGTGAATGATGTGCTCTTTTATGAACTTGATAATTTGCTATTAAGAGATCTCTACTACCGAAATTGTTTCTACCAATTAGGTAAAGAAATCTGTGGCAACGATAATGAATGTGTGTCTCTTGCTAGATGCAGGATAGATTTTTCCTATCAAATCTATCGCTCATCCTATGAACGGCCATGGTTTAATGATAGAGACCATTTCGGTTGCTGATGCCCTCTGAATGGGCCCATACTTTTGACAAGCGACACATCCCTTGGCATACGATATGCACGACTCTCCCAATTTTTTCCAATAATATCCGCTCCGTATGATAAGCCACTTCATCTTTATTATGGCCTGGTGAGCTCCATAAACACCCTCGTGTATTTCGGTCATAATAGTTTTGGATTCCGATGGCCCCACGCATTTCAACAATAGACCGTCTTGGCATTTTTTATATAACACGTTTCCTGACACCACGTAATTCAAGGCTTTGAGTTTCAGCCTTCGATCTTTCCCATTTTCGGGCTGTCTTAAAAATTCTTTGATCTCTCGTCTCCAATTGTCCTCGTCTAGGACCACAACGGTCATGACATCCGTCATTCTTTTTCTTCTCATCAGGGCTGGCTTGACCTCTTCGCTCCTATACAGGCCATCTATGCTTGTCTGTTTATATCTTGAAGCTGCTTAGGCCAAATTATTGGCCATTTCGTTCTTCATTCTTGGAACGTGTTCTAGCTCCATATAGTCAAATTGATCTAGAATCTCTTTGGCTACATCTGATAGTGCCATGACTGATGGGCTCTGGCATTTAAAGGCTTCTGTTACCTTTTGGACTACTAGTTGCGAGTCTCCTATAATGGACACGTGTGTTACTCCTATATTGAGGAGAAATTCCAACCCAAATATCAAGGCCTCGTATTTGGCCTGGTTATTGGTGCAATATTCGTCCAACCTGACCATAAAACAAAACGATTCTCCCAATGGACTGACCAAGACTATCCATATTCCTGATCCATTCATCGTGCTAGATCCATCAAAATACATCGTCCATGGTTTCAAACTGCATTCATATAGTTCCATTTCCATTTCTCTAATGGTACTTAAACATGGGTGATCAACTAAGAAATCGGCTAAGGCCTAATTTTTAACAGCCTTTTGAGGTTCATGCAGTATATCGAATTCTGATAATGATAATGACCATAAACCAACTCTTTGATGCAAAATAGGACGAGAAAACATGTACTTTATTATATTAACTTTAGTGATTAAATACACTGTGGTCGGCGTAAGGTAGGCACATAGTTTAGTACATGTAAAATATAAAGCCAAACACAATTTCTCCATTGGAGAATAATTACATTCATATTTCAGCAATTGTCTGCTGATGTAATAGATGGCTCTTTCGATGTCCATGTCATCGTCTTGCGCGATCATCCCAGCTATGGATTGCTCTTCGGTTGATATTTATAACTTCATTGGTCGTCCTGGCACATGAGGTACCATCACTGGCGGCTGTGACAAATATTTCTTCAGGCTCTCAAAAGCCTTTTGATGTTCTTCGGTCCAGACGAACTCGTCCTTATCCTTTAGCCTCAACAGAGACGAGAACACTTTAGTTTTTCCTGCACAGTTAGAGATAAATCTTCTTAAGAAATTAATTTGCCCTAGAAATCTTTGCAATTCTTTCTTATTTCGGGGTGGTTTGGCTTCAGTGATTGCTCGACACTTATTGGTATCAATAATTCCCTGTTGGTGTACTATAATACCCAGGAAATTTCCTGCACTCACCCCAAAAGCACACTTGGCAGGGTTTAACTTCAATTTAAATTTCCTCATTCGCTCAAAAGCCATCGCCAAGTGGCTAAAATGTTCGCTGGTAAGTAGCCCCAACATTTTTTAGATCGAACAGAATCACCACCCACTCATAACATCCTAAAGACCCTGGGAACCTAAAAGTTGTTTTATGTATATCGCTTTCAGCAATGTAGATCTGATTATAACCTGTATACCCATCCATAAAAGAGTACACCTGATACCCTGCTGTGGAGTCTACCAGGGAATCTACTGTTGGCATAAGGTATTGATCTTTTGGTGTTGCCAAGTTTAAATTCCTAAAGTCTATGCATATTCTTAGCTTTCCATTCTTTTTCATGACAGAGACGATATTCGATAACCATTCTACGTATCTAGTCGTCCTAATGAATTTCGCCTCCAAAAGGCGTTCAACCTCTTTCTTAATGTCAAGCATAACATTGGGTGCAAACCTCCGGGGAGGTTGTTTATGCTGTTTATGGCTCGACATGATTGGAAACCTATGCTCTACTAACGTTCTATCTAAACCAGACATTTCATTGTAATCATAAGCAAAACAATCTTTATATCTTTGTAACAAATGGATCAGTTTTTCACGTACCTGGGCCTTTAGTTCCTTGCTGATGTAAGTGATGTGTCTATTGTCCTCGCTCCCCAGATTGACCTCGTCCAATACATCATGTCCCATCGAGACGCTTGTCTTATGCCATCTGTTCAGAGAGTATTCTTCTTCTTCCAGTGGTTGTTCGCTCTCGTTACTTCCTTCCATCAAACAATCTACCTCGCATGCCTCTCTTATTCTATCTTCTGTCTGGTGTGCTTACAATTTATCCCTTAAGGCCAAAATTACGGCCTGAGCTTCAGCCTCATTTTTTCATTTCGTTACATAGGCCATTAGATTGGCCCTGGCGGCCGCGAGTGCAGTTTGTTCTTTACTCTGTCTGCTCTTCATTTGAATTGCTATGTGTTGGCTCTCCAAAGACCACTGTGGTTGGCTTTGTTTGCATGAACAAATCATTTAGCAGACTTTCAGGGTATGGCTCCTCATTTTGAGCCACAATGGCCGAATTTTCCCCTTCATTCAGAACTCTAGTCGGCCCGTAATTTCCTTTATACATGAAGTATTCGGCCGAATTTGTCTCTGCAGCGAAAGACTTGTTGTCGCCGTGTACTATTTCCACTTCGTCTCTCTGGTTCCATAAAACTAGGCACTGATGAAGAGATGAAGGAATGCATCGGCTGCCGTGTATCCAATCTCGTCCTATGAGCATGTTATTTATGGTTGGCCCATCTATAACGAAGAACACTACTGTTTTCGTAGTACTTCCCACTTGCAAGTCTAGTGGGACAACCTCTTTGGTCGTCGTCGCACTTCTATTGAAACTTGTAAGGACCACTTATGTAGGGATGAGGTCTTCTTCTGACTTTACTAACGCCCTAGCATCCTAACAGGGATTGCATTGATGCCTGCTCCATTTTCAATCAACACTTTGGCGATAGGTATCCTGTTGGCCTTTGCTTTTACATACAATGGCCGCAGGTGTTTAGTCATTTGTGGTGGTGGTTTTGGGAATATCACTTTCCTTGATAGGCCTACCTCCATTGTTGGTTCGTTCCCAGCATTGGCCCGAGGCAGTTCTCTCTCCATGTCCTATCTAGAAGGTGGTAAAGTGACCGGCGCATTGTGAGAGACATTATTTATGACCAATCTTTGCTTTTCCGCCTTGGTAATGGTTCGCTTTATTTTGGGTGTTCCGTATAGGACGAGGTATGGGGATCATCCGAAGTCTTCTCCTAATGTTCCGACTGTAGGGTTTTCGGCCTCATATAAGTCTTTGAGAAGCCGATTCTGTGATATTCCCCTTCTTCGTGTTTCAATCCTGATGTCTATTTCTTCTTTTATGTCAGTCATTTCCTCGTCTGAAGCCCCTCTGTCTGTTATCGAGAGTGCTGCAAATTCTGTTTCATCACCATCATAGACATATTCGTTATTTCCAGCATTTTCACTGTTGTCCCCCTTGAATTTCTCGGACAACAAGTAATGATTCGTCATAACCTGTGGCATACTGCCGAACTGAATGACAATAGGGGGTTCTTCGTTGTCTGTTTCGTCCCGTTTTCGTCTATCAAACTTGATATGCTCCTCGCAGTTCGTTGTTGTCCCATCTTTGCCATCACTCTCTTTGCTGCTTACCTCTGATTTCTCCCTGACACAAGCATTGCAGCCTGTGGTGACCTTCACTTCACCTTGTTGGCATATCATACAGCCATAATTTCTCTGGTGTTGCCTCAATTGCATCCTTGTCATTTCATCCACATTACGGTAGTTCCTTCCCAGACGTTACCCCGATGATGGCTTCTGGTATGAATGCCATAAGTTGGGCCAATGAATTTTTGGCCTAAACATCTTTACGTTTTGGACGAGGTTTGAATTCTCACCGAAGAACCTTGGCGTGAAGGTTCTTGGTTGCCCTACTACTGGCTCATTCTTTAATGGCATTTCACATGTATCTTCCAACTCCTTCATCCACTCTACATTGTTCTTGCACCGTGCACATAGATTTTGCCGATTCTTCCCATCTTGGGGTCTTTCGATCCTTTCCAGAGCGCTTGGACGATGACAATCCTGATCTTCATCCAGGACCAACTTGAACTTTGGCAAGTTCATTTTGGTAAGGTTCGAATTGATCATGTTTAATTCTATCGGCTTTGGAAAAGGGTTGTCGTCCACCGCCATCTTTTTTTCAAACGTTATTCGTCCAGATTCTATGGTATCCTGCAAAATGTTCCGAAAAATGAGACAATCATTAGTTGAATGGGACCATACATTATGCCACTTACAATATTTATTTCCCACCGATTTGCTCAGCGCTTGCAATGTGTGGCAGTCGCTCAAACTAATTTGTTTGTCTTTATATAATTGATCGAATATGGCATCGACTTTCGTGATGTCGAACGAGATGTTCCTACTATTTTTACCGTTCTTTTCTTTGGCTTGGGGTTCACCCCACGCCTTACAAATGTACGGCTTCCTTTTAACCAATTCGGCCAAACATAAGTCAGCCGATTCGATGTCCATTTCACTTATTTCATAATTGGTGTTCCTGTAATAAGTTCATTTGCTGGAATTTCTCATTTGTTCCTCCTCTCTTAATAACTGTTCATAACGCACCATACTAGTGGTGAGTTGGGGGAGATCCCAAAATTCACGATCTTGAAATTTGTTTTTCAGATCGAAATTGAGACAGCTTCGGGCAATTCTAACAAATTCTTTCTCTGGCAAAGGCACGTAACATCGGCCTCGAGCCACTTTAAACCTTTGTAAAAATGTCTCGACGCATTCTCCTGGTAACTGTCTCAAATTCGCCAAGTCGGCCAAGGCCACTTCAGATTCGGCCTTTTTATAATTAGGCATGGAACAACTGTTCCATTTTTTGCCAATTCTCTACCGAGTTGGGTGGCAGGCTTACATACCATGAGAAAGATACTCTTGACAGTGAGCCGTGGAATAACCTCAACTTATAGAAATCAATGTCTTCTCTACACTGAAGGGTAAATCGCCATTTGTGTTCCATGGTAGAAACTTCCCCAGACTTTGTAAATAGAGAAAAATATGGTATTTTGTAATTTCTAGGCCACAGATACGCCACATCGATCCAATCCGGATATGGTTTCCGATACCTTGGCCGAATTGTCAGTACTCCCAGACCGAATTGATTTTGAAAGATCTCGGTCATGTGTTCTCTCAACATATCATTGCCATTAAATGACATTGCTATGGGTGGCGGTTGCGGTCCTCTCACAAGTGGTACATAGTCGTGGATCAGTCCCTGAGAAGCTTGGAGACCTTGGGGCAACACCACTTCATGTTGTACCATATTTGGCCCTTGTTGTAGGTTTGGCCCTAGATGTAGGCCATTGCCCCCAGGACTTATTCCCTCCCTAGAGGTCGTAGGTGCATCGACTCCTTGCAGAGGAAAATTACTCAGGCTAGCCTCCTGACTGCTTGGTGCAGAAGGAGGTGTAGTCCACGGTAGGGTTGTCCACCTGTTTATATATTTGGCCATTAACTCATTTAATGAGCTTAGGTGTTTGGCCATATTTTCATAATGTGAGTTACTAGTCGAAGTAAACTTATCTATGATATGAGCATTTTGAAGCCTAACATGCTCGACAACATCCTGTGTGAATTCACCGAATAATGTGCGAACCGCGTTAGGGCTGAGCTCTCGCATAGGCTCATATCGACTAGCGTTTGCCAGACCCTCGAAATGGCCCACTACGGTTGGAACGTAGGGCTGGTTGGTTTGCTCTAGTCCCGCTTCCTCTGTACTTGAGCCAGTTTGAGTGTTTCTTTTCGGAGGCATTTCCACTTTTTACACCAATTCTCCAACTATGGTCGCCAAAAAATATTTTCGCAATTTTCTGCCTGAAGAAAGAACAACGTGTAAGGTTCAAACCTACTAAGACAAAGTCCCCGCAATTGGTGTTTGATTAAGTGAATAAGCCTCCAAAAGGCGCAAGAACACAAGTTACAGTCCTAAGGATTATGAAACTAAGAAATGAAAAATAAAAATATGCTCGTTTGAGTCTTCATTTGATCGGGGGCTTTAAATCTTCGCATGAGTGAGCCTTTTATAGAGGAATTTGTAAGCCGCTCGAATGGTTAAAGCTCATAATTTCCTTGCAACTGCTGGGTCATGCTTCCTACCGTTGAGTTGTGCACCATAACTACCTGATCGTGGAGGGAACTACCTAACTGCTGTACTCGTGGGATCAACTACATTATGTGTTTGGTCATCCTGAGTCCCTTGTCATTCTAATCATTGTTTCGGTCGTCCTGAGTTCTTTGTTGCTCTAATCACTGTTTCGGTCATCCTGAGTCCTTTATCGTTCTAATCGCTGTGTTATCTGGTGATTGCTTTGATCGCTCTTCCCTTCGTCGCCTTGCTTGCCTTCATCCTTTACTCCTTCGTTCTAGGGCGATTGCACTCTAGGGTGACTTTCTTTTGTCAACACACACCTTCATTATCATTGCCACATATTTCTTTACCAAATGGGTAGAAGCAATTCCGGTAGTAGAGATCTCTCAAGAGCAAATTATCAAGTTCATAAAAGAGCACATCATTCACCGATTCAGTACACCACAAACAATAATGGTGGATCATGGTACTTCGTTAAATGACTAGAAGGTAAAAAGCTTCATGGCCGAATACTGGATCCGACTGGTAAACACTACTTCATATTACCCCCAGTCAAATGGCTATGCAGAATCATCCAATAAAACCCTTAAAGGGTTGATTCGGAAAATGGTGACAGACAATGCCAGGCGATGGGACGAGTGTTTGAGTCAGGCTCTATGGGCGTCTAGAACGTCACCGTGAACGAGTACCTCGGTCACGCCATTTCAATTAGTATATGGTCAAGAGGCCGTACTACCAGTTGAAGTTAATATTGAGTTCACTAGGGTAATGTTGCAAAAAGAATTGACAAAGGAGGACTACATCGAAGCAATGATCCAAAATTTGTTGGAATTGGACGATATTAAATGCGATGTCATAAATCGTTTGGAAGCACAAAAGAAAAAAAAATGGCCAAGGAATTCAATCAGAAAGTCATGGCTAAATCTTTCAGAAAATGCGAATTAGTGTGGAAAACTATATTGCCACTTGGTGCCAAAGATCCGGCATATGAAAAATGGTCGCCTAATTGGGAAGGCCCATTTGAGGTAAAAAACGTATTGCCAAACGGGGCCTATCATTTAAAAAATTTGAATCGAAAAGTTTATGTTAAGGCGATAAACGGTAAGTACTTGAAAAAATATGTTCCCTCATTATGGGAGCATGTGAACGTAATGTCTTTGCAATAAGGACAACGCTAAGAAATATAAGAAGACAGGACGAAAACGTCCTCAAAGGTACAATGCCTGGATGATGGGAGGTTTAAAGAGAATGCTTCGAATAGCAGCTTGTAAACAATAGAAAAATAACAATTGTAATCTATTTCAACTGCTCGGCCATACGACGACCCTGCTCAAAACATTGTCCCGAAGAATGGCATTACCATATAGCCCCCTGAGATGAAAATCAGCCGTCAATATTCGGCGCCGTCTGTGAGGAACCGATGAAAAGCAACTTCCATAGTAAGACGATAGTGGGAGGTAGGGACCGTAGGTTGGTGAATAGTTCAATAGCAGAATGGATGGAAGGAACGGAATGAGCATAGCAGAACCGAGAAAAGAAAAGATTTGTATTGAAAAGTGTAAGACACATAAGTTGGACGACGCTGTTCCAGGCTCGGGGCCCGGTTGGGAGTACGGAGCAGCCCGCGGGGGACTAAACCGGAGAAATAAAATGGAGTCGCCACCCGGTGTGAACTGGGAAATGATTTAAGGCCGCACTCACCCCTCGCAAGGGAAGACCTCAAACCATTGGGTTCAGAATGGTCCCTTACTTATGATACTGGTAATGATGTGATTTGTGCAAAAATTTAATCGAATCTAGCAACATACATTCCTAAGGGTATTCTATTTCTAAGTTCACATGCATAAGTACAAGGCTCATATCTAAGTTTTCATATAACCTATGTATGAATTTGCATACAACCTATTTGCATATAACCTATGTCCAAATTTGCATGTATAAAGGTTAATTGAAATACGGTAAGCATACAACTTCATAAGCACATTGTACTTATACATGTGGGAACACAAATAAATGGCAATTGCACAATCATGCGTAATAAAAAAAGCAATTAGGTACGTAATGCAAAGAGATAACTAATGAGGCAGTTGTATATTAAAATAAACGTGCGATGAAGGGATGCAAAAGATAGACAATGAAAGTGAAAGAAAAGAGATATGACATATGCCCACATCTATATAGGACTTCGAGTGTCCGATTAAACGAATTTCACATTCAATCGAACATACTTTGTCCGGCGCGGCAAAACGTCGTGGCAAAGGTAGCCCTTCAGCTTTCTATCCCTCAAAATGGATGACCTTTAATCCAACTTGATTTTCCTATGCGCATTGCAATATGATACATGATTATGCAAGGAGATGACTTACATAAAGCAAACAACGGAATAATAAAATGCACGGCGAAGTACTGTCATAAAGGTAGCCTTTTGGACTTTTCCTCCCTCAAATAGAGAGCCTTTAGACCAACATATTAAGCCCATGCTCACTATATCATCAATTACATAAATAACTAATGTACGTAAAGTAAAAGACAGAATATAAAAGGTGTGGCAAAGTATTGTCATAAGGGTAGCCTTTTGGACTTTTCCTCCCTCAAATAGAGAACCTTTTGACCAACATACTAATCCCATTCGCACTATGTCATCAATTACATAAATAACTAATGTACGTAAAGTAAAAGACGGAATATAAAAGGCGCGGCGAAGTATCGTGGTAAAGGTAGCCCTTAGGCTTTTTTTATCCCTCAAAATGTAGGACCTTTAGACCAATGTAATAAGCCCAAGCGCATCACATAACAATGCATAAAAAATAAAGACAACAATATAAGACTTTGTATGCTCGGTTGAACATATCTCACATCCAACCAAACGTACTTCGTCCGGCGTGGCAAAACATCGCGGAAAAGGTAGCCCTTAGGATTTTTATCCCTCAAAACAGACTACCTTTAATCCAACTTGATTTGCCCATGTGCACTATCTCATCATTACACGAACAAATAACATACGGAAATTAAATGGCGGAATATAAAATACGGATAATAAATACACAAGATAAAATAAAGCAAAATATGTACCATTTACTCAAGTGGTACGTGGAGTTGTCTCCTAAGTACAGACCGCACTACCGTTCATTTGGATTCGGCTATGGAATTTACATCTGGGTTTCCATCCTATATACCACAAGAGACGACACATTTTCCCATCCATTCAAAGCCACAACATGCATCCACAAACGACTCTGATGTAAAAAACTAAATAAAACAATTAAAAGATGAATGAAAATAAATACGAAAAGTGCCCTCAGGTCTAACCTTTTAAATCGTCTCTCGGAAGTACGATACACGGTCGTTGGAAGGGTGGATGCTCCGCAACTCCTCCGGTTCACTGGTTCAACATTTTTACTCGTTGTTTCGCAATTTCGGCTGCTGTTTTCACTCCGTTTTGCTGCTATTTTCGCTGTATTTGCTGGTCACTATTTTAAGGTAAATAATGGACTGTTTTTTGTTGTTTTAGGGCAGTTTCTGGGGTCAAATATGCGGTAAACACTGGCATTTTTTGGTGATTCGTGCGGCAGTTTACTGGTAGTTTTTTTGGGTGGTTTGTGTGGTAGTTTACTGGTAATTTTTGTGGTCAGAGAGAGGGCTACATTAAAGGCAGTATATTGGTTGGTTACGTGAGGCAAGAGGCTATGGAATTAGGCAATTAAGGTCGGATGGTTACATCAGGCAATTGAGGTTATACACGTGAGGTAGTGGGGTGTATAGGTCTATGGCACGAGTAATAGGGGGTAGGTGTGGACTGTGTGGCTAGCGTGAAAGGGAGGGGCTGGTGAGATGACTTTGTGGCTAGCATGAAAGGTGTGTAGATCTATGTGGCGTGAGTGGTTTGTGAGGGGTACGTGAGGGCTTATGGCTTGCACCAGGCAGTGAATGTGGTGGCGGCAGTGGAGAGGCTTGAGTTTGTATGCAGCAATGGGGTTTTTGTTTGTTTTGGGATGGCAAGGCAATGGGGTTTCTTGTGTGAATTATGCGTGAATGAGCTGGGAGGGGTGTGAGTGTGTGATTTGTTTTTCTTTTATAGACAATTGCTAGGGTTTGTTTGAAAAGGAAAGGAATCAATTAGTGTCTCACAAGGAAAGCATATATTTAATTGGGGACAAGATTTGTTTAAATTAGGAATATGTTTATTTGATGTTTAATTGTTTTATTTTTATTTGGTATATGATTTTTTAGATTTTTTTTTTAATTTCACATGTGTTAAATATGTGTTTTATTATTTGGATGTGTTTTAAATGGGCTTGGGTGTGTGGGCTTAGCTTTAGGCGTGTGGTTGGCTTTTGGTTGTGGGCTTAGTGTTGTGTGGGCTTGTGGGGGGTTTTAGGTCAAGGCCAAGGGGTTTACGGGAATTTTGGGCCGAGGTGGATTTTAAAACAAAGGTCTACAAGCGAGCCCGAAGCTAAACAAGCGAGTTAAATTCGGCAAAATACTGATTTCCGTCTTTTCCCTTCCGAAGTCCGTTTCCCGCGACTTTCGCGATTGAAAAGGTAGTGTCTCTGTGTGAGACTCCTCATCGGGACTTATATGCAAAAAATGCAGTGCCTACAGTCGCCCCTACTTTGATGCGACTTGTGCAGTGTGTGACAAAGACAATCCTATCAAAGTTATGCAATGCATTTCTACTTACCTGGATCGCCAGCTGCCATGTGACTTTCCTGTTGTGTTGAGTTGATTTTGGTTGCGCCATACCTGGCGTGCTAAACCCTATACCTGAGGTGTCGCAGTTACCTCTCCTTACCTAGAGTGTACCAGTGACATCTCCATACCTGGAGTGCCATACCCGGCATTCTAAACCTCATACCTGAGGCGTCGCGGTTGCATCTCTATACCCAGAGTGTCGCAGTAATATCTCAATAATTGGAGTGCCATACCCGGCATGCTAAACCTCATACCCGAGACCTCACGGTTGCGTCTCCATACCCAGAGTGTCACTGTAATATCTCCATACCCGGAGTGCCATACCCGGTATGCTAAACCTCATACCCGAGGCGTTGCGGTTGCGTCTCCATACCCAGAGTGTCGCAGTGATATCTCCATACCCGGAGTGCCATACCCGAAGAAATTGATATTGATGCTGATGTGGGACTCGCCCCCAGAGTGCCATACCTGGCAATACTGATACAGATGCTGATGTGGGCCTCACCCCCGGGACTTATCCCCAAAACTGATATTGATACTGATGTGGGCCTCGCCCTCGGGACTCATCCCCAGATTGATATTGATATGGGCCTCGCCCTCAACTGATACTGATGTGGGCCTCACCCCCAGATTGATGCTGATGTGGGCTTCGCCCCCAAACTGATACTGATGTGGGCTTCGCCCCCGAATTGACACTGATATGGACCTCGCCCTCAACTGATACTGATGTGGGGCTCGCCCTCAACTGATACTGATTCTGATTCATTTCCGAGACTGATGCACTGTTGTTGCTTCTGATTGGCTTGTCTTTGCCGCCTTCTCTTTTCCTTCTTCAAAACCTGTGAATACAAAACAAACACAAAACACAAAAAGAATGCAAGTGTGTTACATGTATGCAAGCTTGCATGAATGAGTTTCCTATTCCGTTGGGTTAGGTATTCCGCCAATTCTCTTGGTGACTGCTCGGTCTTCCCTTCCTCAAGCAAAGTACTGTTTCAATATGTCTACGTTGATCGGCTTGGTGAACTCATTCCCTTCCAAGTTTGACAGTCTTACTGCCCAATTTCCCATTTTCTGAATGGCTATCCTGTCTTTTCTGCTTGCTTCTTCCAATGATTCCCCGTGTTCTAAACATCGCTGAGTTATCATAGTACCAGGGTTGAATGCTTTTGTCAAATATACTCATGTTGGAGGTTGAAAGGAAGAGACTCCGGCAGGTAACCAAAATGAACATCTTTATTATCATTAAGAAAATGTTGGAACAAGTAGACAAAATCAATGTCTTTATTAAAAATGTAGGATCAAATAAATTAGGGAGAACAACTTCATCATCCACGACATCGCCTTCTTCCTTGACCTATGGTTCTTCAAAGATACGGCCATTTTCCTGATACAATGAAGTTGACATAGTCAGCATACAAAGGGACATCCTGCTGTTTCAGCTATTCATATGGAAAAGTTTCTTTGATTGTCAGTTCTTTGCCAGCTGTTTCTCCATTCTCAAGCCTCAATAGATGATCTGCCACTTGGTTCTCTGTCCCTTTCCTGTCTCTGATCTCCACGTCAAATTCTTGCAGAAGAAGTATCCAACGGATCAATCTGGGTTTGGCATCTTTCTTCGTGTTCAGATATTTGATTGTTGAATGATCTATGTAGACCACCACTTTGGGACCCAGCAGATAGGAGTGGTATTTGTCAAAAGTGTACACAACTGCGAGCAACTCCTTTTCTGTGGTTGTGTAGTTGAGTTGAGCTTCATTCAAAGTTCTGCTAGAGTAGTAAATGCTGTGGAAAATCTTTGCTTTGCGTTGTCCCAAAACTGCACCTACAGCAAAATCACTAGCATCGCACATCACCTCAAATGGATGGGTCCAGTCTGGTGCTACAATGATGGGGGCAGAGACACAAATCTGTTTTAAGATCTCAAAAGCTTCATGGCATTCTTTGGTGAAATTCAAAGACACATCATTTTCCAGAAGATTGCATAGAGGTTTAGCAATCTTGGAAAAGTCTTTGATAAATCTCCTGTAAAAACCTGCATGTCCAAGAAAACTCCGAATCCCTTTGACTGATGTTGGTGGAGGTAATTTCTCAATTGTTTCGATCTTTTCTTTGTCTACCTCGATTCTCTTTTGTGAGATCCGGTGCCCAAGAACAATACCTTCCTGCACCATGAACAATACCTTCGGCCTAAACATCTTTACGTTTTGGACGAGGTTTGAATTCTCACCGTAGAACCTTGGCGTGAAGGTTCTCGGTTTCCATGCTACTGGTTCCTTCTTTAATGGCTTTTCACATGTATCTTCCAACTCCTTCATCCACTCTACATTGTTCTTGCACCGTGCACATAGATTTCACCGATCCTTCCCTTATTGGGGTTTTTCGATCCTTTCCAGAGGGCTCGGACGATGACAATCCTGATCTTCATCCGGGACCAACTTGAACTTTGGCAAGTTCATTTTGGTAAGGTCCGAATTGATCATGTTTAATTCTATCGGCTTTGGAAAAGGGTTGTCGTCCACCGCCATCCTTTTTTCGAACGTTATTCATCCAGATTATATGGCATCCTGCAAAACGTTCCGAAAAATGAGACAATCATTAGTTGAATGGGACCATGCATTATGCCACTTACAATATTTATTTCCCACCGATTTGCTCAATGCTTGGCAATGTGTGGCAGTCGCTCAAACTAATTTGTTTGTCTTTATATAATTGATCGAATATGGCATCGACTTTTGTGATATCGAACGAGAAGTTCCTACTCTTTTTGTCGTTCTTTTCTTTGGCTTGGGGTTCACCCCACACCTTACAAACGTACGGCTTCCTTTTAACCAATTCGGCCAAACATAAGTCGACCGATTCGATGTCCATTTCACTTATTTCATAATTGATGTTCCTGTAATAAGTTCCTTTGCTGGAATTTCTCATTTCACTTATTTCATAATTGATGTTCCTGTAATAAGTTCCTTTGCTTGAATTTCTCATTTGTTCCTCCTCTCTTAATAACTTTTCATAACGCACCATACTAGTGGTGAGTTGGGGGAGATCCAAAAATTCACGTTCTTGAAATTTCTTTTTCAGATCAAAATTTAGACAGCTTTGGGCGATTCTCATAAATTCTTTCTCTGGCAAAGGCACATAACATCGGCCTCGAGCCACTTTAAACCTTTGTAAAAATGTCTCGACCCATTCTCCTGGTAACTGTCTCAAATTTGCCAAGTCGGCCAAGGCCACTTCAGATTCAGCCTTGTAGAATTAGGCATGGAACAACTGTTCCATTTGTAGCCAATTCTCTACCGAGTTGGGTGGCAGGCTGACATACCATGAGAAAGCTACTTTTGACAGTGAGCCGTGGAATAACCTCAACTTATGGAAATCAATGACTTCTCCACACTGAAGGGTAAATCGCCCTTTGTGTTCAATGGTAGAAACTTCCCCAGACTCTGTAAATAGAGAAAAATCTGGTATTTTGTAATTTCTAGGCCACGGATACGCCACATCGATCCAATCCGGATATGGTTTCCGATACCTTGGCCGAATTGGCCGTACTCCCAGACCGAATTGATTTTGAAAGATCTCGGTCATGTGTTCTCTCAACATATCATTGCCATTAAATGGCATTGCTATGGGTGGCGGTTGCGGTCCTCTCACAAGTGGGACATAGTCGTGGTTCTGTCCCTGAGAAGCCTGGAGACCTTGGGGCAACTGTTGGTTTGCTCTAAGCTTCCCAAGATCATAAATCAAGCATGAAACAAGTGTAAATACAATCAAAGGAGGTGCGGAATAACTCACATTGATCGGTAGAGATACAACGAAGTTGAAGAACTTACTGTCTTCTCCTTTCTTGGCAGTGGGCTGCTCGGTGTAGGGGCTGCACGACAGGGGTGGAACTCCTCCATGAAGAATCGGCCATGGACACATTAAAGCTCCAAGCTTTGTTGATAATCTTCCATGCTCACGAACTCACTGCCCTAACACCTTGGTATGCCTCCTAGAGTGTGCTAGCACTTAGATCTTGCAACAAAATCATTTGCTTCTCTCATTTAAATTAATCCCAAATTAATTAAAGTGCGAGTCATACGTCATCGGTGAATCTTCGGGGAGCGACCCATGAGATCTCCGGATATGTTGGCAGTAAATCGGGTCGTCGGACTATCCGAACACGTAAGTACCTAGTACTACGTTTACTCCTATTCACAAGACAAGGTTGGATTCTAGCAAAGCGCCATGCCTACCCAATTCTCCAGAAACATGCTTACAGGAATAAGCGATCTATATCAGGCGTAGTATACGTGCTATTGCGTATTTCGATCCAGTATCGGATGATCACGTGCTAGGCCTGGGGCTTGAATTGTGTCTGCCCCGTACGAAGCACATGTCGGATGTCTGGTAACTAGTCTCTATATCGGATAACTATGACCTAGTCATATTATCCCGATGACTGCAGTACTTAAGAGAACTAGTACCGTATCCTACGTGACCATCATCTCCATATGACTGGAGTGACACTTCTGTTTTAACATCACACCCAACACACTACGATTCTCAATATACCGAGTATTAGCGTACACAGAACATGTTAAAGCCCTGGACGACCTCAACCAAAGTATATTGATTGTCACAAGTATTAGCGGTGTAAGTCTCAGGTTAAGACCAAATACACCTACCCTGATTTCGGACTTCCATAGACACATAGTCATACTACCAATGGAATTCCGAGGGGGTCTATCCAGAGCGAAGCTGTTTCCCGTACCATCGGTGAAACACAACCTCCAATTACACTTGCATGAGTATCCTATACCCAAATATATGAGAACTATGCCGTTGTGCCCTTACAACGCGCACAAGTGTAATACTAGTCTTTTACGTATTTATCGATGTCCAATCTCGATAATACTCTGACTAGGGATATTTAATGATTTATCCTTCGTGGACTGATACTGTATCATATCATTCTCCGTCCAGGAACAAATCATAAGGACCTCCTATCATTTATACATCTAGGTGATCTAATCACAAATGATAAGAGTGCAATCTCCTTTGTCACATAGTTAATTTGTACAACAACACCATAATCTATACAAATAGTGACGCTATGGGTCATAATTGTCCAACAATCTCCCACTTGGCCTATAGCCAGTCACTCGAGTGCTTGACACCCGAACTATGTACGGTTGGCTCAAATTGCTGAGAAAAGGGTTTTCGTCAGCGGATTTTCATGATTATCGTTTGATGCGATTGATTCGATCATCACATCGCCACGATGTATGATCCGAACGAATCAGATGAATATCGAAGTATTTATCTGGATCGTTGATGAGACCACTAATTCTTTAGCATGTGCTGTAGCCTAGCTCAGCTGCTAAGGAACTATATCTAATCTAATTAGATTTGTTTATCGACCCAGAAGGCTTCTATTACCGCTTCAGCTGCAGTAATAACCCGCATTTGTTGTTTACTCGGTAATAGTATCTTGCTTGGAAGATTTCCAGCTCACTGTAACCGTTATTCAAACTTTATAGTACCGTTTGTGACTTTCAATCATCTTTATCGGTTTAGGAAACTTGTAGTAGTGATCTCAGTCACTTCAAGTTCTCCTTCTCCATTGCTTAAGACAACATCCTTAGATCTCTAAGATACTAATGAGTGTTCTTAATATCAATCCAGTGACTATCATTTGGATTGACCCGTTTGTGAATCATATGCTCAAAGCGTATGAGACATCAGGTCACATACATTTTTCAATGTACGGTTTTCTCGGAGAGTTTCATGAAAGCCAAACTTTCACCGATAGCTTTATGGGAATCTTATTTCCAAGAAATGACATGTCATCATTATTTATATAGGACAACCACTGTCAGTGCTCTCCCACTAACCCTCTTATATACACAAGAATCATTTTCGTTTTGAATTAAATCATAAACCATTATGATTACATCAAAACGACGATTCCAAGAACCTATGCTTGCTTCAATCCAAACATTGATCGAATAACCTACAAACCTTGTTTCCTAGTTATGGTACGACAAAACCGACAGGATGTTGTAAACATCCTCCAACTGGTTTCAGGAAACCGATTTTCCCGTTAAGCTGACATATTTCATTTATGAAACATGCAGCATTAGCAAGCATTATCCAAATGGATTCATCATGGTAACAGTTAAAAGGTTGAATCGAAATCAACATAATGTTGATAACGATACCTTTCCGTTAAAAGCCTAGATTTATACGTTGGTATGTTGCCATCCATGTATGTCTTCCTGGAAGACCTATACAGTACCATTAGGCACAATGCCTTGCGGTACATCAACTAGTGTCCAAACTTGTTGATATACATGGAATCCATTTCGAACTCATGACATTTTGTGATAATAGGGAGTCGATACCTTGTATCACTTCCTCATACATAGTCAGTTGGTATACCTCAAAAGATAGACATTTTTACTAGGTGAGATCAAAAACCCATACCCTAGGTTGTTTTCTGACTCTCTCCGACATACGCGGTTCTTGTGTATACGAAGATTAATGGTATAGTTTCATCCTTGATGAACTATATATGTTCCATTAAGATTCGGTGCCTTGGAAGTATTACTACCTCGATTTTCATCGAGTTTTACTATCCTCCCACTTACCACTGCATATCTGTATTCCTCTTAGGAAAACTGCATGGTGAGCAACAATCTAATTGTTCTCTAGTGAGATGTATAAGTACAATACTTATGGTATCCCTAGGATTACCTACAATTGGCATTATCCAATTTGGGTTTTAGTTTGGTATCATCCAAACATATGCCAATCATACCCAAATATAACAGGAATGTGAAACCCGGTTTCTTTCCCGTTCATATCTAATATGAAATATGTCAAATAGATTATAATGGAACCTTATTCTAAATAAGTTCTGCACTGTTAATGCTTATACGTTGAAGGAAATGGTAGCTCAGAGCGACTCATGATTAACCTTATCATGTCCAACAAAATTCGGTTAGTCATTTCGGACACACCGTCAAATTGACGTGTTCAGGGAGCAGTCCTCATTTGAAAGAATACTATACTCTTTCAAGTATATTAGAAACTTATTGCTTAAGCATTTTCCATTACGGTCTTACCGTGATGGTTAATACTTTAGCCGATCTGTTTGTCTATTTCGTGTCGAAACTTAAAAGTTTCCGATTTGTGTTCTTCAAAAGAAACACATAACCATTACGCGATGTCATATCTGTATAGGTCAGGAAATATTCGTATCCACATCTAGCCTAGCTAGACATGGGCCTACTTGCTTCACTATGAACTAGGGCTAACAGGTCGGTGTCATTTACACTTTTACCAAGTAAATAGTGTTTTAGGCACATTGCCCAATAAACTAGATTCGTAGACTTTATTTGATTATAATCAAATTAGTCCGAGTATCCACTCTTCAAAAGTGTGGATATACGAGTCTTGTTTGATTGTGTCCCAGACAACAATGCCACAATTAATTTCATCTGATCAAATCAGTTTGAGCTATTCGTTTGTCATGTCATATATTTGAGATTTATTTATATTCAAAATATAAATTCTGTTATTCACATCTAATGTGTTTATCTCAATATCATCTTTATATAATGAAACACTTTAGTGTTCTAGAATATAAAGGTTCACCCGCAGCGGGTTAAACACTGATATAATGATAATGTTCCTAGTCAAACTAGTTACATTATAACAGTTTCCTAATTTACATACATACCCAAAGGGTAGTTCCTAAACTTAGGTATCTACGGTTAAAACAGCGACTTTCGTCCCGTTTTCAATTCGCAGATTAATCTCTTTTGAAGTCAGTATCCTGTTCAAAACAGATTCTGAACATCAATATATATTTATGTACCACACTAAGTATTTAAAATCCAATTTAATACTAGTAGTGAACATAATTATGACAACCATACTTGAAGTCAGAGCCTTGCTCGTCTTCAATTCCTTCATGTCTGCTTTGTCCAAACGGCAGTCACGCTTCCGCGATCCCGTTTGCCACATTTAGGTAGACATTTTAGGATATGTCCTTTATCTTCCCAGAAGATTATAATGATATTGCCTTTGCCCTGTTTCAACACTCCAGAAGCCTTTGGCCAAGCCTTGGCCTTCTAGAATATCGAAGTAAGGTGCGACTAGCGCTACTTGCCTAATTGCAAACTTTTACTTTTCTCCTTGAGAGTTGCCATTAATTCCCCAAGAATTATTTATTGCAATCTAGTACTTCTAAAATCTAAACATAGATTTATGAATATCCTTCAATTTCGTCATCATACTTTTAAGGATCTAATCCTTAGTTCTGATTCAGAAATTAAGGAGTCTACTGCGACAAGCTTAATGGATTAAGCACATAAGTTATCATTACATAAATCTTCCAAATATTATGCTCTACTAATTTCTTAACTCCGGGCTTAGGCTTAATATATTATTTTATCAAATAAAATAACTTATTATTTTTCCAGGACCATCCTGAAATTTATTCCCAATTTGAAAATTAAAGTCGTTTAAATACATTTTCACCCAGGATTATGTTTTAAACACTAATCTTTCAATTATATCTTGATTCTAATAGTCCAACTATTTAATCAACGATATGTGGTACTATGTATTATATTGATTATTATAGTTCAACTATATAATCAAATATAATTTAAATTAATTAACCTCAATTACATTGATTACTATAATCCAATTATAAAATCAACTGTAAATTGAAATTAATTAATTCAAATATATTGATTACTATAATCCAATTATATAATCAACTATAATACAGTCCAACCGCTTTAATTAAAACAACAATTTAAATATTAGTCCAACAAACATTTAATTGATTTGACGAATGATATTGTTTGAGCGCTTATGGCGAGTAATTGAACGAATATTGCGAATTCAATTCTTGACTCCCACTATTTTTCGGCGAGCCTCTAACCCTCTGTCGAGTACTCGGGAAACCGTGTTTCCTAGTGGGCTAGGATCCCGTTAAATATCACACAATCTTGACTTTGGCCAACAAATTGTATGATAATTAACTAGGTAGATCTCTAAGATCAATTGGATCCAATCCAATTCCTAGATCCGGTAGGGGGACATCCAAGTCCGAAACATATATCTTATATATGCCAATACATTTAATGTATTACCTAACCTTTTTCCTCTGAATCAACTAAGCCTTGGCTTTGGCACAACAAACTTAGTGATCCCAGTCAAGCGCAACCCATTGACCATGGAAAGCTTCGTAATCAATGTCGATGGACAAGAAGTGGTCTTGACTTTGGCCAACAAACCACAACTTGGACAAGACACTGATATGGAACAAAGCCTTCATGATTCAAACACATCCTCGACAGACAAAGGCCTTGACTTTGGCCAACAAACCAATGCCGTCTCAGATCTTGAGTGTGAATCACTCAATGGAAGGAAATACGCTTAATATTGTTTGAGGGTTTTTCGCGTGCAAATTGGCAACCAATTTATTATCTTTGTTAAGGTTTTATCATCATACACCCTTAAACATGCATTCTAAACACATAATAAAGCGCATATGAAAAAAAATAATAATGATATGCGGATGGATACTTTACATTGATCCTATATCAAATCTCTCTTTTTCTCTCTCCCGTTAGCACACACAAGTATCACTTCTACTCGTTACACTACACTTATAAAGAAACCTCATTTACATTGAGGGGAATGGGTGAGAAGAGAATACAAAGAATATGAGGTGATAAGGCTGGACACGCAGGTCCAATTAATAAATCAAATTTATTACAATTTCCAAAATTGCCCCACCCATCTAATATCCATCTGATATACATTATTCATGCATCGCAACCATGTATTCACACAAGCATGTTATCAATCAATCTAATCAAATTAATTAATCTGATAATTAGTGATCATCCAATGTTCAAACAACGATTTGATTTTGTTCGAGTCAAACTCGTTTTGCGAACAAGTACTCAAAGTACGAATTCTCGAATTAAATTAAATTACATAATTAAATCCAATTTAATACGCATTTAATTCTAATTCACTATTTAATTCCAAATTAAATTTTACACTTTATAAAATAAACCTTTACGACTTAATTTCCAAATTTAATCGTTACGGGTCTCGAAGCCCGATTAATATCCAATATTAATTTAATTAAAGTCCAATGGGCTTTTAATTAATTTCTTAAGGCATGGACTTTTGGTCAACTCGGGTCAAATCGATAATCAAAATCCAATCCGGGAGTTACCCCATAAGCCTCGAAATCAATCTTGGCCCATTAGGCCCAATTAAACTTTAAAGGTTCACTAAGTCGCATTTGGGCTTTATGGAAGCGGTTTTGGGCCTAATTGGATCCGACCAATTTTTCCTAAACCCAAATTTGTACAACAAAGCCCAACAAGCCCAATAACAACTTTAAAAGCCCAAATCTAATTTAAGGCCCAATTTAATTAAATTACAAAATCCAATTTCTCAATTCAATTAAATAAAAGTGTATAGCATTATTAATTACCCAAATCAATATTTCCAAAACACCAAATTTGTACAATTAATCATGCTTATCATCAATGAATCATGTCCAACATAATTTGATCAAAATCAAACCCAATTTGCATGCCTATAGTTCTCGGCCAAGGAGGAAAAATATGTCCAAATCAAATTCAATCCAATTGAACCAAATTAAACATAAAATCAATATCCCCTAATGATTTCTAACTCATCCAATGAATCAAAAAATCAAAATCCAAGACAATTTTAGGGTTCTCATTTTCGGCCAACACAAGCCAAATTGGGGAAATTTGTTCCAAACCAAATTTCTTCAAATTGATATATTCAATCATCAATAAAACATCAATTAAGCATATTCATCAATCCAATTTCATAAAATCATGCCCAAATTCGGTTTTCCCAATTTTAACCCTAAAATCAATTTCATGCTTTCAAAGGCTCAAGATACCATTGTTGGTTTGCTCTGAGTTTCCCAATATCATAAATCAAGCATGAAACAAGTGTAAATACAATCAAAGGAGGTGCGGAATAACTCACATTGATCGGTAGAGATACAACGAAGTTGAAGAACGTACTGCCTTCTCCTTGCTCGGCAGTGGGCTGCTTGGTGTAGGGGCTGCACGGCAGTGGGTGGATCTCCTCCATGAAGAATCGGCCATGGACACCATTAAAGCTCCAAGCTTTGTTGATAATCTTCCATGCTCACGAACTCACTGCCCTAACACCTTGGTATGCCTCCTAGAGTGTGCTAGCACTTAGATCTTGCAACAAAATCATTTGCTTCTCCATTTTTGCTCGGTCAAAAATAGAAAAAACAGAGGAAGAATCGATCCAAGACCGAGAGAGAAGAAGAGAAAGGTTTTTGGCTCCAAAATGACCTAAAACCGTAAAAGGGAGAGAGAGAGGAAAAAGAAAAATGTAATTGGTTTTTATATTTTCCAAAAAAATAATAAACCATTTACCTTTTTCAATTTCAAAAAAGCAAAGCATTTAATGCCTTTCAATCACCTCACATCGACTCACATCAATTAATCAAATGTCACATCACTCAAAGTGACATGTGATTTGACGCTTGATGTGACTTGTGATTTGACGCTTGATTTGACTTGTGTGCCGCACTAGAATTCGAAATGCGAATGCGCTCGCAAACAATCCCGGGCTCGGGTTCGCTAATTCCAAATTAACGAATTTTCCGTTGCGTCGTAATTAAATGATTACGCCTAGTGAAATCACTATTCACATCGCTAACGAATTAATTCTAAATTAATTCGTTCGCCCGAATTAAAATCTAATTTTAATTCCGCGTCGAAATCCAATTTCGTATAATATATCAAATATATTATTTTATCGATTAATTCCAAATTAATCGTTCTCTATCTTTAATTGATATTTTATACCAGATAAAATATCTCCGCAATTAATCCCAGATTAATTTTCTGTCTCATTTAAATTAATCCCAGATTAATTAAAGTGCGAGTCATACGTCATCGGTGAATCTTCGGGGAGCGACCCATGAGATCTCCGGATATGTTGGCAGTAAATCGGGTCGTCGGACTATCCGAACACGTAAGTACCTAGTATTACGTTTACTCCGATTCACAAGACAAGGTTGTCTTCTAGCAAAGCGCCATGCCTACCCAATTCTCCAGAAACATGCTTACATGAATAAGCGATCTATATCAGGCGTAGTATACATGGTATTGCGTATTTCGATCCAGTATCGGATGATCACGTGCTAGGTCTGGGGCTAGAATTGTGTCTGCCCCGTACGAAGCACATGTCGGATGTCTAGTAACTAGTCTCTATATCGGATAACTATGACCTAGTCATATTATCCCGATGACTGCAGTACTTAAGAGAACTAGTACCGTATCCTACGTGACTATCATCTCCATATGACTGGAGTGACACTTCGTCTTTCTTACATCACACCCAACACACTACGATTCTCAATATACCCAGTATTTGGCGTAAACAGAACCTGTTAAAGCCCTGGACGACCTCAACCAAAGTATATTGATTGTCGCAAGTATTAGCGGTGTAGTCTCAGGTTAAGACCAAATACACCTACCCTGATTTCGGACTTCCATATGACACATAGTCATACTACGAATCCGAGGGGATCTATCCAGAGCGAAGCTGTTTCCCGTACCATCGGTGAAACACAACCTCATATTACACTTGCATGAGTATCCTATACCAAATATATATGAACTATGTCGTTGTGCCCTCACAACGCGCACAAGTGTAATACTAGTCTTTTACGTATTTATCGATGTCCAATCTCGATAGTACTCTACTAGGGATATTTAATGATTTATCCTTCGTGGACGATACTGTCTCATATCATTTCCATCCAGGAACAAATCATAAGGACCTCATATCATTAAGATCACTGTGAGTCAGATCACATAAATAGGATAATCTAATCAAATGATAAGAGTGCTAATCGTCTATAGTCAAAGTTAGGTATTTGTACTGTACACACCACCATGATCTCTACAATGTATAGTGGACGCTATAGGTCATAATTTGTCCAACAGGCAACACCCATTCATGTTGTACCATATTTGGCCCTTAGTGTAGGTTTGGCCCTAGATGTAGGCCATTGCCCCATGACTTATTCCCTCCCTGGAGGTCGTAGGGACATCGACTCCTTGTAGAGGAATATTACTCAGGCTAGCCTCCTGACTGCTTGGTGTAGGAGGAGGTGTAGTCCACGGTAGGGCTGTCCACCTGTTTATACATTTGGCCATTAACTCATTTAATGAGCTTAGGTGTTTGGCCATATTTTCATAATGTGAGTTACTAGTCGAAGTAAACGTATCTATGATATGAGCATTTTGAAGCCTAACCTACTCGAAAACATCCTGTGTGAATTCACCGAACAATGTGCGAACCGCGTTAGGGTTGATCTCTCGCATAGGCTCATATCGACTAGCGTTTGCCAGACCCTTGAAATGGCCCACTACGGTTGGAATGTGGGGCTGGTTGGTTTGCTCTAATCCCACTTCCTCTATACTTGAGCCAGTTTGAGTGTTTCTTTTCGAAGGCATTTCCACTTTTTACACCAATTCTCCCACTGTGGTCGCCAAAAAATATTTTCCCAATTTTCTGCATGAAGAAAGAACAACGTGTAAGGTTCAAACCTCCTGAGACAAAGTCCCAGCAAGTGGTGTTTGATGATAAGTGAATAAGCCTCCAAGGGGCGCAAGCACAAAAGTTACAGTCCTAAGGATTATGAAACTAAGAAATGAAAAATAAAAATATGCTCGTTTGAGTCTTCATTTGATCGGGGGCTTTAAATCTTCGCATGAGTGAGCCTTTTATAGAGGAATTTGTAAGCTGCTCGAATGGTTAAAGCTCATAATTTCCTTGCAACTGCTGGGTCATGCTTCCTACCGTTGAGTTGTGCACCATAACTACTTGATCGTGGAGGGAACTACCTAACTGCTGACTTGTGGGATCAACTACATTATGTGTTCGGTCATCCTGAGTGCCTTGTCGTTCTAATCACTGTTTCGGTCATCCTGAGTTCTTTGTTGCTCTAATCACTGTTTCGGTCATCCTGAGTCCTCTATCGTTCTAATTGCTGTGTTATCTGGTGATTACTTTGATCGCTCTTCCCTTCTTCGCCCTGCTTGCCTTCGTCATTTACTCCTTCATTCTAGGGCGATTTCACTCTAGGGTGACTTTATTTTGTCAACACACACCTTCATTATCGTTGCCACAGATTTCTTTACCAAATGGGTAGAAGCAATTCCGGTAGTAGAGATCTCTCAAGAGCAAATTATCAAGTTCATAAAAGAGCACATCATTCACCGATTCGGTACACCACAAACAATAATGGTGGATTATGGTACTTCGTTAAATGACGAGAAGGTAAAAAGCTTCATGGCCGAATAAGGGATCCGACAAGTAAACACTACTTCATATTACCCCCAGTCAAATGGCCATGCAGAATCGTCCAATAAAACCCTTAAAGGGTTGATTCAGAAAATGGTGACGAACAATACCAGGCGATCGGACGAGTGTTTGAGTCAGGCTCTATGGGCGTATAGAACGTCACCGTGAACTAGTACCTCGGTCACGCCATTTCAATTAGTATATGGTCAAGAGGCCGTACTACCAGTGAAGTTAATATTGAGTTCACTAGGGTAATGTTGCAAAAAGAATTGACAAAAGAGGACTACAGCGAAGCAATGATCCAAAATTTGTTGGAATTGGACGATATTAAATGCGATGTCATAAATCGTTTGGAAGCACAAAAGAAAAATGGCCAAGGAATGCTAAATCTTTCAGAAAAGGCGAATTAGTGTGGAAAACTATATTGCCACTTGGTGCCAAAGATCCGGCATATGAAAAATGGTCGCCTAATTGGGAAGGCCCATTCGAGGTAAAAAAATGAATTGCCAAACGGGGCCTATCATTTAAAAAATTTGAATTCAAAAGTGTATGTTAGGGCGAAACGGTAAGTACTTGAAAAAATATGTGCCCTCATTATGGGAGCATGAGAACGTATGTCTTTGCAATAAGGACAAAGCTAAGAAATATAAGAACACATGACGAAAACGTCCTCAAAGGTACAACGCCTAGATGATGAAACGTCCTATATTCTTACATAATTATTGGTCGGCCAAAGATCGCTGACAACGCCTGGACGATGAAACGTCCTACATTATTACATAATTATTGACCGGTCGAAGATCGCAGAAACATCGTCCTGGCTGTCACCATTATTATTGTGTGTGGCAGAAGAGAAAGAAGAGTTGATGTGACAAAACCATCAGGGTGCAGGATACTTTTGGAAAAGTTAGGCTTGGGGCAGAGAACCCTTCACTCGGTCAGGTAGCACATGGAAAGCATTGCAAATGAGAACAATATCATGTTTTGGAAGTATATAAAGGGGATGTTTAAAGAGAATGCTCTGAATAACAGCTTGTAAACAATAGAAAAATAACAACTGTAATCTATTTCAACTGTTCGGCCATAAGCCGACCCTGCTTAAAACATTGTCCCGAAGAATGGCATTCTCATATAGCCCCCTGAGATGAAAATCAGCCGTACACATTCGACGCCGTCTTTGAGGAACCGACAAAAATCAACTTCCATAGTAAGACGATAGTGGGAGGTAGGGACCGTAGGTTGGTGAATAGTTCAATAGCAGAATGGATGGAAGGAACGGAAGGAGCAGAGCAGAACCGAGAAAAGAAAAGATCTGTATGGAAAAGTGTAGGACACATAGTTGGACGACGCTGTTCCAGGCTCGGGGCCCAGTTGGGAGTATGGAGCAGCCCGCGGGGGACGGGACTAATCGGAGAAATAACATGGAGTCGCCACCCGGTGTGAACCGGGAAATGATTTAAGGTCGCACTCACACCTCGCAAGGGAAGACCTCAAACCATTGGGTTCAGAATGGTCCCTTACTTATTCCATTTGTAATGATGTGATTTGTGCAAAAATTTAATCGAATCTAGCAACATACATTCCCAAAGGTATTCTATTTCTAAGTTCACATGCTTAAGTACAAGGCTCATATCTAAGTTTTCATATAACCTATGTCCGAATTTGCATACAACCTATTTGCATATAACCTATGTCAAAATTTGCATGCATAAAGGTTAATTGAAATACGGTAAGCATGCAACTTCATAAGCACATTGTACTTATACATGTGGGAACATAAATAAATGGGAATTGAACAATGATGCGTAATAAAAAAAGCAATTAGGTACGTAATGCAAATGGATAACTAATGAGGCAGTTGTATATTAAAATAAATGTTCGATGATGCGATGCAAAAGATAGACAATGAAAGTGAAAGAAAAGCGATGCGACATATGCCCACATCTATATAGGACTTCGAGTGTCCGATTAAACATATTTCACATTCAATTGAACATACTTTGTCCGGCGCGGCAAAACGTCGTGGCAAAGGTAGCCCTTCGGATTTCTATCCCTAAAAAAGGAGGACCTTTAATCCAACTTGATTTTCCTATGCGCATTGCAATATGATGCATGATTGTGCAAGGAGATGACATACAGAAAGCAAACAACGGAATAATAAAAGGCGCGGCGAAGTAGTATGTCATAAAGGTAGCCTTTTGGACTTTTCCTCCCTCAAATAGAGAACCTTTAGACCAACATACTAAGCCCATGCGCACTATATCATCAATTACATAAATAACTAATGTACGTAAAGTAAAAGACGGAATATAAAAGGTGATGCGAAGTACTGTCATAAGGGTAGCCTCTTGGACTTTTCCTCCCTCAAATAGAGAACCTTTTGACCAACATACTAATCCCATGCGCACTATGTCATCAATTACATAAATAACTAATGTACGTAAAGTAAAAGTCGGAATATAAAAGGCACGACGAAGTATCATGGTAAAGGTAGCCCTTAGGCTTTTTTATCCCTCAAAATGGAGGACCTTTAGACCAACGTAATAAGCCCATGCGCATCACATCACAATGCATAAAAAATAAATACAACAATATAGGACTTTGTATGCTCGGTTGAACATATCTCACATCCAACCAAACGTACTTCGTCTGGCGCGGCAAAGGTAGCCCTTAGGATTTTTATCCCTTAAAACGGAAGACCTTTAATCCAACTTGATTTGCCCATGCACACTATATCATCATTACACGAACAAATAACATACGAAAATTAAATGGCGGAATATAAAATACGGGTAATAAATACACAAGATAAAATAAAGCAAAATATGTGCTGTTTACTCAAGTGGTATGTGGAGTTGTCTCCCAAGTACAGACCGCACTACCATCCATTCAGATTCTTCTACAGAATTTTCATCTGGGTTTCCATCCTATATACCACAAGAGACGACACATTTTCCCATCCATTCAAAGCCACAACATGCATCCACAAACGACTCTCATGCAAAAAAATAAATAAAACAATTAAAAGATGAATGAAAATAAATATGAAAAGTGCCCTCAGGTCTAACCATTTAAATCGTCTCTCAGAAGTACAGTACACTGTCTTTGGAAGGGTGGATGCTCCGTAAATCCTCCGGTTCACTGGTTCAACATTTTTACTCGTTGTTTCGCTATTTCGGCTGCTATTTTCACTCCATTTCGCTACTGTTTTCGCTGTATATTCTGGTCACTATTATAAGGTAAATAAGAGAATATTTTTGGTTGTTTTAGGGCAGTTTCTAGGGTCAAATATGGGCAAACACTGGCAGTTTTTGGGTGATTCGTGCGGCAATTTACTGGCAGTTTTTTTGGGTGGTTTGTGCGGAAGTTTACTGGTAGTTTTTATGGTTTGAGAGAGGGCTACGTTAAAGGCAGTATATTGGTTGGTTACGTGAGGCAAGGGGCTATGGAATTAGGCAATTAAGGTCGGATGGTTACATGAGGCAATGGGGGTTATACGCGTGAGGTAGTGGGGTGTATAGGTCTGTGGCGCGAGTAATAGTGGGCAAGTGTGGACTGTGTGGCTAGCGTGAAAGGGAGGGGCTGGTGAGATGACTTTGTGGCTAGCGTGAAAGGTGTACAGGTCTATGTTGCGTGAGTGTTTTGTGAGGGGTACGTGAGGGCTTATGGCTTGCGTCAGGCAGTGAGTGTGGTGGCGGCAGTGGAGAGGCTTGAGTTTGTATGCGGCAATGGGGTTTTTGTTTGTTTTGGGACGGCAAGGCAATGAGGTTTCTTGTGTGATTTATGCGTGAATGAGCTGGGAGGGGTGTGAGTGTGTGATTTGTGTTTCTTTTATAGACAATTGCTATGGTTTGTTTGAAAATGAAAGGAATCAATTAGTGTCTCACAAGGAAAACATATATTTAATTGGGGACAAGATTTGTTTAAATTAGAAATAGGTTTATTTGATTTAATTGTTTTATTTTAATTTGGTATATGATTTTTTAGATTTGTTTTAATTTCCCATGTGTAAATATGTGTTTTTTTTTATTTTGGATGTGTTTTTAATGGGCTTGGGCGTGTGGGGCTTAGCTTTAGGCGTGTGGTTGGCTTTTGGTTGTGGGCTTAGCGGGGGGTGGGTTTTAGGTCAAGGCCAAGTGGTTTGCGGGAATTTTGGGCCGAGGTGGATTTAAAACAAGGTCTACAAGCGAGCCCGAAGCTAAACAAGCGAGTTAAATTCGGCAAAATATTGATTTCTGTCTTTTCCTTCCGACGTCTGTTTCCCGCAACTTTCGTGATTTAAAAGGTAGTGTCTCCGTGTGAGACTCCTCATCGGGACTTATATGCAAAAAATGCAGTGCCTACAGTCGTCCCTACTTTGATGGGACTTGTACAGTGTGTGACAATTACAATCCTATCAAAGTTATGCAATGTATTTCTACTTACCTGGCTCGCCAGCTGCCATGTGACTTGCCTGTTGTGTTGAGTTGATTTTGGTTGCGCCATACTTAGCGTGCTAAACCCCATACCTGAGGTGTCGCGGTTGCGTCTCCTTACCCAGAGTGTCGCAGTGATATCTCCATACTCGGAGTGCCATACCCGACATGTTAAACCTCATACCCTAGGCGTCGCGGTTGCATCTCTATACCCAGAGTGTCGCAGTAATATCTCCATACCCAATGTACCATACCCGGCATGCTAAACCTCATACCCGAGGCCTCGCGGTTGCGTCTCCATACCCAGAGTGTCGCTGTAATATCTCATACCGGAGTGAGTGCCATACCGGTATGCTAAACCTCATACCCGAGGCGTTGATGAGCGGAAAATATATCAATATTTACCGCCCCTTTTACTTAATATTTTGTTTAGTTTCTCGGGTTTGATGAACGTTTTGATATATTTTAGTTTATTTTGCAGATAAAATAATATCGGGTCTCAATGAAATCATTTAGGATGAAATATGGGTCAAATAAGGGCAATTATTGGACTTGATATTTTAATTTTGGAGATTGGAAACTTGAAAGGGCGTTTTGACGAAGTGCAGTTTTGGAAATTCCAGTTTTGTGCATCTGTCGTATTTTGGGCATAACTTTTTACTCAAATATCGGATTGAGCTTGATTAAAGTGTCAGATTAAATAAGACCCAAAGTTATACAACTTTGAAAGAGAAAATATTTTCGAATTCTGATGATTTCATGACCGAAATTGATGAACCATCCAGAAGTGTGTGGAGTGTAATTATTAAAAGTCATTATATCAATCATTTTCAAAGCAAAATATTAATTAATTAATAATTAATAAAAATTATCAAATCAATACCAAACAAGATAAGCAATTAGTGGAGCAATTATGGATTTGGTGGAGTAATTAGTGGAGAAATTAATAATGGATTTGGTGGAGAATTTGATGGAGGCAAAATTTTGCCTATAAATACCAAGCCATTTCATTTGTAAAATTCATACTTTCTTCTTTGAAATTCTTAATGAATAAATAAGAAGATTGTATCTAGTTTGTTTATTTTTAGTTTTCAGTAATTAATTTTCAGTTTCGCACTTTCTTTTCTTTACTTTTCAGTTTTTACTTTCTGCAATTTACTTTTACGCACAATACTTTTCTTTCTTTAATTTTTCAGTTTTTACTTTTCAGTAATGAGGAGGTAACTTCCCCAGCTAGGGTGAAAGGTAATTCTTTTACTATTGCTATTTAGATTAATCTCCCTTAAATATAATATATTCACTATTTAAAATTTGACTTAAAAAGGATACCGCTATATTGGTCGGTTGGTAATTCATTTTAATCTGGTTTTAACCTGACTAATCAAGGATACCGCCAGATTGGTCGGTTGGTAATTAAACTTTCTTACCGCCTATATGGCAGGTTCATGGACAAATCTTTTTACCGCCTTAATGGCCAGTTGGACTTAATTTGACTTAATCAGGTTACCGCCTATATGGCTGGTTGGTAATGTTATCACAAGTTTATATATTATATTATGGGAGATATCTAAATTAGTAGTAGTAAAAGTAATTCCTTTTACCTTAGCATTTTATTTTATTGTAATTTACTTTTCAGTATTTACTTTACCGCATTTTTACTTTATGTCTTTTATTTTCAAGTTTTTACTAGCCCTAGTTATGTTGTTGTAACTAAATTATTTATCTAGGGTTGTGATGACTTTTAATATCACCGGTTTATAAGGGGTTAAATTATAGTTTGGGTAATATAAAGATTTATTTATTGAGTCTTAATCTTAATGCTTTTCATTAATTGGCCATTAATAAAATTGATCTGGTAAATCTAAAATGAACTAGACATAGGGATTTTAGGTTTCAGCCTTAGACTCAATAGCCCACGATCTTCCTTGAGGATAGATAACCCTTTAATAGATTTCCTTACAGGATAGGAATATACCTGTCGGGCGGGGGTAGCCATAATTGGAACTTAATCTTAATGAATCCAGGTAATTTGGTCGACATAGACATATGGTTCAATTGAGTTATACTGGATATTTGTAGTTGACCATCGAAGATGCTTTTACATAATTTAGTGTTCCAGGTTAATAAATCAATATATTACCCAACTGTAAGATAACCACTTCATCTTTAAAATGATATTAAAAGAAATTACAACCCTAGATCTTTGTGTCTTTTGTTATTTTCCTTAGTATTTTCTTTTGTCTTTTTATTTATTTATTTATTGTGCAAAACCACATTCAATCAATCAAACAATCATTCTCTTCTCTATTTAATTAGATATTTGTAAATAAATAGATTCAATAATTAATAACAACAGTAGGAATTAAGTCCTCGTGGGATCGATATTTTTATACTACTTGAACGATACGTGCGCTTGCGTTATACGTGTGTGTTTTCGCCGGTCAGGCGTCACGGTTGCATCTCCATACCCAGAGTGTCGCAGTGATATCTCCATACCCGGAGTGCCATACCTGACGAAACTGATATTGATGCTGATGTGGGACTCGCCCCTAGAGTGCCATACCTGGCAATACTGATACTGATGCTGATGTGAGACTCGCCCCAGAGTTCCATACCTGGAAATACTGATACAGATGCTGACGTGGGCCTCACCCCCGAGACTTATCCCTAAAACTGATATTGATACTGATGCGGGCCTCGCCCTCGGGACTCATCCCTAGATTTATATTGATATGGGCCTCACCCTCAACTGATACTGATGTGGGCCTCGCCCCAGATTGATGCTGATGTGGGCTTCGCCCCCAAACTGATACTGATGTGGGCCTCGCCCCCGGATTGACACTGATATGGGCCTCGCCCTCAACTGATACTGATGTGGGGCTCGCCCTCAACTGATACTGATTCTGATTCATTTCCGAGACTGATACACTATTGTTGCTTCTGATTGGCTTGTCTTTGCTGCCTTCTCTTTTCCTTCTTCAAAACCTGTGAATACAAAACAAACACAAAACACAAAAAGAATGCAAGTGTGTTACATGTATGCAAGCTTGCATGAATGAGTTTCCTATTCCGTTGGGTTAGGTCTTCCGCCAATTCTCTTGGTGACTGCTCGGTCTTCCCTTCCTCAAGCAAAGTACTGTTTCAATATGTCTACGTTGATCGGCTTGGTGAACTCATTCCCTTCCAAGTTTGACAATCATACTGCCCCATTTCCCATTTTCTGAATGTCTATCCTGTCTTTTCTTGCTGCTTCTCTTCCAATGATTCCCCGTGTTCTAACATCGCTGAGTTATCATAGTACCAGGGTTAATGCTTTTGTCAAATATACTCATGTTGGAGGTTGAAAGGAAGAGACTCCGGCAGGTAACAAAATGAACATCTTTATTATCATTAAGAAAATGTTGGAACAGTAGACAAAATCAATGTCTTTATTAAAAATGCAGGATCTTATAAATTAGGGAGAATAACTTCATCATCCACGACATCGCCTTCTTCCTTGGCCTATGGTTCTTCACTATCGTCATCCCATTTCCTCATGCAAGAAGTTTGGTGGTTGAAAGTTTGGAGGATAAAGCTTTCGGGTAGGCCGGAGCTCATCATGTAGGTAGGCTGACAGAGTGATAGTTAGGTAAAGGGTTATGGTTTGTATTGGGCTGTTCTTTTTCAGGGTCGGGTATCTTATGAGAGTCTATAAGGTATTGGATTTCATATCTGAGGTGAGCACAACTATCGGTGTCATGACCGTGATGTTGGTGGAAGTGACAATAACAGTTCATGTTGAGGTTGGTGGGGGAGGATTTGGGGAGTATTTTAGCTCCAAGGGTTTCAAGAATCCTTGCCTTGTCAATTTCTCAAGCACTTTAGATAAAGGTCTGCCCAGGTTGGAAAACCGTTGGTTCTTAATGGCAGTAACTTTAGCAGAAACAGGCTTAGCATCTGAGGATCCTCCAACAGTCCTCCTATTCAGACTATAAAACTTTCGATTCTCGGCTTCCTCTTCTTCAATATCCATGACATTTCCCTCAGCTGTCGGAAATCCACAATCATGGAGGTCATCCTCCTCAACTTGCCATAGATGGAAGGCTTGGTACCTTTGATGATCATCTTTCGAGTCTGCATTTTCAGAAGCTGGCTTCTCCAGCGGTCTATATACTTCTTGAAGCTTTCTTTCGGCTTTTGCTTAGTGTTCTCCAAATCACGGAGTGACAAATCATTTCCAAATCTGTAACATAATGCTTCAGAAAAGCTTCAGCCAGTTCCCTCCAGTCTTCCTTACCTTTATTTCCAGGCTATGATACCATACTACTGGCGCCCCCTCAAGTGACATTCCAAACATTTTATGCACTTGGCACTGTGACAGCCCAATGAACTCATAACTGAAACATATTGTCGAAGATGGACCCTCGGGTCCCCATTCCCATTGAACTTGGCCATATCAGGCATCTTGAACTGAGCTGGTAGCTGTTCTTCAAAAGTCATTGCTTCATAATCTAACAACTTTTCATGTTTACCCTTCATTTTACGGGTAACCGTTTCTACCTGATCCCGAAGCTTATGAAATTCTGCCTGAGACCCACTCATTCTTCCTGTCGCATATTCTGCCCATGTCATCATCAAAAATGGGGATATCATCCCCCAACCCATTCGGAGGCTCTTCACGGCTCACATTCTCAGAATTTCCCCAGCACGGGGCCAACCATATTAGCCACAACAGCAGTCAAGGCTTGTAACTGTCCAGTAATCTTGGTGAAACTGTTCTCAAACTGATCCATACGGGATTCCTCATTCTCTGATTCACTCATGTTTGCTATCGGTCTCTTGGTGAGTCTTCCCTCTTCCCTTACCCAACGTGAATCTATGGTGTCTTTAAACCATATATTAGCATGTATGTGTGCATATGATGCATGAGATGTATAGAATGTATAGGTTGGCCCATTATCATTTTAAAGCATTTAACCACGCTATTGCGCGGTGCAAACTTGTCCCAGTTGAAAAGGCCCAACAAGTTTACACTTTGCGATAACATGGCTAAACGACTTCAAATGTTAATGGGCCCAAACACAAGCATAAAGAAACAATTTCTACAGAGTGGCCCATCGGTATTTCAGAGACGTTTGGCCCAATCGTCATAAGATACGAACTCGTCCCAATTTAAATGGCCCAACAAGTTCACATTTCTTGACAAGAAGTCCAACCGGATCCAAATGACAATGGTCCTAAACATAAACATAAGGAAATGGTTTCTACCAGTTCTACGATTAAGGTTCACACGTGGGTTTACGGGAGTATGGACAAAGGCTCTCGCTGACGAAGGATTGCCCACAACTAGGACTCCCCACTCAAGGGTTCAAGAGACTAAGTGAGCGCACATTTTTTATACCTTAAGGTATGTGCCAACGAGTTACGGTGTGTGACTAACTGTCAAATGTATTTCCCATTGTAGATTCCCCAGAGAGAGGGTGGAGCGAACTCTCTTAAATACCCAAGTCTCATAGGCTCTTATCGCATTGGTGACAGGAATAAACAACAAGTCCTCCAAATTAGTCTGTCACAACAAGCTACGTTTAATGATTATCTAGGTGCCCTCACAGCTTTTCCTTATAGAAAGGCAGTGAATGAAGGAAGACACCAAACCATCACCTAGCCTTAACAATGCCTTTGATTAGACCCCATCAACCCATAATAGACACGGTTGACTTAAAGCACAAATCACAAACATTACAAGACATTATTTCGAGGGCCGATTCTCTATCCCCAGTGGAGTCGCCAGACTGTAGGACACAGAAGTTGATGACGCTGTTTCCAGGCTCGCAGCCCCCGGTTGGGAGTACGGAGCAGCCCGCGGGGGACTAAACCGGAGAAATAACATGGAGTCACCAGCCGGTGTGACCGGGAAATGATTAAGGCCGCACTCACCCCTCGGAAGGGAAGACCTCAAACCATTGGGTTCGGAATGGTCCCTTACTTATGCCACTTGTAATGATGTGATTTGTGCAATAATTTAATCGAATCTAACAACATACATTCCCAAGGGTATTCTATTTCTAAGTTCACATGCATAAGTACAAGGCTCATATCTAAGTTTGCATATACCTATGTCTGAATTTGCATACAACCTATTTGCATATAACCTATGTCTAAATTTGCATGCGTAAAGGTTAATTGAAATACGGCAAACATACAACTTCATAAGCACATTGTACTTATACATGTGGGAACACAAATAAATGGCAATTGTACAATCATGCGTAATAAAGAAAAGCAATTAGGTACGTAATGCAAAGGGATAACTAATGAGGCAGTTGTATATTAAAATAAACGTGCGATGATGCGATGTAAAAGATAGACAATGAAAGTGAAAGAAAAGAGATGCGACATATGCCCACATCTATATAGGACTTCGAGTGTCCGATTAAACGTATTTCACATTCAATCGAACATACTTTGTCCGGCGCGGCAAAATGTCGTGGCAAAGGTAGCCCTTCGGCTTTCTATCCCTCAAAATGGAGGACCTTTAATCCAACTTGATTTGCCCATGCGCATTGCAATATGATGCATGATTATGCAAGGAGATGACATACAAAAAGCAAACAACGGAATAATAAAAGGCACGGCGAAGTACTGTCATAAAGGTAGCCTTTTGGACTTTTCCTCCCTCAAATAGAGAACCTTTAGACCAACATACTAAGCCCATGCGCACTATATCATCAATTACATAAATAACTAATGTACGTAAAGTAAAAGACGGAATATAAAAGGCGCGGCGAAGTACTGTCATAAGGGTAGCCTTTTGGACTTTTCCTCCCTCAAATAGAGAACTTTTTGACCAACATACTAAGCCCATGCACACTAGTCATCAATTACATAATAACTAATATATGTAAAGTAAAAGACGTAATATAAAGGCGCGGTGACGTATCGTGGTAAGGTAGCCCTTAGGCTTTTTTTATCCCTCAAAATGGAGGACATTTAGACCAACGTAATAAGCCCATGCGCATCACATCACAATGCATAAAAAATGAAGCAACCATATAGGACTTTGTATGCTTGGTTGAACATATCTCACATCCAACCAAACATACTTTGTCTGGCGCGACAAAACATCGTGGCAAAGGTAGCCCTAAGGCTTTTTATCCCTCAAAATGGAGGACCTTTAATCCAACTTGATTTGCCCATGCGCACTATCTCATAATTACACGAACAAATAACATACGGAAATTAAATGGCGGAATATAAAATACGGATAATAATACACAAGAAAAATAAAGCAAAATATGTGCCGTTTACTCAAGTGGTACGTGGAGTTGTCTCCTAAGTACAGACCTTACTACCGTCCATTCGGATTCGGCTACGGAATTTACGTATGGGTTTCCATCCTATATACCACAAGAGACGACACATTTTCCCATCCATTCAAAGCCACAACATGCATCCACAAATGACTCTCATGCAAAAAAATAAATAAAATAAATAAAACAATTAAAAGATGAATGAAAATAAATACGAAAAGTTTCCTCAGGTCTAACCTTTTAAATTGTCTCTCGGAAGTACGGTACACGATCGTCGGAAGGGTGGATGCTCCGTAACTCCTCCGGTTCACTGGTTCAATATTTTTACTCGTTGTTTCACTGTTTGGGCTGCTGTTTTCACTCTGTTTCACTGCTGTTTTTGCTGTATTTTCTGGTAACTATTTTAAGTTAAATAAGGGACTGTTTTTGGTGGTTTTAGGGCAATTTATGGGGTCAAATATGCAGCAAACACTGGCAGTTTTTGGGTGATTCGTGCGGCAGTCTACTGGTAGTTTTTTTTTTGTGGTTTTGTGCGGCAGTTTACTGGCAGTTTTTGTGGTCAGAGAGAGGGCTACGTTAAAGGCAGTATATTGGTTGGTTACGTGAGGCAAAAGGCTCTGGAATTAGACAGTTAAGGTCGGCTGGTTACGTGAGGCAATGAGGGTTATACGCGTGAGGAAGTGGGGTGTATAGGTCTGTGCGCGAGTAAAAAGGGGGAAGGTGTGGACTGTGTGGCTAGCGTGAAAGGGAGGGGCTGGTGAGATGACTTTGTGGCTAGCGTGAAAGGTGTGCAGGTCAATGTGGCGTGAGTGGTTGTTGAGGGTTACGTGAGGGTTTATGGCTTGCGTCAGACATTGAGTGTGGTGGCGGCAGTGGAGAGGCTTGAGTGTTTATGCGTCAATGGGGTTTTTGTTTGTTTTGGGACGGCAAGGCAATGGGGTTTCTTGTGTGAATTATGCGTGAATGAGCTAGGAGGGGTGTGACTGTGTGATTTGTGTTTCTTTTATAGACAATTTCTAGGGTTTGTTTGAAAAGGAAAGGAAACAATTAGTGTCTCACAAGGAAAACATATATTTAATTGGGGACAAGATTTGTTTAAATTAGAAATAGGTTTATTTGATGTTTATTTATTTTATTTTAATTTGGTATATGATTTTTTAGATTTGTTTTAATTTCACATGTGTTAAATATATGTTTTATTATTTTGGATGTGTTTTAAATGGGCTTGGGCGTGTGGGCTTAGCTTTAGGCGTGTGGTTGGCTTTTGGTGGTGGGTTTAGTGGTGTGTGGGCTTGCGGGGGGGTTTTAGGTCAAGGCCAAGTGGTTTGCGGGAATTTTGGGCTGAGGTGAATTTTAAAACAAAGGTCTACAAGCGAGCCCGAAGCTAAACAAGCGAGGTAATTTCGGAAAAATACTGATTTCCGTCTTTTCCCTTCCCACGTCCGTTTCCCGCGACTTCCACGATTTAAAAGGTAGTGTCTCCGTGTGAGACTCCTCATCAGGACTTATATACAAAAAATACAGTGCCTACAAAAAGGGGCTGTCAGAAACAAAAGGTTTTCTTTAATGAGTTGTGAAATGGAATGTAAGAAGGTTAGTGATCGGCGTAATCACACGCGTATAACGCAAGGGCACGTATCGTTCAAATGGTATAAAAAATATCGATCCCACTAGGACTTAATACCTTATCTTTTAATTTTATTAGGTCAAATGATTACTAGTATCTACAGGTTGAATGATTGATTTGAAATGATGATGATTTTAATTTTAAAAACAAGTAAAAAATTTGACGAAAGTAGGTTTAAGAAAATTCAATATTAGAAACTATCTAGGGTTGTGAATCTTCCAATATCATTTTAAAGATGAAGTGGTTATTTCATTTGTGTAATATATCGGTTTACTAACCTGGAACACGAAATTATCCGAAAGCCTCTGTCGATGGTCAGACGCAAATACTCAGTTTAACCCAATTGAACCACATGTCTATGTCAACCAAATTACATGGATTCATTAAGTTTAAGTTCCAATTATGGCTACCCCTGCCCGACAGGTATATGTCTATCCTGTAAAGAAATCTATTAAAGGGTTATCTATCCTAAAGGAAGATCGTGGGCTATTAAGTCTAAGGCTGAAACCTAAAATTCCTTTGTCAATGTTATTTTAGATTTACCAGATCAATCTTATTAGTTGCCAATTAACAAGACGCATTAAGCTTAAGACTTAATAAGTAAACCTTTAAATTACCCAAACTATAAAATAACACCTTTTAAACCGGTGATATTAGAATTTATCACAACCCTAGATAACTAACTTAGTTACGAAACATAACTAGGGCTAGTAAAAACTTAAAAATAAAAGACATAAATTACAATGCTGAAAAGTAAATGCGGTAAAATAAATACTGAAAAGTAAAATTACAATAAAATAAAATGCTAAGGTAAAAAGATCTACTTTTACTACTACTAATTTAGATATCTCCCTTAATATAATATATTAACTTGTGATGATATTACCAACCAGCCATATAGGTGGTAACCTGATTAAGTCAAATTAAGTCCGACCAGCCATATAGGCGATATCAAAATTTGTCCACAAACCAGCCATTTAGGCGGTAATCTGATTAAGTAAAATTAAGTCCTACCAGCCATATAGGCGGTATCAAAATTTGTCGACAAACCTGCCATATAGGCGGTATCAAAATTTGTCGTGATGCGGTAATTTACAATTTTGCCCTTTTGTGTTCTTTTTCACTGTTTTAGTCCCAAATCACCTCCAGAGAGTCCTGAAACTTTATTTATCTACAAAATAACACAAAACACGTCAAAATATTCACAAAACTCAAGAAACTATACAAAATATTAGGTCAAGTGAGTGGGGAATAATGATACATTTACCACTCATCACACCCCCAACCGTAACATTTTGCTAGTCCTCGAGCAAAACATAAAATAAAATACATGAAAAACCTTAAAATTTAACTAAGCCAATTTCGTAGGGATCACGGTTGCATTTAGCATATGCAACAAGCCTTTAATACAGCTTATGTCCAATTGACTCCCAAACCAATTGGTTTTAGGGCACAAAGTATTAAAACACCCCTACAGACTTAATAACTCGGATCTCAGACGTTTTTTTTTTAGATGCTTCCTCCAATTAAACTAGAGCACTGAATATTACAAACTTTTCAATTACAGCTTATGTCCATATGTTACCATGCATGTTGATAATACCTGCCAACTGAGCATATGAAGATCCATTTTAGTCAATTTTATGGAGAATTTACAAATTAAATAATTTAAAAGGAAATAAACAAAAATTAACTTGTTTCGAAAATGGGTTGAAAAAAGTATCAGGAATGTGAACTCCTTACACATCTATCTCTCACCAATTTCACATTTTTAGTCAAAATAAAAATAAAAACGCAAAATATTTTTGTAATTTTTGATCCGATGCCTCTTACCACGATCGTCCTCAGACCAATTTATCTTTGAAACGATAGGGTCAATTTATGGTTCATAGGCTAAGATTTGGTCAATTAGATCCGGAGCAGTTCTGGCAGTGAAGAGTAGTTCTTTTAAAGGTTTTGACACGAACCCATTCCTCTGGGCATCATCAAGAAACACAGAAAGAAAATCAAAAAATCCTTCAACATTGTATAGTCCAAGCGGTTTCTGGTGTATGTTCATGTTCGCCTAAGATAACACTGTAAAAATTTCCTCCAATATACCCAAGCCACCTGGCAAAGCAATAAAAGCATCAGCATAATTAATCATTTCTACCAATCGTTCAGACATACCTGGCACGATCAGTTCCTCTCCGTTTGATGGTCCAATAAGATTTGCTTCTGCCAAGGGTTTTGGGATGATTCCCAAAACGTGACTGCCTCCCTCCTGTACAGCTTTTGAAACGATCCCCATAAGTCCAAGATTGGCTCCGCCATATACTAAGTGCATATTCCTTGCAACTAAGACTCGACCAAATTACTGTGATGCTTCTACGTATTGTGGCTTAACACCAACACTAGTACCGCAAAACACACATATGTTTTCAACTCGTCTTCTTGAAGTGGCTTCCATGTTTTACTCTAGATGTCTTCAAAAGTGCAATGATGAGTTGAATTTATAACACCTGAAAAAAGGGTGAGTAAAATAATAGCACTAGTACCTGCCAAATGACAATTATTAGTTAACAGTAAAATAAATCGTGATAGTAAAAAAGTATGGATCCTGTCGGAGAAAATAAAAGAAAACAACAAAACAAATTACAATTATTAGGAAAATACAAAGAGATATAATATCTACAAATATTTACAGCTTAATTGACGTCTATGCGTCAGGGAAAAGCTTCCCATCCAATTTTCTTATAAATTGGCAAACATGGTCTTTTTGAGTCAGATTCCCGAGAATTAACTGTTGTCTTTCTTTTTGAAATTGTGTATGTAATTTGCGAAAGGCTATGTGAACATATCCACTGGGATGCGTCTCAAGAGTCGAAGATATATCATCTAAAGACTCCTTACTCAAGCCATCCCTAATGAATTTTATTTTGTCATCGTGATTATCAGACACCATTCCTAAAGAATGACAATGAGTATTGCAATTCCAGCGTGCACATTTGTAACAAAGACCCATTTTCTTAGCTCTACGTTTCTTTGCATAGGTGCTTCTTCCAAAACCAGGCAGATGTGAAATAAAAGTGTCAGAAGACTCACCTGCCAATCAGACTCGTGCTTCAATAATCCAACGAATATCAGTTGGAATACCTTTGATCATCAGTAGTCTCATTCGTTCCAAGCGAGCTTTGTAGACTTTCATCAGAGATTTTTGAGGGAGAGAAGGAAATTGCTTGCGAAGATTTGCGAGAGCGTCTTCCATCGTGAAATGACTTTACCTGCAAAAATTAAACACACAAAAATAAAACACATCAGATCACAATATATACACAAATTGCATGGGTTGCCTCCCTGCGGACGCTAAGTTTAACGTCTTCAGCTAGACGTGACTTCTCGAACGTTGGGCTAGATCTGAAAGTGTGACATTTTTTTTATCGCTCAAATGATTCTCCCCAGTAGTGCTTGACACGCTGACTGTTAACCTTGAATGTTTCGTTAGTGTTGGGATCCAGTAACTCAACAGCTCCATATGGTAAAACCTGAGTGATTACAAAAGGACCTGACCATCTTGATTTCAACTTTCCAGGGAAAAGTTTCAACCGTGAATTGTACAACAACACTTGCTGCCTTGGTTCCAACTGTCTGTGCACTATTTTTCGATCATGCCATTTCTTGGTCATTTCTTTGTACAATCTGGCATTCTCATAAGCATGTAAGCGAAATTCCTCCAATTCGTTGAGTTGGTGGAGTCTTTTCTCTCCTGCAGCTTGTGGATCAAGATTCAACTTCTTCAGTGCCCAGTACGCCTTGTGTTCAAGATCAACTGGCAGATGACATGCTTTCCCAAACACCAATCGATATGGGGATATACCAATGGGTGTCGTGTAAGCAGTCCGATAGGCCCATAATGCGTCATGTAGTTTTGTTGACCAGTCCCTCCTTGTTGATCCAACAATTCTCTCCAAGATTCTTTTGATTTCTCTGTTTGAAACTTCAACCTGTCCATTTGACTGTGGATGATAAGCAGTGGCAACCTTGTGAGTAACTCCGTATTTGGATATGAGTGCATCAAAATATATGTTGCAGAAATGTGAGCCCCCTTTAAGTTCCAATTATGGCTACCCCCGCCCGACAGGTATATGTCTATCCTATAAGGAAATCTATTAAAGCGTTATTTATCCTTAAGGAAGATCATGGGCTATTAAGTCTAAGGCTGAAACCTAAAATTCCTTTGTTAAGGGTATTTTAGATTTACCAGATCAATCTTATTAGTGGCCTATTAACAAGACGTATTAAGCTTAAGACTTAATAAGTAAACCTTTAAATTACCCAAACTCTAAAATAACCCCTTATAAACCGGTGATATTAGAATTCATCACAACCCTAGATAACTAACTTAGTTACGAAACATAACTAGGGCTAGTAAAAACTTAAAAATAAAAGACATAAATTACAATGCTGAAAAGTAAATGCGGTAAAATAAATACTGAAAAGTAAAATTACAATAAAATAAAATGCTAAGGTAAAATGATATACTTTTACTACTACTAATTTTGATATCTCCATTAATATAATATATTAACTTGTGATGATATTACCAACCAGCCATATAAGCGGTAACCTGATTAAGTCAAATTAAGTCCGACCAGCCATATAGGCGGTATCAAAATTTGTCCACAAACCTACCATATAGGCGGTAAGAAAGTTTAATTACCAACCGACCAATCTGGCGGTATTATTGCTTAGTCAGATTAAAACCAGTTTATAAATGATTACCACCGGCTAATATAGCGTTATCCTCATTAAGTCAAATTTTAAATAGTGAATATATTATAATTAAGGAGATTAATCTAAATAGCAATAGTAAAAGAATTACTTTTCACCCTAGCAGGGGGAAGTTACCTCATCGTGGTTGAATAGTAAAAACTGTAAAAGTAAAGAAAGTAAATTACTATTACTATTACAGAACGTAATTAAAATTAATTACAAAACTGAAATTAAAATAAATTAGATAGAAAACTCACTATTTACATCAGAGAATTCAGAGAGGAAGGTACATCTGAAACTGAAATCTCGAGCTCAATTTATAGGCCACGGTAACCCCCTCGCGTCACGACGCGCAAGTATATTCTTGCGTCGCGACGCGCTGACGTGTCACTCTCTGATTCGTCGGCTTCATATTCTTATCTGCCACGTGGCATTATGGATAAGGTGAGACGTGGCAAGGCGGCTGGCAACTCAATGATTATGCTGACGTGGCACTGATGTGGCGATAGTGATTGTCGGCACCATAGAATGATGACACGTACACGCTGTGATTGGCTGATGATGATGTGGTGATACATGGCAAAGTGACTCGTTCTTCTGCTGACATGGCGACGACTTGGCTGACAAGTGGGGTGACACATGGCGACATGTGGCGATGCGATTGTCGGCACCATTGGATGATGACACTGTTGGACAAAATGACCCATATCGTCACTATTTGCACAGATCATTGTGTTGTTGTAGCAAATTAACTATATGACAAGGAAATTGCACTCTCATCATAGTGATTAGATCACCATAGATATATAAATGAAGAGAGGTCCATATGATTAGTTCCTGGATTGAGATGATATGAGACAGTATCAGTCCACGAAGGATTAATCATTAAATATCCCTAGCCGTAGTATTATCGAGACAGGACATCGATAATGCGGAATAGGCTAGTATTGCACTTGTGCGTGTTGTGAGGGCACAACGGCATAGTTCTCATATATATAAGTATTGGATACTTATGCAAGTGCGATAGGAGGTCGTGTTTCACCAATGGTACGGGAAACAGCTTCGCTCTGGATAGACCCCTCGGAATCCCATTGGTATTATGACTATGTGTCTATGGGAGGCCGAAATCAAGGTAGGTGTGTATAGTCTTAACCTGAGACTTGCATCGCTAATACTTACGATAATCGATAAACTTTGGTTTTGGTGGTAGGGGACTTTTAACAGGTTCTGAGTACACCACTTCTGGGTTTATCAGAGAGTCGTAGAGTATTGGGTGTGATGTCAAGACGGAAGTGTCACTTCAGTCATATTGGAGTTGATGTCACGCAGGATACGGTACTAGTGCTCTTGAGTGTTGCGCAACCAATCGGGATATTGTGACCAGGTCATGTATATCCGATTATAGAGACTATGTTACCAGACATCCGACATGTGCTTCGGACGGGGCAGACACTTATCCAGCCCCAGCCCTAGCACGTGACTATCCGATACTGGGCCAATATACACAATACTACGGTATACTACGCTTGATACAGATCTATATATTCCTGTAAGAATATTTCTGGAGAATTGGGTAGGCATGGCGCTTTGCTAGAAGCCAACCTTGTCTTGTAAATCGATATAAACGTAGTACGAGGTACTTACGTGTTCGGACAGTCCGACGATCGTATTTACTGCCAACATATCCGGAGATCTCATGGGTCGCTTCCTGAAGATTCACCGATGATGTATAACTCGCACTTAATAATCAGGGATTAATTAGAAGAGAGAGATAGAATTAATCTGGGATTAATTCGATGAGAGAGAAAATTAATCTGGGATTATTTGCGGAGATATTTTATCTGGGATAAAATATTAATTAAAGAGAGAGAACGATTAATTTGGAATTAATCGATAAATTAATATATTCGATATATTAATCGAAATTGGATTTTGACGCGGAATTAAAATTAGATTTTAATTCGGGCGAACGAATTAATTTAGAATTAATTCGTTAGCGACGTGAATAGTGATTTCGCTAGGCGTAATCATTTAATTACGACGCGACGGAAAATTCGTTAATTTGGAATTAACGAACCCGAGCCTGAGAGTGATTGCGAGCGCATTCGCATTTCGAATTCGAGCGCGGCACGCGAGTCACATCAAGCGTCAAATCGTTTGTCACATCATGCGTCAAATCAATTGTCACTTTGAGTGATGTGACTTGACAACATGTCACTTTATTAAAGTGATGTGATGTGACTTAAAGTAAAAAGTAAAGGAGATGGAATATGAAAGGTTGGAATATATATATGTTTTATTATTTTTTGAAAATAAATGATAATATATATTACTTTTTCTTTTCCCTTTTTACAATCATTATTCGGTCCTCTCTCTCTCCAACATGCAAGGCATACGGTTTCCTCATTTTCCCTCTTTTTTTCCTCTCATCTTCTTCACGGCTTCACTGCCGATTTTCTTCTTGATTTTTCTGGTTTTCACCGAATTTTTGAGAAGCAAATTGAAGAAGACTTAGTGCTAGCACACCATTAGTGATACATAGGTGATAGGGAAGTGATTCTTTGAGCATGGAAGCTTGAAGCTTGGAGCTTCCATGGAAGTCATCCATGGCCGAACATGGAGGAAGCCGAACCAGTCCAAACCGAGCAGCCCACTGCCTTGGAGAGCTGTTGCCGTGAGCTTGGAGGATGCAAAACGCATCTTGTTCTTCATTTCATCAAAACCGAAATTCAATGTGAGTATATTCCGCACCTCCTTTGATGTGTTCATATGCGGTTTTTATGCATGATTTGTTGATCTTGGGACTTGATTTAACTCCAACAATGGTATCAGAGCTAATGGTTGCATAAAAAACGAATTAGGGTTCTTGAGCAAATTTGGGGCTTTTTGATTTAAGCATGATTTAAACAAATTGTTTGTTTAAGAATGCTTGTATATGATTTAATTTGAGTTATATGTAATCAATTTGATAAAAAAATTAATTGGATTGATTTTCCCCAATTTGCTTAATGTTGGCCAAACTTTAATTGGGCAAAATCGATTTTGACTTGTTTTGGTTAAATTGATTGTTTAAGCATGCTTGGATGATGTTTAATTGAGATTGTGCATGATCAATTTCAAGAAATTTGGTTGGATCCAATTTTCCCCAAAATTGAAGCTTGGACCGAAAATATGAACCCTAATTGGCTTGGCATTATTTTGTTTTTTGATCATTGGGTGACTTAAAACAATTGGGTAATGTTGTATTGAAGTTTAATTGGATTGAATTTTGATTTGGAACATTTTGCCCAAAATTAGTGGGTTGGCCGAAAATCAAAGGCATGAAATTCATGGTGATTTTTGTTGTTTGATTCATTGGATGAGTTAAACTGATTTGGGAAATGATGATTGTGGATTCAATTGGATTGAAACCGAATCGAATTGAAAAACCCCTAATTGCCGAGACTTGAAAGCATGTAATTGGGTTTGATTTTAATTGAATTGTGTTGGACACTATTTGGTTGTTAAAGTGCATGATTAGTTAGGCTAATTGATGTTTTAGAAATGTTAATTGGGTAATTGATTGTGTATTACACTTAGGTTAATTAATTGTGAAATTTGGAATTTTATAAGTTAATTAATTTGGGCTTGATTTTGGAAATTGGGCTTGTTAGGTTGTAATTGGGCTTTTGGGCTTTGTTGTAACAAAGTTGGGTTTAGGCAAAATTGGTTGGATCCAATTAGGCCCAAAACCGAATCCAAAAGGTCCAATTATGACTTAATGGACCTTAATTATTTAATTGGGCCTAATGGGCCAAAATTAATTTAAAGGCTTATGGGGTAACTCCTGGATTGGATTTTGGTTGTTCGGTTTGACCCGAGTTGACCAAAAGTCCACGCCTTATAGAAATTATTTAAAAGCCCGTTGGACTTTAATTAAATAAACATTAGATGTTAATCGGGCTTTGAGACCCGTTGCGATTAAATTTGGAATTAAGTCGTAAAGGTTCATTAATAAAAGTGTAATATTTAATTTGGAATTAAATAATGAATTAGAATTAAATACGTATTAAATTGGATTTAATCATGTAATTTAATTTAATTTGTAGAAATCGTACTTTGAGTACGTGTTCGCAATACGAGTTTGACTCGAACAAAATCAAATCTTTGTTTGAACATTGGATGATCACTAATAATCAAGATTAATTAATTTGATTGATTGATTGATAACATGCTTGTATGAATACATGGTTGTGATGTTTGAATAATGCATATCGGATGGATATTAGCCGGGTGGGGCGATTTTGGAAATTGTAATAAATTTGATTTATTAAATTGGACCTGCGTGTCCAGCCTTATCTCCTATTTCTTTGTATTCTCTTCTCACCTATTCCCCTCCATGTAAAAGAGGTTTCTTTAGAAGTGTAGTGTAACGGGTAGAAGTAATACAAGTGCTAGCGGGAGAGAGAAAGGGAGAGATTTGATCTAGGATCAATGTGTAAAGTATCCATCCGCATATCATTATTATTTTATTTCATACTCGCTTTATTATGTATTTAGAATGCATGTTTAAGGGTGTATGATGATGAGACCTAACAAAGATAATTAAATTGGTAGCCAATTTGCACGCGAAAATCCCTCAATCTATATTAAGCAAATATCCTTCCATTGAATGATTCTTGTTCAAGATCCGAAGTTGGCATTGGTTTGTTTTTGACCAAAGTCAAGACCTTTGTCAATCAAGGATGTACTTGAATCATGAGAGTTTTGTTGCATATCGGTGTCTTGTCCAAATCGTGATTTTTATTGGCCAAAGTCAAGGTCACTTTTTGTCCAATGACATTGATTACGAAACTTTCCTCGTCAATGGGTCCCGCTTAACTGGAATCATTAGGTTTGTTTTTGGCCAAAGCCAAGGCCTAGATGATTCGGAGGATATGGTTAGGAAAATGTAATGGATACATTGACATTATACATATGTTTCGGACTTGGATGTCCACCTAACCGGATCTAGGAATTGGATGAGATCCAATTGATCATAGAGATCTACCTAAGTTGATTATCATACAATTTTTTGTTTGACCAAAGTCAGGATTGTATGATACTTTAACGGGATCCTAGCCCACTAGGAAACACGGTTTCCCGAGTACTCCACAGAGGGTTAGAGACTCGACGAAAAATAGTGGGAGGCAAGTATTGAATTTGCAACATTCGTTCGAATACTCGCTAAACACGCTCATTTTATTTTACTCGTCATATTAATCAAAAGTATTAGTCGGACTAATATTTTATGTTGTTTTAAAAAATATATATAGTTGGACTATATACAAACTCATTCAATATATAGTTGATTTTATAATTGGATATATTAATCAATATAATTGATTAAATGATAGTTGATTTTATAATTGGATTATAGTAATCAATATTAAAATTATAGTTGATTAAATAATTGGGTTATTATAATCATTATAATAAATAGTACCTTAATAAATTGATTAAATAGTTGGACTATTAAATCAAGAAATTGAAAAGTTGAATATTTAAAATATAATCTTGGATTAAATGTTTTAAATGATTTAATTTTCAATTGGGAATTAATAATAGGTTAATTATTTGATAAAATAACTTATTATGACTAAGCCCAAAATTAAGCAAATAGTAGAGCATAAAATCTTTGGAAGATTTATGTGATGATGACTTTAGTGCTTAATTAATATACTTATAATAAATCTATCTTTAGATTTAAAAGTATTAAAATTGCAATTAATAATTCTTGGATAATTAATTGACTATTCTAGTGGAGAAAAGTCAAAGTTTGCAATTGGGCATGTAGCACAAGGTGCACATCATTTCAATATTCTGAAACCCAAGGATTGGCCAAAGGTTTGTGAAATATTGAAAAGGATAATTGACATATCCCGTAGCGACTACCATTTGGATATGGAAGAAACGAAGGAATTAAAGATAGGGCGAGGCTCTAACTTTAAAAATATTTGTCAAAGTTATGTTTACTACTAGTATTGAAATTGGATTTTAAATACTTAGTGTGGTACATAATACATATATGTATCGACGTTCAGAATCCGCTGTGAGCTGGATACTGGCTTCAAGCCGAGATTTCTCTGCGAATTGGAAACGGGACGAAAGTCGCTGTTTCGACCGTAGATACCTAAGTTTAGGAACTACCCTTAGGGTATGTACTTAAATTAGGAAATGTTATAATGTAACTAGTTTAACTAGAGACATTATCTCTATATCAGTGTTTAATCCATTGCGGATAAAACCTTTATATTCTAGAACACTAAAGTGTTTCATTATATAAAGTGATACTGAGATAAATACATTGGATGTAAATAACAGAATTTATATTTTGAATATAAAAAAAATCTCAAACATATAAAATGACAAATAAATAGCTCAAATTGATTTGATCAATAGAGACTTATTTGTGGCATTGTTGTCTAGGACAATTATAGAAGACTCGTATATCCACACTTTTTAAGAGTGGGTACTAGGACTGATTTGACTATTCAAATAAGGTCTACGAATCTAGTTTATTAGGTTAAATACCTAAAATACTATTTACTTGGTAATAGTAAAAGGGCCACCGATCTGTTAGCCCTATTCATGGTGAAGTAAGTGGGCCCATATCTAGCTAGGCTAGATGTGAACATGAATATTTCGTGACCTTAACGGATGTGACATCACGTTGTGGTTATGTTTCTTTTGAAGAACACAGATCGGAAACTTTAGAGTTTCGACACGAAGTAGAAAAACAGATCGGCTATAGTATTATGCCGCCACGGTAAAACCGTAATGGAAAATACTTAAGCAGTAAGTTTCATACGTACATCAAAGAGTACGGTATTCTTTCAGATGAGGACATGATAAGGTTTATCACAAGTCGCTCAGAGCTACTATCTCCTTCAACCGGATATGTATTAACAGTGCTAACTTATTTAGAATAAGGTTCCATATAAATCTGTTTGACAGATATCATATAGGATATGAACAGGAAGAAACGAGGTTTCTCATTCCTGATAATTTGGGTATGCCAGGCATAGCGTTTGGATGATACCAAACTAAGGACCCAAATTGGATAAGTGCCAATATAGGTTATCTTAAGGGAAACCTTAAGTATAGTACTTATAAATCCCACATGAGAACAATATGATTGTTGCTCACCATGCGGTTTTCCTGAGAGAAATACCGATATGCAGTGGTCAGTGGGAGGATAGTGATACTCGATAAAAATCGGAGTAATACTGTTCAAGGCACGAAGTCCTTAATGGAACACAAATAGTTCATCTATGATGAATCTATACCATTAATCTTCAAATACACAAGAAACTATTAGATCGGATAGAGTCAGAAAACAACCTAAGGTATGTGTTTCTGATCTCACCCCATAAAGATGTCAATCTTATGGAGGTGTACCATCCGACTACGTTGTGAGGAAGTGATACGAGGTATCGACTCCCTGTTATGGCAAAGTGCCATGAGTCCGAAATGGATTCCATGTATAACAACTATGTTTGGATACTAGTTGTTGTACCACAAGGCATTGTGCCTATGGTACATTAAACGTCTTAAGGAAGACATACATGGAAGGCAACATACCAACGTACAAAGCTAAGCTTTTGACGGAAAGGTATCGTTATCAACATTATGTTAATAACGGTTCAACCTTTTACCTGTTGCCATGGTAAATCCATTTTGAAAATGCTTGAAAAATAACTGTATATTTCATTTATGAAATGTGTCAGTTATAAATCAAAATCGCTTTCCTGAAAAGGAAACCTTTTGGAGAATGTTTACAACATCCTGACGATTTTGTATAACCGACAAACAAGGTTTGCGGGTTATTCGATCCATGTTTGGATCAATGCAAGCATAAGGTTCTTGGAACTGACGTTTTGAAATAATCATAATAGTTTATGATTTGACTCAAAACGAAATAATTCTTGTGTATATAAGGAGGTTAGTGGGAGAGCGCACTGACAGTAAAATTCCCATAAAGCTATTGTTGAAAGCTTGGCTTTCAATAGAAATTCTCCGTAGAATTCTGGGGAGTAACAACCTTTATTCAAGGAATAAAGATCTACTGGGATAGATTTGGAGTTTGTTAACACTCTCTGGGAAATTGTACATTTAAAATGTACTTGTATTGGTGTCTCATACGCTTCGAGCATATGGAGTCACAATCGGATCAATCCAAGTGATAGTCACTGGATTGAAGTTAAGAACATCTGTTAGTATCTCTGAGAACTAAAGATGCTATCTTTTACTATGGAGAAGGAGAACTTGAAGTGACTGGGATCACTGCAGCAAGTTTCCAAACGATTAAATACTGCGGTACTATAAAGTTTGAACACCGGGACAGTGAGCTGGAAATCTTCCAAGCAAGATAACTGTTGCCGAATAAACAACAAATGCGGATTATTGCTGCAGCTGAGGCAGCAATAGAAGTCTTTTGGGTCTAATAAATCTAATTAGATTAGATATAGTTCTGTTAGCAGCTGAGCTAGGCGTCAGCACAGGCTAAGGAATTAAAGGTCTCATCGACGATCCAGATATATACTTCTATATCATCTGATTCGTTCGGATCATACATCGTGGCGATGTGATGATCGTGTAAATCGCGTCAGACGATAATTAAGCAAATCCGCTGACGAAAACCTTTCCTCAGCAATTTGAGCGAATTGTACATAGTTCGGGTGTTAGACACTCGAGTGACTGGCTATGTGCCAAGTGGGAGATTGTTGGACAAAATGACCCATAGCGTCACTATTTGCACAGATCATTGTGTTGTTGTAGCAAATTAACTATATGACAAGGAAATTGCACTCTCATCATTAGTGATTAGATCACCATAGATATATAAATGAAGAGAGGTCCATATGATTAGTTCCTGGATTGAGATGATATGAGACAGTATCAGTCCACGAAGGATTAATCATTAAATATCCCTAGCCGTAGTATTATCGAGACAGGACATCGATAATGCGGAATAGGCTAGTATTGCACTTGTGCGTGTTGTGAGGGCACAACGGCATAGTTCTCATATATATAAGTATTGGATACTTATGCAAGTGCGATAGGAGGTCGTGTTTCACGATGGTACGGGAAACAGCTTCGCTCTGGATAGACCCCCGGAATCCCATTGGTATTATGACTATGTGTCTATGGGAGGCCGAAATCAAGGTAGGTGTGTATAGTCTTAACCTGAGACTTGCATCGCTAATACTTACGATAATCGATAAACTTTGGTTTTGGTGGTAGGGGACTTTTAACAGGTTCTGAGTACACCACTTCTGGGTTTATCAGAGAGTCGTAGAGTATTGGGTGTGATGTCAAGACGGAAGTGTCACTTCAGTCATATTGGAGTTGATGTCACGCAGGATACGGTACTAGTGCTCTTGAGTGTTGCGCAACCAATCGGGATATTGTGACCAGGTCATGTATATCCGATTATAGAGACTATGTTACCAGACATCCGACATGTGCTTCGGACGGGGCAGACACTTATCCAGCCCCAGCCCTAGCACGTGACTATCCGATACTGGGCCAATATACACAATACTACGGTATACTACGCTTGATACAGATCTATATATTCCTGTAAGAATATTTCTGGAGAATTGGGTAGGCATGGCGCTTTGCTAGAAGCCAACCTTGTCTTGTAAATCGATATAAACGTAGTACGAGGTACTTACGTGTTCGGACAGTCCGACGATCGTATTTACTGCCAACATATCCGGAGATCTCATGGGTCGCTTCCTGAAGATTCACCGATGATGTATAACTCGCACTTAATTAATCAGGGATTAATTAGAAGAGAGAGATAGAATTAATCTGGGATTAATTCGATGAGAGAGAAAATTAATCTGGGATTATTTGCGGAGATATTTTATCTGGGATAAAATATTAATTAAAGAGAGAGAACGATTAATTTGGAATTAATCGATAAATTAATATATTCGATATATTAATCGAAATTGGATTTTGACGCGGAATTAAAATTAGATTTTAATTCGGGCGAACGAATTAATTTAGAATTAATTCGTTAGCGACGTGAATAGTGATTTCGCTAGGCGTAATCATTTAATTACGACGCGACGGAAAATTCGTTAATTTGGAATTAACGAACCCGAGCCTGAGAGTGATTGCGAGCGCATTCGCATTTCGAATTCGAGCGCGGCACACGAGTCACATCAAGCGTCAAATCGTTTGTCACATCATGCGTCAAATCAATTGTCACTTTGAGTGATGTGACTTGACAACATGTCACTTTATTAAAGTGATGTGATGTGACTTAAAGTAAAAAGTAAAGAGATGGAATATGAAAAGGTTGGAATATATATATGTTTTTATTATTTTTTGAAAATAAATGAATAATATATATTACTTTTTATTTCCCTTTTTACAATCATTATTCGGTCCTCTCTCTCTCCAACATGCAAGGCATACAGTTTCCTCATTTTCCCTCTTTTTTTCCTCTCATCTTCTTCACGGCTTCACTGCCGATTTTCTTCTTGATTTTTCTGGTTTTACCGAATTTTTGAGAAGCAAATTGAAGAAGACTTAGTGCTAGCACACCATGAGTGATACATAGGTGATAGGGAAGTGATTCTTTGAGCATGGAAGCTTGAAGCTTGGAGCTTCCATGGAAGTCATCCATGGCCGAACATGGAGGAAGCCGAACCAGTCCAAACCGAGCAGCCCACTGCCTTGGAGAGCTGTTGCCGTGAGCTTGGAGGATGTAAAACGCATCTTGTTCTTCATTTCATCAAAACCGAAATTCAATGTGAGTATATTCCGCACCTCATTTGATGTGTTCATATGCGTTTTTATGCATGATTTGTTGATCTTGGGACTTGATTTAAAACTTCAACAGACACGTGGCACGGTGCACGTTAGCAGATCAGCTGTGATGGTGACACGTGGCACGACGCACGTTAGCAAAGTCAAACTTCTCAGATTATGACATGTGGACCCGACGCACGTTAGCATGGAGCGGCGCATGTTAGGCGTCGCGACGCGTAAATTTATAATTTTGCCATTTTCTGTCCTTTTTCACTGTTTTAGTCCCAAATCACCTCCAGAGAGTCCTGAAACTTTATTTATATACAAAATAACACAAAACACATCAAAATATTCACAAAACTCAAGAAACTATACAAAATATTAGGTCAAATGAGTGAGAAATAATGATACATTTACCACTCATCAGTTAGCCAACGGCCATCCACACGGGTTGAGTTGTAAAATGGAATGTAATGTTGTGGATGAGTTACGTCCATTGGCAGCGGCTGACCGAGTTCGTCTGTGGGAAGGTACTGCACCCCCGGGTTTCACAGATTACCTGTACTGAAAGATCGGTCGGGTAGCTAGCTAGCCGAGGGCGAGAAGGAATGCCCATCGGGCTAGTCCTCAATTAGTGCAGTGGCCTCCCCCGAACAAGAAGAAAAAGTGTCAGTCCTCAATTAGTGCATCCGAACAAAAGGAAAAAGCGACAATCAGTCAAACAAGAAAAAGAACGGAAAATGAGGAAGAAATTATAAAGTCGCCTTAGACAGGTGTCGTAACGCGAAGACTTGTGGGCCGACATCTATCACCATGACATGAAGAAATTCACCTCGATTTCATTTCCAATTCAATCAAGGTAAATTTGGGGGACAATTGTTGACAAAAAAAAGTCACCCTAGAGTGAAATCGCCCTAGAACAAAGGAGTAAAGGACAAAGGCAAGCAGAGCGACGAAGGGAAGAGCGATCGGAGCAATCACTAGATGACACAGCGATTAGAACAACAAAGGACTCAGGACGACCGAAACTGCGATTAGAGCAATAAAGAACTCAGGACGACCGAAACAGCGATTAGAACGACAAGGGACTCATGATGACCGAACACATAATGTAGTTGATCCCACGAGTACAGCAGTTAGGAAGTTCCCTCCACGATCAGGCAGTTATGGCGTGCAACTCAACGGTTGGAAGCATGACCCAGCAGTTGCAAGGAAATTATGAGACGAAACCGTTCGAGCGGTTTACAAATTCCACTATAAAAGGCTCACTCATGCGAAGATTTAAAGCCCCCGATCAAATGAAGACTCAAACGAGCATATTTTTATTTTTCATTTATTAGTTTCATAATCCTTAGGACTGTAACTTGTGTGCTTGCGCCCCTTGGAGACTTATTAACTTAATCAAACACCCCTTTCTGGGACTTTGTCTCAGGAGGTTTGAACCTTACACGTTGTTCTTTCTTCAGGCAGAAAATTGCGCAAACACCTACAAAAGCCATTAGTGTAATATCTTCAAATTCATTTGCCTCTTCAATGCTCACTCATCCAATGTAGTAGTTGTATGATGCTTAGGATCATCAAATTCATTCTTGCCTTCATAAACATATCATGAACTATTTCAAACTTGGATATTCTATTAAATACATGTCTATCCACTGCATAAAATTTTTGGTTATGGTCCTAGCATTTAAGGTCTTCTCATCCTTCTCTATTTAGCACCACTCTCTATCGGGCTCATTACATATTACTTCCCATATATTCATACTCAATAGATTGTAAAAATATTCCCATTCTAATTGATGCAATTTTATTTTGTGAAGGAACCCTAAAAATTCACGATCAGTTTGTAATATGCGCCTAAGTATGTCGACTCAGATTGGGTGGAATGCCTTATAACAATGAAATCTCGTCCCAAATTACTTAGTGATACCAGAGAACTCTAAACCCATAGAAAATCTGTTTCACGAAGGCGACAATATTTTATGAAAAACTCTTGATAAGTTCTAGTACAATCAAGAATAAAAGAGAAAAACGCTCGCAAGTTTGCTTAAGTAAATAAGTTTTAATCAATCAAGAAGTTTTTGAAACAAATAAATTTTTGCCCTTTTTATAATAATCCTACATAGAATAAGGAAACCCTAATAACTAATCCCAATGACTAAAATAACATGAAGTATGGACTGGCTTAATTAATATAAAGTTGAGCCTATTATGATTAATCATAAAAAGGCAAATAAAATAAAGTAGAAAAAATAACATAATCCGTATGCTCATTCGAAAAAAGTGAAATGCCATTCGAACGACATGTGATTCGTTCGAATGAAACGAAAAGTCGCTCAAACGATTTTAGCTTGGAATCATCAAACGGCCGAATCATCATTCAAACAAGATAGTAGGTTTTCTCTCCATAAACTTGAATGACATGTACTAAGATTGGTTGTTCATCTTTTATGCCTAACTTGTAGGTTGATATCTTGATAGATGATATTGTGCAATTGGCCCAAGTAACTTGAATTAGTCATGCCATTACATTCTTGATCTTCTTTTCCATCGTCATCATGATTGATCCATCTAGAACATGTAATGGATCCTGAATAATTGGTATAACTTGGGTCTCATCATTTCCCATCTTTGCAAAATGATTCGTGTAACGGCATAAACATTTCATAATAACTATAAAAGAATTTTGGTGGGTAGAATGTGAATTTCAAAAGTTTAGCAAAGGAAAGGCACCATATTGAATCATTTAAGAATTAAAAATTGGGCTTAATTTGAACTATTAACAAGCACAATTACAAGCATGGCCGACCCGCCTAAGTTAATTTCTAGGAAAATATACCTCGTACTAGTTATGTGGAGAATACACACAAAGCTTATGTTGGGCAAACTAGGTGCATTACTTACTTATTGACATACATGTTTCATAAAAATCTTGTACATGAGTGTGAGTGTGTTTTATTGTGTAGAAATAATTTTCTCATGCGACATAAAATTTACCAAGATATAATTATTATTAAACAAAGTTAAGAAAAGAACAAGGAATGCGTGTATGAAATCAAGTTATGGAAACAAAAATTTATGTGCTTTTGAAGTAAAACCAAGCCGAGAATGTTATTCCTTTGTCTTTAAGAACTATTTGACCCGGTGCTCTATGAAATTTAATAGCCAAAGTCTTTCAAAATTCTTAGTTATTTCTTGCTCGTCGAGCATTCCAAAAAATAAGAACAACGAACTTGAAGATAGTGGAAACCTCTCTATATAAATGTGATCTTTAAAGCAACCCAAAAAGAATAAAGTCTTAAGCTTCAGTTATTGAATTTGATAAAAAAAAAAAAAAAAAAAAAAAAAAAAAAAAAAAAAAAAAAAACCACCAAACTTCAAGGCTTGTCAGTTTTGTGATTTGGGTTTGATAATTTAATTTTCAAATCACAACATATTTTTTTTTTTTTTAAATTTTGTTTCTATCTTTTTTAAACCTTTCAATCATTTGTCCTTTATATAGAGCATGATAAGATTCAAAAAGGCACCTTTCCGTTTTATGACTTTTGGTTAAAGTCACACTCTTCCAACAATCTGACATGTCTTTATTTTCACAATTGAAAAATTTCTTACAGCTTACCATTTTCCTCACCTTGGCCGAACATTTAGAGAGAACAAGGGAGAAAAATTTCAGATTTTGAAGCAAGCAATAGCAAGAAAGGAGTTCTAGCTTGGAAGGTTCTTTCTAACCCGTAATCAGGATGAAGAGCAATTAGGTAAGGCTTCCGAAACCACTTCAATTTCAGAATTTTCACAAACAAAGGATGAGTATTTATGTGACTTATGGATAGTAGAATGATGATGAATGGTTAATGAGTGCTGAATTTGGTCTTAGAATCTATAGAGACCATATATCACCCTAAACTTGAATTGGAGACTACTCTGCGTAAGGCGTAATATTTTGCTTATAAAATGAATTCTAGAACTCTGATTAATGAACCGTAAAAACCTATTGAATATAGACACAATAAGAAACAACATAATTAAAAATCATATTATTCCATGATAAATAAATTTCCAAAATATTGCTGCCATGTTTGTAGAATACAATCTGGATATTATATGTTATATATGGTTAGCCTTTATTTTTGAGTTTTACTTCAAAAGACCTTAATTGTTAGTGTTACAACTTTCCTATTAACATATATTAATATATTTGGGTGTTTTTTATGCCTTGGTAGTAATTGAAATCCTAATGGAAACACCAACCAGAAACTAGTTCTCCCTTGTACAATATGTAATGATTTGCTTATAACTCCAGTTTTAGAAATCGAAATAAAGATCCTTAAACACCCATAGAAAATATATACTCAAAGGATGGTCCTATCAAAATTTCAATCGAAGACCTATTCGTAATTACTCACAGCAAAATTTCAAAGTCAACCCTTATTCTGTGATATATTTGCCAGAGTAATTGGAATTGATTTTGCAATTGTTTAACCAAACTGATAATTATTACTCCATGCTAGATTCATCTCGAGACCTACCGCCCGATACTTCTTGATCTCGAAGCTATGAAATATATATTTTGAGTGAATGCTTTACTTATTAAATTGATTCCTTAATTTTATTGTGTTATTATGAATATTTTGATTATACATGAAATATGTTCTACATGAAATATTTTGAATTCTTTGACAATGTTTTTGAGATTTGTTTTAATTGAGACATTTGGAATGTTTTGGCTATTATTGATACCTTTAAGATGTTTTGGACATGATGGGATTTATTTGAGCATGATATATATTTTTATGAAAATTTTTAATGTGATATTTACTTTTAATTGACTTTAAATTTGAGAGATTAATTTGATGATGACAAGAAACTCATTTGGGTTAAAAACCAAACAAACCCCAAGTATTCTTTCTTAAACCCCAAGAACTTTAATCAATGATTTTGTAGGAACAAAACCCATCCAAGATCAGCCCTAAACCACCATGACACATTGTCCATGTTAACTTAAAAATATGAAATCAATGTGTTTTGCTAGCAATGGACACGCTACTAAGCTTGCCAAACTTAGATAAGTCGATTTGAACTTGAAAAAGGGAATCCCTCCCTCACAAGAAATTTAGCCATAGCTAAAGCTTAAAAACTTTAAAGTTTGATGAAAATGTCGTGAATAATATTCCAAAGAAGAAGAAAACAAAGTTTAAATAGGTTACAAAGAGAAACCCTAAAGGTGTGAATGGATAAAAATGTCCCTAAAGTGAAATCACCAAAAGACCTAAAAACTACCCAATGCTTTCACTCAAGCACGTCCCCAAATATCTTTTCCCACCTAAAGTAGCTTAAAACAATGATTAGAAACTAATCTAACTTAAGCTAATTTGAGGTGCTTACATTAAATAGTAAATTGACGTGCTTACTCAATAAGCAAGGTTCTAAGCATAATTAACCTTAATGGCCTGGTCAACTAGCTTAATTACATCAAAAGTAAAGTCAACATATCAAATAAAATGATAAAATAATACAAGATTTGGCCGAATTACAAAAGTGTCAAAGTTGGGCCAAATTCTCCATATAGGTCATTGTCTTCAAAATTACTTTAGTAGCTTCATTCAGATCTGATTTAGGCCAAGTGAAGTAGCTTAAGACCTTCTCTATTGAAGCCCACATGCCTCTCTGGTGTGCCCCTTACTTGTTTGTTACAGTCGGCCATGAAATTCTGAGCTAGACCTGCCATTACTTCTCTGATCCTTTTGGTATTTTGTCTTGTGATTGGCCATGTTCGTACTTGCAATGGTTCTACTTTAATGTTGGTCATGTCCCTTGGTTCTCCAAGTGTGCCTTGGTTCATATCATTCCCTCACACTTGAAAATGATTCGACTCCGAATCTGCACTTGCATCAAAAGAAGATAGGTCAGAAACATTAAACGTTGCAGAAAAACCATACTCACCAGGAAGATCAAGCTTGTAAGCACTGTCGTTGATTCGCTCCAGGAGTTGAAATGGACCATCTCCTATTGGTTGCAGCTTGGACCTCTGCTGTGCTTGGAATCTTTCCTTGCGCAAATGAAGCCATACCCAATCTCCAGGGTTAAATACAATGTGCTTCCTCCCTTTGTTAGAATGAGAAGCACACTGTTAATTCTTCTTTTCAATGTGTGCCTTAGCTTTCTCATGTATCAATTTCACGAACTCCGCCTTCTTTTTACCATCCAAACTCCCTTGCTTATTAACAGGTAAAGACAACAAATCCAATGGAGTTAGAGGATTAAATGGCGAATAAGAAGTAGTAGAATGAATGCACCTATTATATGTAAATTCTATAAATGGCAGACATTCTTCCTAAGATTTCATATTTTTACCAACTATAGTGCGTAACATTTGTGATAAAGTTCTATTAACTACTTCTGTTTATCCGTCTATTTGTGGGTGACAAGTGGTAGAGTATAGCAATTTAGTACCCAATTTTTCCCACAACACTTTCTAGAAATGACTAAGAAACTTAACATCTATATCTGATACAATACTCATAGGTATCCCATGGAGTCGCACTATGTCTCTAAAAAATAAATTAGCAATGTTTGTGGCATCATCAGTTTTATGACATGCAACGAAATGTGCCATCTTACTCCAAGATCAGCCCTAAACCACCATGAAACATTGTCCATGATAACTTAAAAAAATGAAATCAGTGTGTTTTGCTAGCAACAGAGACGCCACTAAGCTTGCCAAACTTAGATAAGTCGATTTGAACTGGAAAAGGGGAATCCCTCACTCACAAGAAATTTAGCCATAGCCAAAGCTTAAAAGCTTTAAGTTTGATGAAAATTTCGTGAATAATATTCCAAAGAAGAAGAAAACAAAGTTTAAATAGGTTACAAAGAGAAACCCTAAAGGTGTGAATGGACAAAAATGTCCCTAAAGTGAAATTACCAAAAGACCTAATAACTACCCAATGGTTTCACTCAAGCCCATCCCCAAATGTCTTTTCCCACCTAAAGTAGCTTAAAACAATGATTAAAAACTAATCTAACTTAAGCTAATTTAAGGTGCTTACATTAAATAGTAAATTGACGTGCTTACTCAATAGGCAAAGTTCTAAGCATAATTAACCTTAATGGCCTGGTCAACTAGCTTAATTACATCAAAACTAAATTCAACATATCAAACAAAATGATAAAATAATATAAGGTTTGGCCGAATTACAAAAGTGTCAAAGTTGGGCCAAATTCTCCATATAGGTCATTGTCTTCAAAATTGCTTTGGTAGCTTCATTCAGATTTGATTTGGGCCAAGTGAAATAGCTTAGGACCCTTTCTATTGAAGCCTGCATGCATCTTTGTTGTGCTCCTTACTTGTCTGTTACAGTTGGCTATGAAATTCTGAGCTAGACCTGCCATTACTTCTCTGATCCTTTTGGTCTTTTATCTTGTGATTAGCCCTGTTGGTACTTGCAATGGTTCTACTTTAATGTTGGTAATGTCCATTGGTGCTCCAAGTGTACCTTGGTTCATATCAAATGATTTATGGATTCCTTATATTGTAGAAGGCCATGTGCATATGTGAAGATACAAATATGGGTCAAACCATATCTCAAAGTAAAGATTCGGGGCCTGACTGATGGTGAAACATAACGGGTCAGAACCCTCTATCTCAGAGATGTATTTTGGCTGCTAGTGGTTCATCACTAGCCAAGATACCAGAGTTTCACTAAGATATTTGCTTTATAATGATATTAGTTTTGAACTTGTTTTGGTATTCAGTAGATTTTCATTTATGTTATGACACATATGTTTTATTGATTTACAGTAGTATTCACTCACCAGGTTTTCCTGAACACATCCCTTCACTTTTCAGTTTTGTAGACTTGTCTCATAGTGAGCTATTTTGATACCTCTGGAGACATAAACTGAGGAGACGATACACGCTATAGTCAATAGGGCATTTTGGGTCCATTATGTATAGAGTTATAGTGTATGCTACAAATGGGATTGTATTTTGGAAATGTATAGTTTTTTGTTATAAATTTAGTATCATTTATTTTATAATAAATGTGTTTATAAACTCTCATAAATATATATATAATATATATATATATATATATACACACACACACGTGTGTGTATATATTTTATGGTTGGGCACATCTGTGTATATATTTCATGGTTGGGCACATCATTATGTATTTCTATGCATGTGTCAGATATTATGATACACTTATTATACACACACACATACACATATACATACATTTAGTCAAATAAAGAAAGGCTGATGGTGATAGGGTAATTTGTCACCTGTCGATAAAATCTTCAAAACCGAGATGTTTCAAAGTTGGTATTAGAGCATGGTTTAGAGGTTTGTGATTGTAGTGGAAGAGTGTTAGTGTCTTGTGTATACGATATGCCTAGGAAACTCATATCTAATGGGTTGGGCTACCTCTTAGGTATCCTTAATCATTGAGCTGTGTCTCCTCATGTATAATATAAAAATAATCAATAGGATTTCCCTCTTATTATCCAATTTTGCTCATTTTCTTTCAAACATCATGCCTCCTCGATGTAAACCCAAACAAGATAATGCATCGTCTAGTGCTGAGTTAGATCGGAGGTTAGTGGCACCTCCTACTGAGGTGGTAATGTGAGAGAGATGAGTCTGTACAGAACAGAGTTGGTGGAAATGTTGGTGACAGACCAACCACACTGACTAAGGACGTTATAGCTGCATGTATGCATCAGCTCAAATATACTATAGACATATTGTTGCAACTCCTTACACGTCAGCAGCATCATTTGGACCCAGTGTCGGAAGCTTCAATATCTTCAGTACCAGTACTACTTTCAGTTACTCGTACTTGGCTAATCAGAATACATCCTAGCCACTCATGACATATCTTATTTTCTTGTAGGCAAACCCTTATGCCCCCAGCAGTCCCATCATATACAGGTTTAGACTATTCAGAGATAGGAGTCAGTAGTTTTACTGCAGGACTTTCCAAAGCTGCAACCACCCATTTTTTTGAGACAGAGCCATCCCCTAATCCCTGTGGTTTTGTTGAGAAGTCGGATCAAATATGTTCAACCCCAGGGTGGAGTTATTAAGCTTTTAGCTTAGGGATGTTGTTCACATCTTTTCGGCAGGGTAAAAGTATTGGTGCACCGCTGTTGTCATGGCTAGGGTTTAGTACTGTACTCTTATCCCGATTCCTCCCTCAAAGTGTGAGAGATGCGGGAGTGTAAGAGTTTGAGCAGTTGGTCCAAGGGGAGCAGTTGTCAGTATCAGAGTATGATCTACAGTTTGTGTGTCTATCCCGTTTTGTACCCCATTTGGTAAGTACTAAAGAAATGAAGGACAAATGATTTGTGAATGGGCTTCATGATTACTTATTACTTATTCAAATCTAGTCAGATTACATAGGCTATCGGTTATACTTAGGTTTTATATGCAACACTCCGGTTTGGGATGTAGGCTTGAGAGAGTTGAGTAGAGAGGGAGCCATGTAAGAGAGGGACTATGTCAAAGAGGTCACAATCAAAAAATAGCAAACGTCGACCCCTCATACTACTACTTCTTAAGATCAAGGTCTGACACGTGGAGGCCTTGTCGGTAGACCTACTCAGAGTGCTATTTTTTAGAAGTCTCCACTTACTGTAGCACAATCAGCACCAACAACCCAATATGTCAGACCTATGGGCGATCATATAGGGGTACCTGCTAGTGGGGATCCAGAGCATGTTATCGATGTGCCCAGATGGGTCATTTGAGGAGAGTCTATCTTGTACCACCTGATCAAATTCAACCCGTACACTCCTCACCAGCATCGGACCGACCTGAGTCGGGTAGAATTGTCGGAGAGGCAGAGCAGAGGCCATCCGACAGAGGACATATAGTTAGTGGCGGAGGACAACCTTTTATTAGTAAGTACCATGCATGGGTTTTCACTTTGACACCTCAGGATACGCAGACATCCAATACAGTAGCTATATGTACTCTTTTGATTGAATCCAGTATGCTAGAGTGTTATTTGATTTGGGGACTACCCATTCCTTTATTTCTCCATATTTTATCACCCGTTTGGGTAGAGTTATGGAGTTGCTAGATCCGCCTCTTGCTGTGCCCAACCCTGTAGGAGATCTTATTATAATTTCTAAGATCTTAAGAGCCTGTTTAGTTGTTATTGATGGATATGATTATCGCGTTGATTTGACATTACTCGTGATTTTTGGTTTTGATGTTATATTTGGCGTGGATTGGTTATCCAAGCATGGTGCTATAGTAAACTGTCGAGAGAAGACTGTTACTCCCCGCGTTCCTAATGAACCAATTCGAGTGTATTAAGAGGATAGAAATGAAGTTCCATATAATTTAATACTTGTTGTTCGTGCTTTTAGATCACTTAGAAAAGAATGCTTGGGTTACATAGCCTATATATCAGACTCTAGGGTTATTAGACCGAGTGTTGATCAAGTTCCAGTAGGTCGAGATTATCTTGACGTATTCCCAGATGAGTTGCCTAGTTTACCCCTTGATAGAGAGATCGAGTTCTATATTGATGTAGTTCATGGTACACAACCAATATCGACTCCTCCGTACAGAGTGGCACCAGTAAAATGCAAGGAGTTGAAAACACAATTGTAGGATCTCATAAATAAAGGCTTCATATGTCCTATTATGTTATCTAGGTGTGCCCATATGTTGTTTGTAAAGAAAAAAAGATCGAAACTTCAGGTTGTGTATTGGTTATTAACAGCTTAATAAAGGGACTATCAAGAACAAATAATCATTACCGATGATTGATGACTTTTTTAATTAGTTATAGGGGGCGTAGTGTTTTTTAAGATTGAACTTCGGTTTGGATATCATCAACTTAGAATTCGAAAGGAGGATATTCTGAAAATGGTATTCCGGACTAGATATGGACATTATGAGTTCCTAGTAATGTCCTTTGGTCTGAAAAATGCCCATTCAATTTTTATGGATTTGATTAACAGGGTGTTTAGGACTTTTCTAGACCGGTCTGTGATAATATCTATCGATGATATCATGGTATATTCCCAAAGTGAGTAGGAATATGTACATCTTCATCGAGTGTTGCTGACATTGAGAGAACATAAGCTTTACGCCAAGTTTTCAAATTGCAAATTATTGCTATTGAAGGTGATATTCCTTGATCATGTGATATCCAAATAGAGGATCAGTGAGGATTCCCATAAGATTAAGGCTATACAAAACTAGCATCGACCGACCAGTATGACGGAGATTCAGAATTTTCCTGGTTTAGTTGGGTAGTACAGGCAGTTTGTCAAAAACTTCTCCATAATAGCTGCTCCATTAACACGATTGACTCATAAGAATGTTAAGTTCGAGTAGAAAGATGATTGTGAAATAAGCTTTCAGGAACTCAAGGAATGATTAACTACAGCTCATATATTACCATTTCCTTCATGATCAAGTGGGAATATAATGTATTGTGATGCTTCCAGATTAGGTTGGGGTTGCGTATTGATGCAACGAGGACAAATAATTGTTTATGCATCATGGAAATTATGACATTATAGTAAGAATTAACCAACCTATGATTTAGACATGACAATATCGATCTTTACTCCAAAGATTTGGAGACATTATCTATAAGGGGGTACTTTTAAGATATACATGAATCACAAAATTCTCAAGTACATCCTTAGTCAGAAAGAACTTAACTTGTGGCAAAGATGAATGATTAAGCTGTTAAAATATTATGATTGCTCCATTCAGTATCATCATGGCAAGGAAAACATGGTAGCAGATGCCTTGAGCATAAAGTCCATGGGAAGCTTATCTCACTTATTAGTAGATATATAGTATCATGTAAAAGAGTTACAGAATTATCTCTGTGATGGAGTGGTCCTCCAGATATCAGATAAGGAAGCATTGAGACATTCGTTGTTAGAAAAAATCCATGCCTCCTCTTATATAATGCATCACAGAATCATTTAGATGTATCATGATCTCAGAGACCTTATTGGTGGTAGGGCCCGAAAAAGGATATTGCAGAGTATGTGATGAGATGCCTTACTTGTCAGTAGGCGAAGACAGAGCACTAAAGGCCAGTAGGAGTGCTCCAAAGTCTTGACATCCTTGAATGAAGTGGGATAAGATTACCATGGATTTTTTTAATTGGGCTTCTGCGAACTCCTAAAGGCTATGATTCTATTTGGGTGATTGTGGAAAGATTGACGAAGTCTTCTCATTTTCTTCCAGTAAAGACTACATACTTTGCAGCTCAGTATGGCAGACTACATACTTTGTAGCTCATTTTCTTGTATTGTTGAAGGCCATGTGCACATATGTAGATATAGATACAAGTTAAACCATATCTCAGAGTAAAGATTCGAGGCCTGGTTGACAGCGATACGTAACGGGTCAGGACCCCCTATCTCATAGATGTATTTTGATTGATAATGATTCATCATTGGTCAAGATATCAGAGTTTCACAGAGGTATTTGCTTTATGATGATATTAGTTTTGAACTTATTTTGGTATTCATCAGATCTTAATTTATGTTCTAACACATATATTTTCTTGATTTATAGTATCTATTCACTGGGTCTTCCCGGACTTACCCCTCACACTCTTCAATTTTATAGACTTGACTCATTGTGAGCTTTTTTGATACATTTGGGGACATGAACTTAGGAGATGATACACAATGCAATCACTAGGGAAATGTATAGTCTCTTTTTATAAATTTATTATCATTTATTTCATAATAGATGTTGTTTATAACCTCTCATTACACAGACACACACATATTTCATTATTGGGGGGGCACATCGCCCTTTTGTATTTCTATGCATGTATTAGATGTCGTGATGTACTTATAATAGATACACACACATATTTAGTAACACAGAGAAAGACTAAGGGTGATAGAATAATATGTTACTTGTAGGTAACATCTCTGGACCCGAGATGTTCCAATCTCTCTGACTAGAAGAACTTCTATTTTCCCTACTATTCCTGCCATATTTTCCATCTCCACGTGAAACATATATATCCTAGTGCTCTCATCTTCTGGCATCTTATCGCTGGATCGAGAAGGTGCGTAACCATGACCAGATTCTTCAGCAAACATGTGCTAACCTCCCTACTTACCATGACCTTCAAGCAATATTTAAACAAAAAGGGAAAACAAAAATTATAATAAAACAAGCAAAGTATATATTGTCCCAAGGAACCAAGGAAAATATATAAAAATCTTTATATCCATCCCACCCAGATAAAAAAAGTCCAGACTATGAAAACACAAAAACCCTCCGTACCAGATCTAGCAATAATCAATTCATAATGATAAAATAAAAACCCAACACCCAATAAAAGAAAAAGAACATATCACAAAAAGCATAACTATTAGTCTAACTCTAGAATATCAATAATTCAAATAGACAATAAATAATCAAAAATCCAAGGATCTAAGGCTCTTGTAACAAGCCAAAACCACAATATCAAAAATCAAAATAACTGACTAAAAACACTAGTGATAATGTTTATTATGAGATTGAGAAAACTAAACTAAGACTCACCAGGGGTCTGCAAAAATCTGGTTGTGATTCTCTGATCACTGAAAATTATTTTTGAGGAAAAAATCCATTCTATTGTTACAAGAATAGAATTTACAAGTATTAGAAATTTTACAAAAACCTCACTTTCCCTCTATACTCTCTAAGCTTTCTTGCCTTGAAGCTTAATTTTTGGGATGGTTTGATCTCTCAATTAGCTCCCTATTTATAGTAAAATTCAGGCCCAAATTATCAACAAAGGAATAGGTTCCCACCAAACCTTTGAAAATAGTGGCAATGGTGGGGATCAATATTTGACAATAGTGGAGATGGAGGGTAGCCGGATCCTTCAATTCTCCCCCTCCAGATGCATCCGAAACAGTTGTCATCCGATAGCTATCCCGACTATGTCTCTGCACAACTCTAGTTTGTCTCGAGTAACAACATTTGTTAACATGTCAGCTGAATTCTTATATGTATGGATCTTCACTAGTTTCAACAATTCTTGTTCCATTACCTCACGTATCAATGATAGCGAATATCGATGTTCTTCATCCGGGCATGATACATTGAGTTCTTGCTCAAGTCTAGAGCAATCTGACTGTCACAATGTATCTTGTATTCTGTCTGCTTGATCCTTAATTATTGGAGAAAAATGATTTAACCATAATATTTCCTTTCCTGCTTCCGCTGCTGCAATATACTCAACTTCTTTTGGGGATAATGCAATACACCTCTGTAATCTTGACTGCCATAACACAACTCCCCTTGTAAAAGTGTAGATAAAACCTGATGTAGATTTTCTACCATCAAGATCTCCTGCTATATCTGAATCTGTATAGCCTTCCAAGATTGGATCAGCTCATTCGTAGCACATACATAAATTCGATGTACCCTTGAGGTACTTGAGAATTCATTTGACTGCCTCCCAATGTTGTTTTCCTAGGTTAGAGAGAAAACGACTCACTACACCCACTGCGTGAGCAATATCTGGCCTGGTACATATCATAACATACATTAGGTTTCCAACTGCTGAATAATATGGCACTGATGACATATCCTCTATCTCTTTCTTGGATGAGGGACATGAACTCTTGCTCAATTTGATGTGGTGTGCTAGCGGAATGCTGACAGGTTTGGCATTCTATATATCGAATCTCCTGATTATCCGTTCAATATAACTCTCATGTGAAAGCCATAACCTTTTGTTCTGTCTGTCTCGAACTATTTGCATTCCCAAAATCTGTTAATCTGGTCCTAAGTCTTTCATGTCAAAAGACTTAGAGAGTTCCTTCTTCAGCTGGCTGATCTTTGCTGCATCTTGTCCAAAGATAAACATGTCATCCAAATATAATAGAAGAGCAACAAAATTTCCATCTGGAAACTTTTGAATGTAAACACATTGGTCCAATGCATTTCTTTTGTAGTTTTGACTCACCATGAATGAGTCAAACTTCTTGTACCATTGCCTTGGTGCTTGCTTGAGGCCGTACAAGCTCTTCTTCAACTTGTAAATAAGGTTCTATTTTCCTGAAACCTGGAAACCTTCTGGCTACTTCATGTAGATTTCTTCATGTAGATCGCTATGAAGAAATGATGTCTTAACATCCATATGTTAAAGCTCTAAGTTCAAACTGGATACCAATCCTAGGATAACTCGGATTGAAGCCATTTTTATAATTGGTGAAAAGATTTCATCAAAGTCTATTCCATTTTTCTGTAGGAATCCTTTGACTACTAACTGGGATTTGTGTTTCACCATATTTCCGCAGCCGTTTTTCTTCAGCTTGAACACCCATTTGTTCTTCAGTGCCTTCATGCCTTGTGGGAGCTTGACTATCTCATAAGTATGATTCTTCTGCAGAGATTCCATTTCATCTTGTATTACGTGCAACCATTTTCCTTTATCTTTATAAGATCCAGCTTCCTTGAAACTTTCTGGCTCCCCCTCGTCAGTAATCAGAATATAGTCAGATCCTGAGTATCTATTTGATGGAACTCGGCCTCACTCAGATCTTCTTACTAGAGGTTCACTGGTTTCTTGAGTTCTGTCGTCATCCAGATATGTGGATGATCCTCTAGCCTCTGATGGAGCGGGTTGAAACTCCCATTGCTCAACACCATCTTCCTCCTCTGGTTATGCTTCTGACATATCATGCACCTCATCGTTATCTGTGGTAACTCTTGTATGAAATTAGAAGACCACTTGGGCTTTTCAATGTCTTCTATTGTCTGGTCTTCAAGAAACACTACATCTCTACTTCTGATGAACTTATTTTCCTTCCGGTCCCATAACCTGTATCTAAATTCCTCGTCTTTATAGCCTATGAAGATGCATAGAGTAGTCCTTACATCGAGCTTCTGTCTGAGCTCCTTGGATACATGTGCAAAGGCTAAACAATTGTATGTTCTGAGGTGAGAATATGAGAGATTCTTACGAGACCACACTTTCTCCAGAATCTCAAAATTCAACGATACAGATGGTTATCTTTTAATCAGGTAGCAGGCGGCACAAACAGCTTCTCCCCAGAATGGCTTTGGCACCTTAGCCATGCTGATCATGCTTCTGACTTTCTCCATAATAGTGTGGTTCATTCTTTCAGCAACACCATTATGCTGTGGGGTGCATGGAACAATCATTTCATGTCGAATGTCGTGACTTCGGCAATTGACATCAAACTCCCTAGAAGTGTATTCGGCTCCATTATCTGTGCGGAGGTACTTTAATTTCTTCCCTGTTTCACGCTCTACCATGACATGGAACAATTTGAAATATTCCAGGACTTGATAATTTGTTTTCGAAAAAAATACACCCATACTTTCTGAGAAGTATCGTCAATGAAAGTCAAAAAGTATTTGTTACCGCCTAGTGAATTAACCTCCAAGGGACCACAAACATCAGAGTACACCAGACTGAGTAACTCTGATCTTCTCGTAGAAGAGCAACATTCTTAGAGACAGTGATTATATTCTTCTTTGTCAAGGTAGATAACTTATTCTCACTCATGTGACCGAGTCTTTGGTGCCACAGGTTTTGAGAAGCCTCATAACATTGAGGCTTTCTGCCTATATCTTCACATGAGTCTTGTATAAAGTTCCACAAATATGTCCTCGAGCGACGACCATGACACATTTTATCATTTTCCATGTGCCATTGCTAAAGTGGCCATCAAAGCCCTGTATAACAAGGGCTACCTCCGAGAGTAAATTAAGCCTAAGTTCAGGAACATGTCTCACATCCTTTAGGATTATTGTATACATTACATTTGTCAGCATCTGAATATCACCAATTCCCACTATCTGAGAGGAACTGGTATTTCCAATCTTCACTGTTCCGAAGTATCATGCTTTGTATGTTTTGAATAAATCCATATGAGGGGTGACGTGATAGGATGCTGCAGTATCTACCACCCACTTAACATCTTGAGTTGCGGTGTGAAGGCATGCTTCTTCCTTAATATAGCAGATAACTATATTTCCCGAGATAACTACTAGTGTCTCTGCATCGTTGTTCTTCGGCTGGGAATTACCTTGACTCTGCTCTCATTGCAACTTTTGACAATTCTTCTTTAAGTGGCCTTTTATGCCACAATAGTAGCAGTTGTAAGTACATTTTCTTCCGTCTGTGGATTTGCCTATATTTTTGCTTCTATATCTCCCTCTACCTCAATTTTTATCTAGTTGCCTTCCTTGATTCTCCGTGACAAGGTCTCGTGTCTAATCTGTACCCACATCTTTTCTTTTGGCCTCCTCATTTGACATGTCATCTTTTACCATAGACATGGTAAGTTTGCCTCATGGATCTGAATTACTGAGAGTAGCCACCAATGTCTCCCAACTATCAAGAAAAGAACTAAGTAGCAAGAGGCCTTGAACTTCATCTCCCAGTTGCATGTCTACTACAGACAATTGGTTCACCATACTTTGGAACACATTGGTGTGTTCTGCAATGGAAGTTCCACTCTATAGCTTCAGGTTCACTAAACGCCTCACTATTAAGGCTTTATTCCGAGCTGTCTTGGCCTGTAACATGTCTTCCAATTTTATCCAAATTTTGTAAATATTTGTATCCTGTGGCACATGGAGGAAGACACTATGACGATCCACTACCTAATGTGACCCAAAGTTTTATTATTGAGTTTATTCCAATCATACTCTTTAATAGATTATGGTCTCACTCCCTTCATCTCGATAATATCTAACAGATATTTGCAGTGTAAATAATCTATCATCTGAGGCCTCCAAAAGGAGTAATTGGCTGCTGTCAGCTTGATCATCGCACCAAAAGACTAATCTTCCATATTCATTTTAAGTTTAAAATTTAAAATAAAAATAGGATAAAATCAGGACTGATTTTCACAAATCAGAGGTCACCGTTGCGTCCGGAACTGTCAAAAATGGTGGATTTGATACTTTGTTGGTCCAAATTCGACACAAGGGTTAATTTATAAATTTCTAAAACTTTTAGGGTTAAAATATAAAATTCAAAGAATTCAAGGGGCTCAAAGAAAATTTACTAGGTATGCTGATGTGGCAGATGATGTGGCAGAATTGGGACCCGCTTACTGACGTGGTTGACACGTGGTGCTGACATGGACGTTAACGTGACACAGACTGTGCACAGACGTGTCGATGACTGTGCGCTGACTATGCTGACGTGGCACTAACGTGGTCGTCTTCAACCTCCTACAAGCGCGTGTGGCATGTGGGCAACTTTTCTTCCAGGAACGTGCAGGCATGTGCGGCTTTTCTGGATGTCGGTTTGATCATCGAAAAATACGAGTGTGCTTGTCTCAACATAAACAAGCTGATGGTATGCTCAAAACTAATTTTTGATAACTTTCCTGAAATCCAAATTTTCCGAACACAGTTTCGTTTTTCGGTTTTATGACCCCAATGTATAACCAAAGCTACTGATACCACTTGTTGTGATTCTCTAATCACTGAAGAGTGTTTTTAAGGAAAAAACTGATTCTATTTCTACAAGAATGGAATTTATAAGTATTACAAACTTTACAAAAACCTCACTCTCTCTACTCTCTTTAAGCTTTCTTGCCTTGAAGCTTAATTTTTAGGATGGTTTGAGCTCTCAATTAGCTCCATATTTAAAGTAAAATTCTGGCCCAAATTGTCAACAAATGAATAGTTACCTACATAAAGTTTTTTTGGCCATTTTTGGTGGTTGCACCAAATCTTTGAAAATGGTGACAATGGCAGGGATCAATCTTTGACAATGGTGGAGATGAAGGGCAGCTGGATCCTTCAAATCTACATATCCCCAGCCAGAAAAATTACGATTGTGATGATACGACGAGGGGTAGTCCTTCTATGACCCATCTCCGTTGCCCCCCAATAAAAACTCTTGCGTCCTATCGCTTTCGTGGTGGCTATTGTTGTTGTTGTGGCACTTTCAATCTCAACGCTGTGGCGCAGGAGCCATGAAATCCAAGTTCCACCCAATCGCATCGGCAGAACAAGCCAACCCCTCTGCTATTTGCATAACCAAACACTCCAAAATATCAATGGAAATTAAAAAACTCTTTGTTAAGCCAGCCTTTATAACTTTTTAACAGCCAGCCAAAAACGCACCGCTTTACAAACTAACTGTACAACTTTACAAAATCCTCACTTTTTCTTTACACTCTCTAAGCTTTTTCCTTGAAGCTTAATTGTGATGGTTTGAGCTCTCAATTAGCTCTCTAATTATAGTAAAAGTCTGGGCCAAATTATCAACAAATGAATAGTTTCCCACCTAAAGTTATTTTGGCCATTTTTGATGGTTGCACCAAGCCTTTGAAAATGATGGCAATGGTTGGGATCAATCTTTGATAATGGTGGAGATGGAGGGTACTGGATCCTTCAAATCCACGAATCCCCAGCCAGAAAAATCACAGTTGTGATGATGCAACGAGGGGTAGTCCCTCCATGACCCACCTCAGTTTCCCCAACAAAGACTCATGTGTCCTATCACTTTGGTGGTGGCTATTATTGTTGTTATGGCACTTCTGATCTCAACGATGTGGCTCAAGCATCATGAAATCCATGTTCCGCCTAATCTCATCGGCATAACAAACAAACCCCTCTACTATTCGCGTAACCAAATACTCTAAAATATCAATGGAAATTAAAAACTTCTTTGTAAAGCTAGCTTTTATAACTCTTTTACCGCCAGCCAAAAATGCACCGCTTTACAAACTAACTGTATACAATAATCATGGTTTCCAAAAAGCTCAATAACGACTGGATCGGCAAAGAACCTTATAGGGCGGCCATGATGAAACTGGAATCACCGAACTGCACTAAATCTAGTGTTTTGAAAACCAATAAAGAGAATATAAAATCAATGAAGGTTTTATGGGGCTCAGATTGAGCTCCTCTGTGACTTTTGTTTGGTTTTGTGGGGAAACATCATCCCTAATATTTTCGTGGAATAAATCCATAATGGTCCTCTTAAAATCTAACCATACATATATTACTAATCCTAAATTTATTCACAAATAAATTGAAATAAATCTAAGTATTTCATAATACAATCACAAACCTTATTTCTTGTAAGGATCCATTTTATCAAACTTAATTAATTGCGCAAATGCTCATATTTATAGGAGAAGAAATCAAGTTACTATACCATGTATGACTTCCTATTCACTCACATGCACTTGTAAATTACTATGTAATCACATGCATTTGGATGTTTTGATATTTAATCACATGCATTCGGTAACCTAATGACTTCCTCTAACCCCTCCAAAAATATTACCATCATGGGTGTACCACAGGTTCCCCATTAACATTTTCTAAATGTTATTTTCTAATATTTTCTAATATTTTCCACTCACGTATGATGGGATCAATAGTTTTTATTGTCTCTACAAGAATAATTCATACTTAGCAATTGTGTCGTGCGACCAACATACTTCTAGAGCTCACTTTCTATACATCTGTTAGGAATATATAGCTACTCGAATAATATATAGGACCATAGTGGATTAGGTATGCAGTATCCTCGATTATTTATCACATTATTTCTCTCTCAATCTCTTTTCAAATTTAATATTTATTTTTTGTATTCACAATCATGTTTGATCACATAGAATAACATAATTAGTCGACCGGTGAATACAAGCTAATGCGATATTACTCATATAATGATTTTTCTCTTTTATCGAATCTCTAAACCCTGATTCAATTCACTTTTCCAAAGATGTTCTTTTGGATCAAATCTTTCATGATCTTTCAGTAACATTCCAAGATAGCGATCATCAATTCTAAGTTTTAAGAATCAGACAAGAGTCTAAAGGGTACAACGTGAAATTAAAATAATCTCAAGGGTCTCACACAATATCAAGACCGAGATCTTTACTTGTATTACCCTTTGTTGGGATATATTTCCTAGAGCTTCATGTAATGTAAACAAAATTATATTTTATGAAATAACAAGATTCATTATTCATTTATAAAAATATTTGTTTAATATCACATATTGTAAATTATCTTGTTTACCTTTGATTACTCATGTGCCCTCAGACTTAGTGTATGATTGTCATACACAAGAGAATTTAAGTCTGAAGTTAGTAATCTAAAATAGTCTATATAGAGCAAACAAAGCGGGTATTTTGTTTACGGTTTATCTATAGCTGCTGTCCATTCTATAATTTTATGGCAACCTTGATTCAGGATCGTCCATGTACTGACATGAGAATGAAAACACCAAATATGATTTGATCATATAGGACTGGACCCAGATAGAAAAGAGTTTCTTATAATATCCGTTAAATAAAGAAATTCATTTTAATCTACTTGATGGTCATATATGAATTGATCTGAATCCCGAGTGTATTGCTAACTCCTGCATGACGGGCTATGCCCTTTGATTTACAAAGGTGAGGTTGGTGTAGCAATCCCGACAAATATCTATATACTTTGAGGATATGGTTTGGAGTGTAGCTGGAGACGTTTTACATAGATAGGGAGTTCACTCCTTCTTGCAAGAAGTAAGAGAGTATCTTCCTTAAGGGTTGATTCGGTACTTGAACGATTAAAGTGCTCAAGTCTTTCTATTACGAATATAAAGTTTAACATTCATAAAGGTTATAAATAAATCATTCATTAGAGAATCAGTGGTACTTAAAGTAAAAGTAATTAGAGGGATATAGCAAACATTATGACCCAACTCTAATTATGAGATACTCGTGAAAGGCCAATTCGTATGTAATGACTATATCGATGGACACTGTTGTAGTTCGACTTATTTTCTCTATCTACAATAATGAGAGTGCAACTTCTAGTTTTAAGTAGAATAACCTGAAGTTAATAATTCATAATATTTAATTAAGTGTTTAAATAATATTCCAGGATTATTGGAGCTCGGAACCGTAGGTCAATTTGATCCCGTGCTAGCTAGATATACTGTAGCAGATTAAATATAATTGGATAGTCCAATTATATACTCACATATGTATATATTATTAATATGATTAATAATATTATTTTTATCACACTTGAAACTATATATTAATTTTAATATATGGTTTTATAAATAAATGATTATATGATAATTATTTATTATAAGTTATTAAATTATATTATGTAATTTAATAAAGGTTTAAATTTTGTGTTTCCAAAAATAGGTTTTTGGAAACCTTTGGTTGGAATGGTACTTATCTTTTAAAAAAAGGTAATTACATATTTCATTTTGTAACATGTTTTTGTCATGATGATGACATTGAATACAAGATTGATGTATTTTGGGAAACCTATCTCATTCTAACCCTAGCCACCCTTGTTTGTTCTAAGATTTTTCTCAAGAGTTGAAGAAGAAGGAAGAATAAGAGAAACCAAAAACAAACCTTGTATGACACTTTGATCTCTAAAGAGTTTAGAAATTAGATTGTGTGCCTAGCCCACACTAGTTTCCGTTAGTTGCGAGACATAGCACGGAAGACTATTTGGTGCCAAACCAAAATCATCTTCATCTTCCTATTCTCCAAACCGCACGACAGTGAGCAAATTTTGCTCACTGCTGCCACTTTATGTTGTGTAACTTGTCTCGATTTGTTTTAATTTTAATCCTAAAAATTCAACCCCCAAGAATTTTTATCAAAAACAGAAGTAAAATTTCAGTGAAGGAGCTGGTCATATTCGGCTAGACAAGGGGATGGGCATAAAAAATTTTCAAGGCCGATCCCAGGTACCTAAGTCGTTTCCACTGTGTTAGGAAATCAGTTCCTACAATTGGGATCGAGAGCGAAGTTGAAAGTATTTTTAACCCATCTCTTTTTGATTTAAAGTTACTGTTTTTATTTGTAATAGAGATATAAATAGTTATATGCATGTTTAGATGAGTAGGCACAAATTAATATTCATGAGATAAATATTTATTATTGATTCATGTGATGAATGATTTTTACATTGATCGTAAATATTCCGACCTCTTATTTTTATATTGTTTTTGATTTTGGGAATGTAAGGCCATAAGGCCAATTTTTATAAATGTTGTAATTTAATTTTCCAATGTAAAATTTCATTCTTTGTAATTTGGGGTATTAAAGTCGAAAAAGTAGCCAACACCACCATGGAGCTAGATTTGAAGAGCAAGAGATGCCTTGGGAATTTTATATACTAATTTGATTAGTATAGAAAAAAATAAAAGACTGGTCAATGCATAATTTATTTTATGTTATATGTATGTTTAAATTCAAAATGTTTGAATAACTTGTCATATAACTTAGGGTGCCTACTTTGTATTTTATATGCCATAACATGTTTTGGATGCCTGAATATTTTAGACAAAAAAAAAATGATTTTATGTAATTTGAAATGGTTAAATTGGTATATGACTTGCATGAAAAATGATTAATTAGATTAATTGGTCTAATGGTTTAAAATTGGAAATTATAAGATAATGGGCTTAATAAGTGCACCATGAATTCCATTGGTATATAGGATGGAAACCCGAACGTAAATTGCATAACCGATTCCGAATGTACAGTAGTGTGGTCTGCACTCGGGATACAACTCCACATACATTGGAATTTATAACGCACTTATATTAATTAAATGGTTTAATTAAAACATTTGTCCACTTTAGAATTTTAAATTTTAAACTTATTAGTGTACCAATATTTTAAGAGTTAAACGATAATAGGTCACTAAACCTAACTTAATTAAATTAGTTTAATTGAGTAAAATAATTATTAAAGACTAATAGATATTAGTGAGTAAAAATTTGAAGAGTTAAAATTGGTAAGATCACTAATAGTGCAATAGTGTATAGGAAACTTATGTTTTAGCCGCACATAAATTTATAAATACTAGTGAATTAAAATATTAGATATTTTAAATAGAAACCTTAATTTTAAAATAGTGAGTGGGACAGGGATATACGACAATATATCCAGCGATCTCCGTTGTTAGTCCGAAAATGTGAGATTCAAAAGGCTCATCGAGACAGCTTTATTTTCATCCCCCTACGGATGGTGTCCATTTTGGGTCAATATCGAGTTTGGATTTCGAGAGAATAGAGACTCTAGATGTATCTGATAAACTGACCTACCGTACGGTGTTACTTCACTAGTTAAGTCCAAGGGTTCCGAAACAACGGGTCACACTCACAAAAGAATGATTAATGTTAATAAAAACTCCTTAATCAAATCAAACAGTGATTGGTTAATATAGGAATAAGAGTTATTCTCGTATATATTAATCAATTGAGATGGTCTCGATCTATCATGCAAATAATTGACCTACCCTACGGTGAAACATATTTTGTGGGATGATAGATTTCTGTGGTATAGTAATTCTCTTAGGTTTGTAATTCATTATTAATTATTCATGGTTCATGCAACATGTTTAATTTTATGCCTAAATGTATGATAATTTTAATATACGATGAATGAATTTTAACTACAAGTTTACTTTATTTTATTTCAGCCATGGTTTCTCCAATAATTTCCATTCTCTCTAACAATAAATTAACGAGAGCAAATTATTTCAAATGGAAAAGTAACATGAAAGAAATTCTAGTCTGTGAAGATCTTAAGTTTGTCCTGACGGATGAGTGTCCTCCAGAGCCGGCCATAAACTTTGGCCAAGCTGTGCGCGATACCTATCAGAAATGGGTGGCGACAAATGAGAAAGCTCGCTACTACTTACTAGTAGGGATGTCTGAGGTTCTTGCTATAAAGCATGAGCCTATGGCTAGAACATCTTTGATGATGGAGTCATTGTAGGGCATATTTGAGCAACCATCGGAGCGATAGCGTCATGATGCCATAGTCTCAGCAATGACCACTAGGATGGAGGAAGAGATGTCAGTTCGAAATCACGTCTTGAGGATGATGACCTATTTCAATATTGTCAAAACTAATGGAGCTCGTATTGACGAGCGAAACCAGGTGACCATTATCTTGGAAACTCTTCCGAAGAGTTTCCTGCAGTTTAAAAGGGACCATTGACCGGCATAAACACACACGTATAACGCAAGCGCACGTATCGTTCAAGTAGTATAAAAATATCGATCCCACGAGGACTTAATATCAAAACTATTAATTTTATGAGGTCAAATGATTACTAGTATCTAACAGGTTGATTGTTTGATTTGAAATGATGACGATTCTAAATTTAAAAGCAAGTAAATAAAATTGTCGAAAATAGGTTTTAAGAAAATTCAATATTAAAAACTATCTAGGGTTGTGATTTCTTCCAATATCATTTTAAAGATGAAGTGGTTATCTTAAAGTTGGGTAATATATTGATTTATTAACCTGGAACACTAAATTATGTGTGAGCCTCTGTCGATGGTCAGACACAAATACCCAGTTTAACCCAATTGAACCATATGTCTATGTCAACCAAATTATCTGGATTCATTAAGTTTAAGTTCCAATTATGGCTACCCCCGCCCGACAGGTATATTCCTATCATGTAAGGAAATCTATTAAAGGGTTATCTATCCTCAAGGAAGATCGTGGGCTATTGAGTCTAAGGCTGAAACCTAAAATCCCTATGTCTAGTTCATTTTAGATTTACCAGATCAATTTTATTAATGGCCAGTTAATGAAAAAAGTATTAAGTTTAAGACTCAATAAATAAATCTTTATATTATCCAAGCTATAATCTAACCCTTATAAAACGGAGATATTGGATTTCATCACAACCCCAGATAACTAATTTAGTTACAACACATAACTAGGGCTAGTAAAAACTTGAAAATAAAAGACATAAAAAATACGGTAAAGTACATACTGAAAAGTAAATTACAATAAAATAAAATGCTAAGGTAAAAAGAATTACTTTTACTACTACTAATTTAGATATCTTCCATAAAATAATATATAAACTTGTGATTCTTTTTCCAACCAGCCATATAGGCGGTAACCTGATTAAGTCAAATTAAGTCCAACCAGCCATAAAGGCGGAACCAAAATTAAATTACCAACCGACCAATCTGGCGGTATCCTTTATTAGTCAGGTTTAAACCAGATTAAAATGAATTACCAACCGACCAATCTGGAGGTATCCTTTTTAAGTCAATATTTTAAATAGTGAATATATTATTTTTAAGGGAGATTAATCTAAATAGTAACAGTAAAAGAATTACCTTTCACCCTAGCTGGGGGAGTTACCTCCTCATGGTAAATAATAAAAACTGTAAAAAGTAAAAAGTAAAAATTAAATTACTATATTAACAAAACGTAATTAAAATTAATTACAAAACTAAAAAAACTAAAAAACTAAAAATTAAAAGAAAGTAGAGAGAGAAACTCTCTCTTTAGATAGAATATAAGAGAGAGAGTGGTGCACTGAATTGTGAAATCTCGAGCTCAATTTATAGGCCTCAGTAGGCTTCCAGCGTCGCGACGCCAGGGCCCTCAGCGTCGCTACGCCAGATTTTGTCGACGTGGCACGCTCTGGTTCGCCGGTTTGAAGATTCTGGATAAGCTGATAAGGTGACACGTGGCGCGGTGGTTGGGCTTCAATTATTGTGACACGTGGCGGCTTCTGATTGGTAGCTGAGATTCTTATCCGCCACGTGTCAGATAAGGATTAGATACTCAATGATTGATGCTGACGTGGCGCTGACATGCCGGTGAGGTGACGATGACGTGGCGACATGTGGGAAAGAGACTGTCGGCACCTTAGGATTGCGACACGTGGCACTTCCTGATTGGCTGATGATGACGTGGCGGTGACATGGCAGTGTTGACTTGTTGACTTGCTGACGTGGCTGATGACATGGAGACACGTAGGATGCCACGTGGCACACTTGGCGATGATGACTGTCGGTACCGTAGGATGCTGACACGTGGCACGGCGCATGTTAGCAGATCGGCTTTGATGGTGACATATGGCACGGCGCATTTTAGCAAAGTCAAACTTTTCTCAAATTCTGATTTGTGGACCCGGCGCACGTTAGCACTGTTCGGCGCATTTTAGGCGTCGCGACGCGGACAATTTACTGAAATGTCATTTTTGTCCAATTTTCACTGTTTTGGCCCAAATCACCTCCAGAATGTCCTGAAACTTTATTTATCTACAAAATAACACAAAACACATCATAACGTTCACAAAACTCAAGAAACTATACAAAATATTAGGTTAAAATGAGTGGGAAATAGTGATATAAATACCACTCATCAACCATGTTATGAATAAATTATCTTTTACTTTGACTCAGCTGCTAAATGAGCTCACCCATTACGATTCCATGTTGGTGGATCCTCATAAGCCCAGTGGGGAGGAAAATGTTGTTGAATCTTCTAAATCTGCCAAGAAAAAGAAGAAAGGCAATGTGAAGTTAAGGCAAAGCCAATGAAGAAGAACAAGAAAGGCTCCAAGGGTGCCAAGACCAAAGGAAAGTGTTTCCACTGCAACAAGGATGAGCATTGGAAAAGGAAATGTCCTAAATACCTTTCTGAGCTGAAAGAGAAAAAGGCTACAGGTAAATACAATCTACTTGTTATCAAATATATATTAGTGGAGGATGATAAATGTGCATGGATTGTTGATTCTGGAGCCACTAACCACGTTTGTTCTTATTTGCAATTGCTTGATTCATAGAGGGACCTTGCTGAAGGTGACTATATCATGAGGGTCAGGACATAGGATGTCGTTTCAGCAAGAGCAGTGAGAGTTTCCAGTTTAAGTTTTTTTGAATAATAGTTATTTAAATTTGTATAATGTATTTTTTATTGATGGTTTTCACAGGAATTTAATTTATGTTTCAAAACTTTTGGATGATGGTTTTTCCGTTTCGTTTAATAGTAATTTGGATATTATTGGTAGAAATGGATCAACTATATGCACATTAAACTTAGAAAATAATTTATACGTGTTAAGGCCGTTAACATATAATTCACTACTCAACATTGAAATATTTATGGCTGAAAAACCTGAAACAAAATGGCAAAATATTTCTCACGAAGGCACATATCAGTGGTATCTTAGACTTGGTCATATTAGCCTTGACTGGATAGATATGTTGATAAAGAATGGAGCTGCTTGGAACTTTACCACACTCAGAATACTATTTAGAAGGAAAGATGACTAAGAGATCTCTTACTGGAAAAGGGATAAGAGCCAATCAACCACTTGAGCTAATACATTTTGACTTTTACGGACCGATGAATGTAAGAGCCCTAGGTTGTTATGAATACTTCATCACATTTATTGACGATTATTCTAGATATGGGTATGTTTACCTAATGCAGCACAAGTTAGATACTTTTGAAAAATTCAAAGAGCATCGTGCTGAGGTTGAGAATCAATTAAGTAAGACGATCAAAAATCTACGATCGGATCATGTAGGGGAATACCTAAACAGAGATTTCGAGAAATTCTTAGTTGAACATGTAATAGTATCCCAACTCACAGTACTGGAACACCACAATAAAATGGTGTTGCAGAGAGAAGAATTCAGACCCTACTAGATATGATAAAATCTATGTTTACTTATAGTCCACTACCTAGTTCATTATGGGGGTATGTATTACAAACAACAATGTATATCCTTAATGTAATTCCATCAAGTTTGTTCCTAAGACTCCCTTAGAGTTGTGGAGTGGTCGTAAAGCTAGTTTATGATATTTTCGCATATAGGGGTGTCGAGCACATGTGATGAAGACTAAGACGACTAAATTGGAGTCACATTCACATGTGTACCTATTTATAAGCTATCCTAAGGAGACTATGGGTGGATTCATTTATAGTCCTGTAGATAACACATTTTTTTGTCCACAAATGCTACGTTTCTAGAGGAGGACTATATGAGGGAGTTCAAACCTCGAAGTAAGGTGTTACTCAAGGAGTTACTTACTAGTCCAACCAGCATACCATCGTCAACAACAGTTGACAGAAATATAGCACTTTCGATATCTGAGCGTCAGATGCAAGTTTGTCAGAATGATCTACTACCTAGACGCAATATGAGGGTTGTGCGACAGCTTGACCGCTATCTAGAAGTTGGAGAGGCACAAGTTGTTGCTTCTAGTGATGGTGTAGATGATCCATTGACCTATCGTAGTGCAGTGGATGATTCTGATAGAGAGGAATGACTCAAAGCCATGAACCTCGAGATGTAGTCTATGTACTCTAACTCAGTCTGGGAACTTGTAGACCAACCTGATGGGGGTAAAAATGATAGGTTGCAAGTGGATATACAAGAGAAAGAGGAGAGCATATGGGAAGGTACAAACCTTCAAAGCTAGGAAGTGGCCAAAGATTTACCTAGAAAGATGGAGTCGACTGTGAATAGACTTTCTCGCCTGTAGCCATGCTCAAATCCATCCGCACTCTTCTGTCCATTGCCGCATATTATGACAATGAGATTTGGCAAATGGAAGTCAAGATTGCATTCTTAAATGATAATCTTGATGAGTGTATCTATATGGTACAACCAGAGGAGGTCATAGCCTAAATTCAATGGCAAAAGGTTTGTAAGCTACAAATGTCTATTTATGGACTCAAGCAAGCGTCTCGATCTTAGAACATAAGATTTGATACGATGATCAAGTCTTATGATTTTGAGCATAATGTTGATGAGCCTTGTGTATACAAGCACGTCACTGACAAAAAGATGATTTTTCTCATTTTGTACGTCGATGATATTTTACTCATTGGGAATGATGTAAAGATATTATCGGACGTGAAAACTTGGGTAGCAAACCAATTGCAAATGAAATATTTGGAAGAGGCCGGTTATGTACTTGGGATCTAGATTCTTCGGGATAATAAAAAATGACTATTAGATATATCTAAGGCATTCTATATTGACAAGATCCTTGTGCGATTTAGGATGTAGAATTCCAAGAAAGGCAATTTGACTTATCGACATGGAATTCATTTGTCGAATGAACAGTCTCCTAAGACACCTCAAAGAGTTGAGAAATGAGACATATGTCATATGCCTCAATAATTGGTAGTCTCATGTATGCTATGTTATGCACGAGACCGGACATCTGCTTTGTAGTGGGAGTAGTTAGTAGGTTTCAGTTTAACCCAAGATTAGATCATTGGGTGGCTATGAAACATATTCTCAAGTATCTTAAGAGAATGAGAAATTATATGCTTGTATATTCAGGTGAGGATATGATCCTCAGAGGATATATGGACTCCGATTTTCTGACAAATGTCGATTCTAGGAAATCAACATCTGGATCAGTGTTTACCCTAAGTGGTGGGGCCATAGTGTGGAGGAGCATAAAGTAATCTTGTATTGCTGACTCCATTATGGAGGCTGAATATGTAGCAGCTTGCGAAGTAGCTAAGGAAGCAGTCTGGCTCCGGAAGTTATTGGGAGATCTAGAAGTTTTTCCAGATATGGATAAACCAATCACACTTTATTGTGATAATAGTGGTGCAGTGACGAATTCCAAAGAACCAAGAAGCCACAAGAGGGGAAAATATATAGAGAGAAAATATCATCTCATCAGGGAGATAGTACATAAATGAGACGTTTCTATCACGAAGATTGCATCCGTATAGAACCTGGCTGATTCGTTTACAAAGACATTGTCGGCTAAAGTATATGAAGGTCACCTAGATGGTCTAGGATTACGTGACATGCCTCATTTGCTCTAGTGCAATTGGGAAATTATTTGGATATATGCCCAATAGCTTCATGTAATGTAAACATAATTATATTTTATAAAATAAAAAAATGCATTATTTATTTATCAAAGTGTTTGTTTAATATTGCAAATTGTAGATTATCTTGTTTACCCTTGATTACTCATGTGACTTCAGACTTAGTGTATGAGTGTCATACACAAGAGGATTTAAGTCTGAAGTTAGTAATCTAAAATAGTTCATAGAGAGCAAACAAAGCGGGTACTTTATTTATGGTTTATCTATAGCTACGGTCCATTCTATAATTGTATGACAACCTTGATCCAAGATCGTCTATATAGTGACATGAGAATGAAGGCACATTATATGATGTGACAATATAGGACTGGATCCAGATAGAAATGAGTTTCTTATAATATCCGTTAAATAAAGAATTCATTTCAATATACTAGATGGTCATATATGGATTGATTTGAATCCTGAGTGTACTGCGAACTCATGCATAGTGGGCTATGTCCTTTAATTTACAAAGGTGAGGTTGGTCTAGCAATCATGACCAATAGCTAGGTACTTTGGGTACATGGTTTAGTATGTAGCTGATGACGATTTACATAGATAAAGAATTCATTTTTTTCTTGCGAGAAGTAGAAGAGTATCTTCCTTAAGGGTTGATTTGGTACTTGATTGATTAGAGCGCTTAAGTCTTTTTATTATGAATTGATAGATTAACATTCGTAATGGTTATTAATAAATAGTTCAATAGAGAATCAGTGGTACTTAAGGTAAAAATAATTAGAGGGGTATAACAGATATTATGACCTGACTCTAATTATGAGATACTCATGAAGAGCCAATCCGTATGTAATGACTATATCGATTGACATCATCGTAGTTAGACTTATTTTATCTATCTATGGTAACAAGAGTGCAACATCAGGTTTTTAATAGAATAACCTGAAGTTAATAATAGTTCGACTTATTTTAACAGTTTGAATTGAGGTAAACCTTACAACAAGTGAAAAAGTCTATTCGTAGTCAATTCCTTCATATCCTTTTGCTATAAGTCGTCCTTTATATATTTTAATATTACCATGAGCATTACGCTTTATTTTAAGAACCATTTTGTTCTTGATAGCTTTGCGTCATTTGGGTAGATCAACCAGTTCCCAAACTTGGTTGGACCTCATTGACTCCATTTCCTCTTCCATTGCTTTCATCCATTTTCCTTAGCAGGGCACTAAATAGCCTCTTTTATATTTTTAGACTCTTCATCCTCTTGAGGTATAATCATAAAGGCCTATCTTCGATATCGAAATAACATCGATGAATGCTTGTACGATTACTATATCATAATTGGGATTCTAGTTGTGGAATTAATTATTCACTTTCTATATTATTCCCATTTGGATAATGCACATTACTCCCACTTGGATTATGTACATCACTCCCACTTGGATCACGTAAATGAGACTCATGTGAAACTAATTCATCATTTTGAGATTCATGTGAAACTGATTCATCCTATTTTTTCAAATTTCTCTCATCAACATCACTCCTACTTGAATTAGGTAAACCTAAGTGTTCATCAATCATGGGATTCATGTGATCCTGAGTTTCATATAGAGATAAATCTTGACCTATCTCCCACTGCTTAGGAAAATCATTTTCTAAAAATGTGATATCTCGTGATTCAAATTCTGTCAGGTTTCCACTTTTATGTTCACCGATGCAAACATACCCTATTGATTGTTCAGAATATCTTTTAAAGATTCATTTTTCCCTCTTGGGCTTAATTTTACATGTTCGTGAGAACGCACATGGACATAGACCGCACAACCCCAAGGTTTCAAAAAATAAAATCTGATTTCCGCCCTGTCCATAACTCATACGGTGTGGTGGAAACCGATTTTGATGGAACTCGGTTAAGTATATATGTGGTAGTCAATAATACATCACCCCAATATGTTATAGGAAAATTTTCTTGTGCCATCATAGACCTAACTATTTCAAGAAGAGTATTATTTATTCTTTCCGCAACACCATTTTGTTGAGGAGCAGTAGGGGTAGTCAATTGACGACCAATTCATTTCTCATTACATAATTGTCTAAACTGATCAGATAAGTACTCATGACTACGGTCAGTGCGTAACACTTTAATTTTCTTGTCAAATATTTTCTGTCAAATTCATAAATTTCTTAAAAAATTCTCTGCTTTAGATTTATGAGCAATCAAATAGACAAAACTAAAGCGTGTGAAATCATCTATGAATGTGATGAAATAAGATCCTCCATGGCTTGATCTGACATTCATTGGACCATAGATATCTGAATGGATTGATTGAAATGGATATTTTACTCTAGTTCATTTTCCAAATTGTTTTCTCGTAGTTTTTCCAGCCAAACAATAATCACAGGTTGACAAATCTACCGTTTCTATATTTCACAGAAAGCCTTCTTTGGCTAATCTGTTCATTCTTTGATAGCTAATGTGGCAAAGTCTAGCATGCCACACATTTACATCACTATCATTACTGACAGACGAAGTAACAAAAGAAAAACTGAAATTGTGATTAAAACATTCAACATTTAATACAATAAAACCATCTAGAAAATAACCAAAACCATAGTGTATTGTACCTAAGTACAAATTAGCACCAAATTAAAACCAACACATAAACTAAATTTTGGTGAATTTGTGGAGCAAACAATACATCATGTAGGAGTAAAATTTATCTTACCATGATCCAAATTAATCCGACGCCTCTTACCATGATCGTCCTCAGACCAATTTATCTTTGAAATGATGGGTCAACTTGTGGTTCGAAGGCTATGATTTGGTCAATTAGATCCGGAGCAGTTCTGGCAGTAAATAGGAGTTCTTTCATAGGTTTTGACACGAACCCATTTCTCCGAGCATCATCAAGAAACACACAAAGAAAATCATAAAATCCTTCAACGTTGTACAGTCCAAGTGGTTTCTAGTGTATGTTCAGGTTCGCCCAAGATAGCACTATAAAAATTTCATCCAATGTGCCCAAGCCACCTGGCAAAGCAATAAAAGCATCAGCACGGTTAATCATTTCTAGTAGTCGCTCGGACATACCTGGCACAATAAGTTCCTCTCCATTTGATGGTCCAATAAGATTTGCATCTGCCAAGGGTTTTGGGATGATTCCCAAAACGTGACTGCCTCCTTCCTGTACGGCCATTGAAACGATCCACATAAGTCCAAGATTGCCTCCTCCATATACTAAGTGCATATTCCGTGCAGCTAAGACTCGACCCAATTCATGTGATGCTTCTACGTATTGTGGCTTAACACCAACACTAGTACCGCAAAATACACAGATGTTTTCAACTCGTCTTCTTGAAGTGGCTTCCATGTTTTACTCTGGATGTCTTCAAAAGTGCAATGATGGGTTGAATTTATAACACCTGAAAAGGGTGAGTAAAAATAATAGCACTAGTACCTGCCAAATGACAATTATTAGTTAAAGAGAAAAATAAATCGTGATAGTCAAAAAGATCTGGATCCTGTCGGAGAAAATAAAATAAAACAAAAAAACAAATTATAATTATTAGGAAAAGACAAAGAGATATAATATGTACAAGAAAAGTAGCGGCTTTATTGACGTCTATGCATCAGGGACAAGCTTCCCATCCAATTTTCTTATAAATTGGCAAACAGGGTCTTTTTGAGTCAGATTCCCAAGACTTAACTGTTGTCTTTCTTTTTGAAATTATGCATATAACACTCGAATTTTGTGATACACATATCCACTAGGATGCGTCTCAAGAGTTTTAGATATATCATCCAAAGACTCCTTACTCAAGCCATCCCTAAAGAAATTAATCTTATCTTCGCAGTTATTAGACACCATTCCTAAAGAACGACAACGAGTATCACAAAACATACGAGCACATTTATAACAAACACACATTCTTTTGGCTCTTCTCTTTTTAGCATAGGTGCTCCTTCCTAAACCAGGTAGATGTGAAATAAAAGAGTCAGAAGACTCACCTGCCAATCGGATCCGTGCTTCAATAATCCAACAAATGTAAGTAGGAATACCTTTGATCATCAGTAACCTCATCCGTTCCAAGCGAGCTTTGTAGACTTTCATCAGAGATGTTTGAGGGAGAGAAGGAAATTGCTTGCGAAGATTTGCGAGAGCTTCTTCCATCGTGAAATGACTTACCTGTAAAAATTAAACACACAAAAATAAAACACACCATATCACAATATATACACAAATTGCATGGGTTGCCTCCGTGCGAGCGCTAAGTTTAAAGTCGTCAGCTAGACGTGACTTCTCGAACGTTAAGCTGGATCTAAAAGTGTGACACTTTTTTTTGTCGCTCAAATTATTCTCCCAGTAGTGCTTGACACGCTGATTGTTAACCTTGAATGTTTCATTGGTGTTGAGATCTAGTAACTCAACAGCTCCATATGGAAAAACCTAAGTGATTACAAATGGACCTGACCACTTTGATTTCAACTTTCCAGGGAAAAGTTTCAATCTTGAGTTGTACAACAGCACCTGCTGCCTTTGTTTCAACTGTCTGTGCACTATTTTTCGGTCATACCATTTCTTGGTCTTTTCTTTGTACAATCTGGCATTCTCATAAGCCTGTAGGCGAAATTCCTCCAATTCGTTGAGTTGGTAAAGTCTTTTCTCCCATGCAGCTTGTGAATCAACATTCAACTTCTTTAGTGCCCAGTACGACTTGTGTTCAAGCTTAACTGGCAGATGACACGCTTTCCCAAACACCAATCGATATAGGGACATACCAATGGGTGTCTTGTAAGCTATTCGGTTGGCCCATAATGCATCATCTAGTTTTGTAGACCAATCTTTCCTTGTTGATCCAACAGTTTTCTCCAAGATTCTTTTGATCTCTCTGTTTGAAACCTCAATCTGTCCATTTGACTGTGGATGGTAAGCAGTGGCAACCTTGTGAGTAACTCCGTATTTGGATAGGAGTGCATCGAAGTATCTGTTGCAGAAATGTGTGCCACCATCGCTGATGATTGCACGAGGTGTTCCGAACCGAGTGAAAATGTTATTTTTCAGGAATTTGATCACCACTTTTGAATCATTGGATGGCAGTGCAATTGCTTCGACCCATTTGGAGACGTAGTCTACAGCAACCAGGATGTACAGGTTTCTAAATGATATAACAAAGGGTCCCATGAAATCAATACCCCACACATCAAATATTTCCACTTCTAGAATGTTTTACAACGGTCCTTCATTTCTCCTTGAAATATTCCCCATTTTCTGGCACCTGCCACATTGAAGAGCAAAAAGATAAGCATCTTTAAAAAGAGTGGGCCAGAACAAACCTGATCGTAAGACTTTGGCTGCAGTTTTGTTTCCGCTGAAGTGTCCGCCATATGGTGATGAATGACAGTGCTGCAAAACACTGTTGACTTCCTCCTATGGAACACACCGTCTCAATAATTGATCAGCACACCGTTTGAACAGGTACGACTCATCACAGACATAATGCTTGAATTCTTTGAAGAATTTCTTCCGTTGCTGAGTTGTCCATTCCAACGGCCATTTTCCTGACACAATGTAGTTGACATAGTCAGCATACCAGAGGTCATCTTGCTGTTTCATGGAAAATAGCTGCTTATCTAGAAAAGTTTCTTTGATTGACAGATCTTTGCCAGCTGTTTCTCTATTCTCGAGCCTCGATAGATGATCTGCCACCTGATTCTCTGTCCCTTTCCTGTCTCGAATTTCCACGTCAAGTTCTTGCAGAAGAAGTATCCAACCGATCAATCTAGGTTTGGCATCTTTCTTCGTGATCAAGTATTTGATTGCTGAATGATCTGTGTAGACCACCACCTTGGGACCTAGCAAATAGGAGCGGAATTTGTCAAAAGCGTACACAACTGTGAGTAACTTTTTTTCAGTGGTTGTGTAGTTGAGTTGAGCTTCATTCAAAGTTCTGCTGGAGTAGTAAATAGTGTGGAAAATTTTTGCTTTGCATTGTCCCAAAACTGCACCTACAGCAAAATCACTAGCATCACACATCACTTCAAATGGAAGGGTCCAGTCTGGTGCTACAATAATGGGGGCAGAAATCAGCGTCTGTTTTAAGATCTCAAAAGCTTCCTGGCATTCTTTGGTGAAGTTCAAAGGCACATCCTTCTCCAGAAGATTGCACAGAGGTTTAGCAATCTTGGAAAAGTCTTTGATAAATCTCCTGTAAAAACCTGCATGTCCGAGAAAGCTCCGAATCCCTTTGACAGATGTCGGTAGAGGTAGTTTTTCAATTGTTTCAATCTTTGCTTTGTCTTCCTCGATTCCTTTTTGTGATATCTGGTGTCCAAGAACAATGCCATCTTGTACCATGAAATGGCATTTCTCCCAATTGAGCACCAGGTTTGTATCTTCGCACCATTGTAATACATGTTCCAAATTTTGCAAGCAGTGGTCAAAAGAATCTCCAAACACAGAAAAGATATCCATAAAAATCTCCATACTCTGCTCCAGCATGTCTGAGAAGATGGCCATCATGCAACGCTGAAATGTAGCAGAGGCATTACATAATCCAAATGGCATTCTGCGGAAAACAAAAGTACCATAGGGACATGTAAAGGTAGTTTTCTCCTGGTCTTCTGGTGCGATGGCAATCTGATTGTACCCTAAATATCCGTCCAGAAAGCAATAGAAGTCATGTCCTGCTAGTCTGTCTAACATCTGGTCAATGAATGGTAGCGGAAAATGGTCATTTCTCGTGTCTTTGTTCAGCTTCCTGTAATCCATGCATACTCTTCATCTAGTCACCATTCTTGTTGGGATTAGCTCGTTCTTTTCATTGGTAACCACAGTAATTCCTCTTTTCTTTGGTACACACTGCATATGACTCACCCAACTACTATCTGAGATGGGGTAAATGATACCAGCATCCAACCATTTGATTATTTCTTTCTTTACAACTTCATTCATGATTGGATTGATTCTCCGTTGATGCTCCACTGTGGGTTTGCACTCATCATTCATCAGAATCTTGTGAATGCAAAATGATGGACTAATGCCTCGAATGTCTGCTATAGTCCAGCCAATGGCTATTTTGTGCTCTCGTAATACTCTCAGTAACTTTTCTTCCTGCTCCAATGTTAGTGAAGAAGAAATAATAACAGGTAATTCAGAAGATTTTACAAGAAATGCATACCTGAGATGGCTCGGAAGTAACTTCAGCTCCAGCTGTGGTGGTTATTCAATCGAAGGCTTGATTCGATCTTTCTTTGGCAGTTCCAAGCTTTCAACTGGTGGTGTTGATTTGAATCGGAATGGTTTGTCAAGGTAGTTGATACATTCCAGGATTTCAGCATCTAGCTCGTTGTCAGTCATGTTGGTGATGCAAGCTTCGAGTGTATCTGTGGGATTTGGCTCAGTATCCTGAACGATACTGTCAACAACATCAACTCTGAAGCATTCCTCTTCCTTTTCATCACTCGGGATTTTCATGGCTTTGAAAACATTAAAGGTAACTTCTTGGTCCTGCACTTTCATGGTTAGTTCTCATTTTTGCACATCAATCACGGTTTTACCTGTAGCGAAGAATGGTCTCCCAAGAATGATAAGTACTTCTTTGTCTTCTTCCATGTCAAGGATGATGAAATCTGCTGGGAGAATCAGTTTGTCAACTTTGACCAGCACATCTTCAACAACACCTCTTGGAAATGCTAGTGTTCGATTAGCAAGTTGCAACGAGACTGAGGTAGGCATTGCTTCTCCAATCTGCAGTTTCATGTAAATAGAAAAAGGCATCAAGTTAACACTAGTACCTAAATCACATAAAGCCTTACCGATATAATGTTCTCCAATGGTGCATGGGACAGTGAAACTGCCAGGATCTTTCAACTTCGGGGGAAGTTTCCTCTGAATAATGGCACTACATTCTTCCGTCAGTGCTACTGTCTCGTAGTCTCCCAATCTCCATTTTCGGAAAGAATATCTTTCGTGAATTTAACATAACTGGGCATTTATTCCAACGCTTCTGCGAATGGGATGTTGATATGCAGCTTTTTGAACAACTCCAGGAATCGAGCAAACTTCTTGTCCAGTTTGTTTTTCTGAAGTCACTGTGGAAAATGTGGAGGTGGAGTGATTCTTTCTGGTTCTTTTTCTTTTGCTTCTTTTTCCTTCATATGTTGCTCTGCTTCTTTTGGAACTTCTTCTTTGGATACCTTGATTCCAACATCTTTGTTGATTTCAGTATCGGTTTTCAAAGTAATGGCTTGACATTGCTCCTTCCCTCAGTTTCTTGGATTTGGTTCTGTGTTACGGGGAATATTACCTGGTGGTCTATAACTCTGAGCTTTAGCCAGTTGTCCGATTTGATTCTCCAGTGCTTTGATAGAAGCTGATTGGCTCTGAAAGATAGCATCGTACTCCATATGATTAGTACCAGATTAATAATATATGAGACAATATTAATCCATGTAAGGTTTAATCATTAAATATCCACAGTCATAGTATTATCGAGACTGGACATCGATAATGCGCAATAGGCTAGTATTACACCTGTGCGCGTTATGGAAGCTTAACGGCATAGTTCTCATATATTTGGGTATTGGATACTCATGCAAGTGTGATATGAGGTTCTGTTGGCCGATGTTACGGGAACAACTTCGCTTTGGATAGACCCCTCAGAATCCCATTGGTCGTATGACTATGTGTGTATGGGAATCTGAATCAGGGTAGGTGTATATGGTCTTAACCTGAGACCTGTATCGCTAATACTTGCGCCAATCAGTATACTTTGGTTTTGGTCGTCCTGGGCTTTAACAGGTTATGTGTACGCCTCTTCTGGGTATACTGAGAATAATAGTGTATTGGGTGTGATGTCAAGATGGAAGTATCACTTCAGTCATATGGAGATGATGATCATGTAGGGATACATAACTGGTACTCTATAGTGCTATAGCCATCGGGAAAGTATGACTAGGTCATGACTTTCCGATAATAAAGAGACGAGTTGCTAGTGATCCGATATATGCTTCGTACGGGGCAAACACAACTCCATCCCCAGGCCTAGCATGTGATATCTGATACTGGATCGTAATACGCAATACTATGTATACTACCCCTGATATAGATTATATATTCCTTAAAAGAATATTTATGGAGAATTGGGTAGGCACGGTGCTTTGCTAGAAGCCAACCAAGTCTGGTAAATCGATAAGAACGTGGTATCGGGTATGCACGTATTCGGATAGTCCGATGACTGTATTTACTACCAATATATCCAGGGATCTCTTGGGTCGCCTCCCAAAGATTCACCGATGACAATTGACTCGAACAGAATTAATTTGGGATTAATTATGAGAGAGAGAAAATTAATCTAGGATTAATTGCGGCAAGAATTTATCTGGGATAAAATTCGGATAGAAGAGAAAGAACGGTTAATTTGGAATTAATCGATTAAATAATATATTTGATATATTAAATGAAATCGGATTTCAAAGTGGAATTAAAATTGGATTTTAATTCTGGGAAACGAATTAATTTAGAATTAATTCGGAAGCGACTTTCGTAATAATTTTGCAAGGCATTATTATTTATTTAAATTAGATTTAATTACGTCGTGACGGAAAATTCATTTTTTTCAGAATTAAACGAAACCGGGCCCGAGCGAAGTTGCGTGTTGAGTTAGCCGACTTAAATTTGGAATTTAAAAGTCGTGGGACCCACTTCACTTACATCATTTGTTTGACTAATGATGGAAGTAGTTAGGCTTGATTTTGGATTTGATTTGTTGAGTGTAAAGCTTGGATTGCTTTTAAAACACTCAAACCAATTCAACACACAAACTTAATATAAATTAACAAGTCAACTTTGGAAGCATGATATGGTTACTATTCACAGCAACCTATTCTCTCTTTTTCCTCACAAAAAACGTGAGCTTCTCTTCTCTCCCATGGTTTTTTGTTGCAAAATTCAAGTATGCTAGCATATTAAGGAGTGAAACAAGGTGATAGGGAGACTCACCCAAGTGTTGGAAACACTAAAAGAGGGCTTGGAGCTTCTATATCCATGAAAATGTTTTGAACTTCCACCAATCTTTGTAAGTAATTTTCGTAACTTACTTTAGATTATTCACACACAAATCATTCCTTAGAGATCCTTGGCATGTCTAGGACACTAACATAAGGTGTCTATGTGAGTAAGTCACGATTCTTAAGACTTTGGCTAAAGCCGATCAACTAAGGTGGATCTCATATATCAAAAATGGTGTTTTGAAATCGTGGACATGTCGACGTGAGATGTGTGTCTCAAAAACTTGACGGTGTAATCTATGTTTCCTAAGCATAACTTGGATAGCCTACGTCGGAGAGATTGTTAAACATATATGATAACCCCGGCTTGTATAGTTCAGAAAGGTCGTTCGTGTTCTTCGCGAATTCAGAGGTTTCTGAATTACGTACAAATAAGCTAAGCTTATATGACGAACGTGTCTGAACTTAGAGAGTCCCACAATATGAAGTGTACTCGTTGATCATTTGGGTAGCCGATAAGTTTTGATAATAAATAATATTTGATATTATAATTATCAACTAAAATAATTAAGTGTTATTGGATACCATTAATTATTTACTTTGGCCCAATTGAATTAATTAGATTAATTCAAAATCACGCAAGGGCTTTGTTATAATTTCATAAATATCTCTATCATTGGAGGAGATTTTGGTAATTATAAATATGAAATAATATGTGTATTTGTCTTGATTTAATTGGATTAAATCAAAGTGGTAGATATATAACTAATCTATTAATTAAACTTTGTCTTGATTTAATTGGATTAAATCAAAGTGGTAGAAAAATGTGATTAGCGACACCTAATTATACATATTTGGAAAACTTAGATTAAACCCACATAAAAGTTGATTATAACTTTTATTAATTAAAAAATTACCTAAGTTTTGCTATAAATAGAAAGCTTCAGCAAGGTTTTAGTTCTAGTCTTGGCTTAGGTCTTTTAGACCCCAAAAATATGGATAGGATTTTGTATGATTTATCCCTGAAACTGTCTCTTATTCAAGCGCCCCATGTCCGGTCGGGTGACCATCGTATATCCGGCCAGAGGTTTTTCATATTAGACTAAAAGTTTGCATATCTAACCGACTTTCCATATGCTGTGACCAGTCCTCACACCTTATGATAGTACTGTTATGTTGTTTCTGTATGTCTGCTAACCCGATTTCTTTATTTTATATCTAGACACTTCCTACCTGAAGGCCATCGAGAATCCCGCCAGCGTGCGGTAGTGGCACGACAGACTAATCCTCGCGGTGAAGGCTCGAGTTGACACAATTAGATTTACACTATTTATCCACTACATCTCTGACTGAATGTAAAAACACGACAATATGGGGTTACAAGCTTTAGTAGAGAGGTGGATGGACACTACCCACACCTTTCATATTCCGGTGGGTGAGATGAAAATCACACTTACATACATTGCTTATCTGACGGGCATCCCCTGTGACGGCCGCCACATCAAATTTGAATGCAATCTTTACTCTCCCACCTTTCAGAGTGATTATATCCACTAGTTATTGGGATTCGTTCCCCGGGCGTTTTTGGGGTTTTTGCTTTTGATGAGTTGTGAACACATTGGGAGAGGTTTCTCTGACTCTCTCACTGGTGATTGACCAGCTTGTTCACTCATTCATCCTTTGTGCCTTCGGCTGCACTCTGTTTGCTGACACAGGTAGCTCAGTTGCTCTCTTAATTCTTCCTCCTCTCCATGACCTGGACACTGTCTAGGAGTTCGACTGCGGATCCCCAGCCTTGACTGCCATCTACCGGGGACTAGTCCAGTGTTTCCAATACAACTCCTACATCCAAGGTTATGGCTTCCTCGTTAAGGTATTGTTGGAAAATTATGACCCATAACGTCACTATTTGTACAGATCATGGTTTTGTTGTACAAATTAACTATGTGACAAATGAGATTGCACTCTTATCATTTGTGATTAGATCACCTAGATGTATAAATGATGAGAGGTCCCTATGATTTGTTCCTGGATTGAGAATGATATGAGACAGTATCAGTCCACGAAGGATAAATCATTAAATATCCCTAGTCATAGTATTATCGAGATTGGACATCGATAAATACGTAAAAGACTAGTATTACAATTGTGCGCGTTGTGAGGGCACAATGACATAGTTCTCATATATTTGGGTATATGATACTCATGCAAGTGTAATAGGAGGTTGTGTTTTACCGATGGTACGGGAAAAAGCTTCCCTCTGGATAGACCCCCTCGGAATTCCATTGGTAGTATGACTATGTGTCTATGGAAGTCCGAAATCAGGGTAGGTGTATTTGGTCTTAACTTGAGACTTGCACCGCTAATACTTGCGACAATCAATATACTTTGGTTGCGGTCGTCCAGGGCTTTAACAGGTTCTGTGTACGCCAATGCTGGGTATATTGTGAATCGTAGTGTGTTGGGTGTGATGTCAAGACGGAAGTATCACTTCAGTCATATGGAGATGATGGTCACGTAGGATACGGTACTAGTACTCTTAAGTACTGCAGTCATCGGGATAAAATGACAAGGTCATGTTTATCCGATTATAGAGACTAGTTACCAGACATCTGACATGTGATTCGTACGGGGCAGAGACAATTCCAGCCCCAGGCCTAACACGTGATCAACCGATACTGGATCGACATACACAATACTACGTATACTACGCCTGATATAGATCCTTTATTCCTGTAAGGATATTTCTGAAGAATTGTGTAGGCATGGCGTTTTGCTAGAAGCCAACCTTGTCTTGTAAATCGGTATAAACGTAGTACGAGGTACTTACGTGTTCGGATAGTCCGATGACCGAATTTACTGCCAACATATCCGGGGATCTCATAGGTCGCTTCCTGAAGATTCACCGATGACGTATGACTCGCACTCTAAATTAATCTGGGATTAATTGCGGAGATATTTTTTCTGGGATAAAATATCAATTAATGAGAGATAACGATTAAATTGCAATTAATCGGTTAAATTAATATATTCGATATATTAATCGAAATTGGATTTCGACGCGGAATTAAAATTAGATTTTAACTTGGGCGAACGAATTAATTTAGAATTAATTCGTTAACGACGTGAATAGTGATTTCGATAGGCGTAATCAATTAATTACGACGCAACAGAAAATTCATTAATTTGGAATTAGCGAACCCGAGCCCGGGATTATTTGCGAGTTCATTCGCATTTCGAATTCGAGTGCGGCATGCAAGTCAAATCAAGCATCAAATCGCTAGTCGCATCTAGCGTCACATCATTCGTCAATCAAGTGATGGATGTCTTTCACTTTGAGTGATTGACGCCAGTCACTATTCACTGAGTGATGGATTGGTAAAGTGATGTGTGTGGTTGGTGCCATTAAGGCTTGACTTTTTGAATGCCAAATTCATGGTAAATGAATTTGAAATTCACATTTGGGTATTAGATACACAAATTTGAAGCCAACAACACACAACTCTCTCTTTCTCTCATCTCCTCTCTCACGCCATTTAGGGGCTGTTTTTCCTCTGTTTTTGGCAGTCCACTGCCATGAACCAAGGAAGAAATGGAAGCAATAGTCACGATTTTTTGGAAAAATCGGGAGTGCTAGCACACTACGAAGTCATGCGAAGGTGATATGGAAGTCCACCCATGAGCCGGGAATCATTTGACGAAGCTTGGAGTTTGACGAAGATGATCCATCAATGGCCGAAAAAACCAGTGAGTTGTGCAGTCCACTGCCGAGCAGAATATGAAGTTTTGTTCGCCAAAGCGTCGCTCAACCGATCGATGTGAGTATTCTGCAACTTCGTTGTTTTGTATTCGCACTTATTTCATGCTTGTTTAATGTTGGGACCTTAGCAAACACCAACAATGGTATCGGAGCAAGGTTAAGCATGAAATATTACTTAGGGTTAAAATTTGGGTAAAATGTTTTCAAGCATGATTTGGTTGAATTGGATGATTCAGTATGCTTAAAACATGTTGAATTGAAGTTTGATTGGATCAATTTCATGAAATTGGATTGGATCAATTTGTTGCCCAAAATTTGTGTTGGCCGAATGCCTTATGCCCTATTTAGTCTTGGAATTTTTTGATTTTTTATCATTGGATGACTTGAATCAATTGGGAATGTTGAGTTAATATTGATTGTGGATTCAATTGGATTGAAATCGAAATCGATTTAATATTCCCTATAATTGTCGAGAATGATAAAGCATGTATTGGGTTTGATTTTAATTAAATTGTGTTGGACATGATTTAATATTAATGAGCATGATTAATTAGTGCTAATTGATGTTTTAGAAATGTTAATTGGGTAATTAATTATGTAATGCACTTTTTTTAATTAAATTAAGAATTTGGAATTTGGTAATTTAATTGAATTGGGCTAATTTTGGAAATTGGGCTTAGTTGTACTAAGTTGGGTTTAGGAAAAATTGGTTGGATCCAATTGGGCCCGAAACCGCATCCATAAAGCTCAAATGCGACTAATGGACCAATAAAGTTTAATTGGGCCTAATGGGCCAAAATTGATTTCTAGGCTTATGGGGTAACTCCCGGATTGGACTTTGGTTATCGGTTTGACCCGAGTTGACCAAAAGTCCATGCCTTAAGAAATTAATTAAAAGCCCATTGGACTTTAATTGAATTGACGTTGGACGTTAATCGGGCTTTGAGACCCGTTGTGATTAAATTTGGAATTTAAGTCGTAAAGGTTCGTTAATAAAGTGTAGTATTTAATTTGGAATTAAATAGTGAATTAGAATTAAATACAAATTGAATTGGATTTAATTGTGTAATTTAATTTAATTCGAGAATATGTACTTTGAGTACTTATTCACAAAACGAGTTTGACTCGAGCAAAATCAAATCGTTGTTTTAACATTGGATGGTCACTAATTATCAGATTAATTAATTTGATTAGATTGATTGATAACATGATTGTGTGAATACATGGTTGCGATGCATGAATAATGTATATCGGATGGATATTAGATGGGTCGGACAATTTTAGAAATTGTTGTAGTAAATTTGATTTATTAATTGGACCTACGTGTCCAGCCTTATCACCTCCTTATTCTTTGTATTCTCTTCTCACTTATTCCCCTCAATGTAAATGAGGTTTCTTTAGAAGTGTAGTGTAACAGGTAGAAGTAAATACATGTGCTAGCGGGATAGAGAAAGGGAGAGATTTGATCTAGGATCAATGTGTAAAGTATCCATCCGCATATCATTATTATTTATTTATACGCGCTTTATTATGTGTTTAGGATGCATGTTTAAGGGTGTATGATGATGAGACCTTAACAAAGATAATAAATTGGTTGCCAATTTGCACTCGAAAAACCCTCGCAAAATATTAAGCGTCTTTCCTTCCATTGAGTGATTCTCACTCAAGATCCGAGACTGACATTGGCTTGTTGGCCAAAGTCAAGGCCTTTGTCCGTCGAGGATGTGTTTGAATCACGAAGGCTTTGTTCCTTATCAGTGTCTTGTCCAAGTTGTGGTTTGTTGGCCAAAGTCAAGACCACTTCTTGTCCATCGACATTGATTACGAAGCTTTCCATGGTCAATGGGTCGCGCTTAACTGGGATCACTAAGTTTGTTGTGCCAAAGCCAAGGCTTAGTTGATTCAGAGGAAAAAGGTTAGGTAATACATTGGATGTCTTGGCATATATAAGATATATATTTCGGACTTGGATGTTCCCCTACTGGATCTAGGAATTGGATTGGATCCAATCGATCTTAGAGATCTACCTAGTTAATTATCATACAATTTGTTGGCCAAAGTCAAGATTGTGTGATATTTAACGGGATCCTAGCCCGCTAGGAAACACGGTTTCCCGAGTACTCAACAGAAGGTTAGAGGCTCGCCGAAAAATAGTGGGAGGCAAGAATTAAATTTGCAATATTCATTTAATTACTTGCCATACGCGCTCATTCAAATATCATTCGTCAAATAATTAAATGTTAGTTGGACTAATATTTAATTGTTGTTTAATAAATAGTTGGACTATATTCAAACTATTCATTTATAGTTGATTTTATAATTGGATTATAGTAATCAATATAATTGATTTTAATCTATTAAATTATAGTTGATTAAATAGTTGGACTATTGTAATCATGATAATAAACAGTACCTAAATCGTTGATTAAATAGTTGGACTATTAGAATCAAGATATAATTGAAAGATTGACATTTAAGAGATAATCCTAGGGGAAATGTATTTAAATGGTTTAATTTTCAAATTGGGTATAAAATTTCATGATGGTCCTGGAAAATAATAAGTTACTTTATTTGATAAAATAACATATTCGGCCTAAGCCCGGAGTTAAGCAAATAGTAGAGCATAATCTTTGGAAGATTTATGTGATGATAACTTAAGTGCTTAATCCATTTAGCTTGTCATAGTAGACTCCTTAATTTCTGAATCAGAACTAAGAATTAGATCCTTAAAGTATGATAATGAAATTGAAGGATCTTCATAAATCTATACTTAGATTTTAAAAGTACTAATATTGCTATAGTAAACTCTTGGAGAGTTAATGACTATTCTCAAAGAGATAAAGTCAAAGTTTGCAATTGGGCAAGTAGCGCAAGGCGCACCTTACTTCGCTATTCTAGAAACCCGAGGCTTGGCCAAAGGCTTCTGGAGTGTTGAAAAGGTCAAAGGCAAAATCATTATAATCTTCTAGGAAGATAAATGACATATCCCAAAATGTCTGCCTAAATTGTGGCAAACGGGATCGCGGAAGCGTGACTGCCGTTTGGACAAAGCAGACATGAAGGAATTGAAGACAAGCAAGGCTCCGACTTCAAATATGTTTGTCATAATTATGTTCACTACTAGTATTAAAATTGGATTTTAAATACTTAGTGTGATACATAAATATATATTGATGTTCAGAATCTGTTTCGAACAGGATACTGACTTCAATAGAGATTTATCTGCGAATTGGAAATGTGACGAAAGTCGCTGTTTTAACCGTAGATACCTAAATTTAGGAACTACCTTCGGGTGTATTGTAGACAACAGGAAATCGGCGACGCTGTTCTAGGCTCGCGGCCTAGGTGAGAAGTACGAAATAACATGGAGTCGCCACCCGGTGTGAGCCGGGGAAATGAGATTTAAGGCCGCACACCCCTCGCAAGAGAAGACCTCAAACCTTTGGGTTCGGAATGGTCTCTTACTTTATGTCATCTTGTAATGTTTGTGATTTGTGCAATATTAATCAAAACTACTTAACATACATGTACAATGATAACTCAACCTAATTCACATTCATAAAAATAAATCTTACATTTAAATTTACATGCTTCGAAAATGAGTTTTCATAACATAACAAATACAAAAATAAACATGTGGGCCAGTAACTTGGCCACTATTAATGTAGGACCTCGCATACCCGATTAGACGTATCTAACGTCAACCGAATACGCCGCGTCCGTAACAGTAAAGTAACAAAGGGTGCCCTCAGGTCTTACCTTTTAGTCGCTGTCTGGGAGTGAGTTCTTCCGGGTGCCGGAAGGGGTTATCATTCCACTGTTCTCACTGATGCGCTTTTTCCGCTGTTTTGTCCGGGTTCGCCGTTTTCACTGTTTTGTCCATTTTCAACGGATCCGCTGTTTCTGCCATTTTCACTGTTTTCACCCGCGGTTACAGTTTACCGTTTTATCTGTATTCTCACAGTTTCAACTCACCGTTTTCTCTCCGTTTTTAACTTAAATTCTCGTCTCTCTCGGGTCATTGATTCTCGGTTAAGGGCAATTTTGGCTCGGTTAGAGGGTTATTTTGGGGGAATTAAGGGGCTAAGGTTCTCGGTTCTTCATGCGTGGTGCAATGGGCTCGGCCAAGGCTAGGGTGTGCTCGGCATTCTCAGGGTTTGCGTTGCATGGCTCTCGGCAAGGGGAATTTAGATTGAGGGTTACATGAAGCTTGGAGGTTGGTCTCGGCTGGATGGCTAGGGCAGTGAGTGTGCTCGGTTTGGTGAAGAGCTAGCTGGTTTGTGTGCAGTGAGGTGTAGGCCGAGAGGTGTGGGACTGGTTCAGTGCATGAGCTGCTGTGTGTTTGATGGTGTTAGGGGCTGGTTTGGTGCACATGAGGGGAGTGGAGAAATATGCGTGAACTGCAAGCAGTTTGGGCGTGAAGATGGCTCCTTTGTTTGATCAGTGCCTGGGTTGATTTGTGGGATTTATTGCCGTGAAAGAGACGGCTGTGGTGGAAGGGGTTGCCGAGAGCTTCAATGGTTCCAGGGGGCTGTGTGATTCACGTTGGTTCCATGAAGGTCCTACATGTGCGTGATGGTGAGCTTGCTGTCCAGGTCAAGAGAGATGAGGATGAAGATGCAGTCCCTTAGCCGAAAGATGACAAGGATGATTGATGATCATTCGTGAATGGCTAGATCAGAGGGCAGTGAGTTTGTGGATCATTGATCAAGAAGGGTTGTGGATCATGAGAAGTTTATGATTATCCAAGATGATGGTGGTGTGCTCGGCAGTCCAGGGTTCCCAATTGTCGTGGTGATGAATGATGATTGATGAGAGGGAGAAGAGTGGTGCCTTGAAGGAGATGAAGCCGAGTGATCAAGGTCTGTGGTTGCCGAGAATGAGGGCAAATAGCGTTAAGGGCTGGCCGTGAGAGAGAGGTGAGATGAAGGTTAGAGGCAGTGTGTTGTTGAATTGAAGGGTTCTTGTTTGGTCGTGAAGTTAGGGAGTAGGTGTGTCTTGTATGGCTTGTGACGATGAACTGCTGGGAGAGGGTTGATGATGATGATGATGGAAAGTTGATGATGATCAGAGATGAGGATGATGAAGATGAAGGGCTGATGTAAGGGACTGCATATGCTTGTCTTCTCCAAGGGGCGTGATGAATGATGATTTTTGAAGATGATCCTCTATGGCCGAATCATCCAGTCCTCATGAGTTGTGAAGATGATCCTCCAGGACTGTGAAGAGATTGTTCATTATGAACGAATGATGAGGGTCAATAATTGATGGAGATGCCGTCCGTGAATAGCGTGATTGAAGGAGAAGAATCCGACCTCAATTGGTTGGTGATAAGGTTTGAAAATGGTGGATTTGGTTTGTTGGTTTGTTGAATTGTTTGGTACGTGGGGCACTGGTTTGAAAGGAGGGAAAATAATGGAGTGTGGGGTTTTTGTTTATTTGTTTATTTATTGTGTGTGTAGAGAATGTGCGAAGGGTGTATTAATTTTACGTTTTGGTCATTCGTTATTTATGTTAAATTATTATTTAATTGGTTGGTAGTTTTTAATAATTTAATTTAATTCAAATTAATTTAATTGGTTGGTAGATTTTAATTTTGCATGGAAGTTAAAGGATCACAAGCAAGGAAAATTAGAGAGAGAGAATATGTGTGAGAAAGAGCGAGGAAAATGTTACGAGCAAATGATGATTTTGAAACGAAAATGCGACGACAAAACCCGAAGCAAAACGAACGAATAAAATCCACAAAATGTCAATTCCTGACTTTCCCTTTTCGACGACCGCTTCCCGCGACTCCCGCGACTTAAAAGGTGGTGCCTCCGTACGAGGCTCATCATTGGGCTAGTATGCAAAAATGCAATGCCTACAGTCGCCCCCACTTTGATGGGATTTGTTCAGTGTGTGTCAGTGACAATCCTATCAAAGTTCGTGCAATGCATCTTTACTTACCTGGCTCGCCAGCTGCCACCTGGTTTGCCTGCTACTCCGAACCAAATTGATAATGTGCCATCTCGGCGTGCTAAACCCCGTACCTAGGGTGTCGCGGTAGTCCACAGTGTCATTCTAGGCGTGCTAAACCCCGTTCCTAGGGTGTCGCGGTAGTCCAAAGTGCCATTCTCGGCGTGCTAAACCCCGTACCTAGGGTGTCGCGGTAGTCCACAATGTCATAATGCCATTCCCGGCGTGCTAAACCCCATACCTAGGGTGTCGCGGTAGTCCACAGTGCCATTCTCGGCGTGCTAAACCCCGTACCTAGGGTGTCGCGGTAGTCCACAATGTCATAATGCCATTCCCGGCGTGCTAAACCCCGTATCTAGGGTGTCGCGGTAGTCCACAGTGCCATTCTCGGTGTGCTAAACCCCGTACCTAGGGTGTCGCGGTAGTCCACAATGTCATAATGCCATTCCCGGCATGCTAAACCCCGTACCTAGGGTGTCGCGGTAGTCCACAGTGCCATTCTCGGCGTGCTAAACCCCGTACCTAGGGTGTCGCGGTAGTCCACAATGTCATAATGCCATTCCCGCATGCTAAAACCCGTACCTAGGGTGTCGCGGTAGTCCACAGTGCCATTCTCGGCATGCTAAACCCCGTACCTAGGGTGTCACGGTAGTCCACAATGTCATAATGCCATTCCCGCGTGCAAAACCCCGTACCTAGGGTGTTGCGGTAGTCCACAGTGCCATTTTCGGCGTGCTAAACCCCGTACCTAGGGTGTCGCGGTAGTCCACAATGTCATAATGCCATTCCCGGCGTGCTAAACCCCGTACCTAGGGTGTCGCGGTAGTCCACAGTGCCATTCTCGGCGTGCTAAACCCCGTACCTAGGGTGTCGCGGTAGTCCACAATGTCATAATGCCATTCCCGGCGTGCTAAACACCGTACTAGGGTGTCGCGGTAGTCCACAGTGCCATTCTCGGCGTGCTAAACCCCGTACCTAGGGTGTCGCGGTAGTCCACAATGTCATAATGCCATTCCCGGCGTGCTAAACCCCGTACCTAAGGTGTAGCAGTGACGCCTCCGTACCTAGAGTGCCACAAATGTCTGAGTGCTAACCCCGTACCTAGGGTGTCGCAGAAATGTCTTCATACCCGGAGTGCCATACCTGGCAAAACCGATCTAATATTTCCCCACCCGGAGTGCCGTACCTGGCAAATTGATCTGATATCTCCATACCCGGAGTGTTGTACCTGGCTGAACTGATCTGATATCTCCATACCCGGAGTGTCATACCTGGCAGAATAATCTTATGTCTCCATACCCGGAGTGTCGTACCTGGCAGAATAATCTGATGTCCCCATACCCGGAGTGCCTTACCTGGCTGAACTGATCTGATACCTCCATACCCAGAGTGTCGTACCTGGCAGACTGATGATGATGTGAGGGGTCCTTGACCCTGTGACGCATCCCAAAAACTGATAATAATGGTGGTCCATTCCCGAACCGTTACTGTGATGTGGTCCATTCTCGAAGTTCCATTCTCAGATTGCCATTCTTGGTTTGTTCATTCTTGAACTGTGCTCCATTCTCGGAGTGCCATTCCCGACTTGTTCATTCTCGAACCGTGCTCCATTCTCGGATTGTTCATTCTAGAACCCTGTTGCGTTCTTGGATTGCCATTCTCGGCTTGACTGATGCTGATGTTGGTGTGGGCCTCGCCCCCAGAGTGCCATTCCTGACAAAATTGATGATGATCTGGGCTTCACCCCCAGAGTGCCATACCCGGCAAAGACTGATAATGATGTGGGCCCCGACCCAGAGTGCCGCACCGGCAGATACTGATCTGAACTGATGTGGGCCTCGCCCCTAGAATGCCATTCCCGGTAGAAATTGATACTGAAATGATATGGGCCTCGCCCTCAGAATGCCATACCCGCAGAACTGATACTCAAATGATATGGGTCTCGCCCCTAGAATGCCATATCTGGCAGATACTGATCTGAACTGATGTGGGCTCCGCCCTCGAAATGCCATACCGGCTGATAATGATCCTGAACTGATGTGGGCCCTGCCCCCCAGAATGCCATACCCGGTAGAAACTGATCTGAACTGGTGTGGGCCCGCCCTCATAATGTCATACCCGGCTGATACTGATCCTGAACTGATGTGGGCCCTACCCCCAGGTTGAGATAGGCCTCGCCTTCAAACTGATACTGATGTGGGGCTTCGCCCCAAGCTGATATATATTCTACCTCACACATTACACCACCTCTCACGAGATAATCTTTGATAGATAGACATATTTTTGTCCTCAACGAATGCTTTCGCGTCGAAACCAACGATCCTTCAAAGTACTCGACATACTCAAGTCCAATAATTTGAATGGGTGATCTGAACTAGACTCCATGTGTGTGTGCCAAGGCTCTTTCGCAGCTTAGTCCTTAAGTAAGCCAACTTGGTGATTTTGTTTCAGAGAGTCGAACCAGTGGGTCTAACCAACCTGGATGTCTTAATCACATTCTGTGATTACTTCAGCATATTCAACATGATATGGTCTTCTTTTTTTCTTGTCTCTTTCTTTTCATTTTGAACTTTTTTTTTCTTTTCTTCTCTTTTTCTGACACACTACCCTTTAAGGTAGCATTTCTCCTCATGGTGGTCCTAATACTCGCCCATGGGTAGCTTCACGCTTATCGGTTATAGGTGGTCTATTTTTTTTTTATTTCAGAGACTTTTATTTTATTTCAAACCATATCATATATCATAGCATCAGTAAACAAGTGTGGACACCCAGGCAAACGGTCATTCACTAATACATCATCTCTTCAACTAGTCACCTCGGTAACTACTCAGGCTTCTACTGCTAGGATCCCCTAATTAGGTGCTCGTGAGTCTAACTCAGATCAATCCATTCAGAATACTGGAAGAGAGCGTATCTTGCACTTATCGTTTCTAGGGTTTCTCCCTACAGCAAACAATGTCATCACCGGACATATGTCTAATTATCAAAGATTTCTCATTCTCTTTTTTTTTCTTTTTCTTTTTTTCAATTTCTTTTTTTTCTTTTTCAATTTTTTTTTTTCAATAATTAAAATAGAACACAAACTTTAAAAATTTTTAAATAGGTCTCATGCATGTAGTACCTGGTCAGCAGGAAACATCACAGATTCAGATCAATGCCCAATTTGCGCTTCTTGCCACGATCACTATCTGTCCAGTCCAATTTGGAGAGGACGGGGTCGAGCTTTGGTTCAAATGCTAGGATCTGGTCAATCAGCTCTTCGGCATTTGTTGCAGTCAAGAAAATGTCTTCCATAGATTTGGTGACGAATTCATGTCTCTTGGCTTCCGCAAGAAACACAAACAGGAAATCGAAGAAGTGCTCAACATTAAGCAGCCCAATGGGCTTCCGGTGAACATTCAGGTGTGCCCATGACGCCACTGTAAATATTTCTTCGAATGTGCCAAGTCCACCTGGTAATGCAATGAACGCATCTGCAGTATTAATCATTTCATGGAGTCGTTCAGACATACCTGATACAATGCGCTCGTCTCATTTGTTGGCCCGATTAACTGTTCATCTGCCAAAGGTATCGGGATGATTCCCAAAACAGGACCGCCACCATCTTGAACGGCTTTTGAAACAGCTCCCATCATTCCCAGATTGCCACCGCCATATACCAAGTGCATGTTTTTCGCAGCCATGACTCGCCCCAATTCCTTAGCAGCTTCCAAGAATTTAGGTATGTTACCAGGGTTAGATCCACAGAAGACACAAATTTTCTTGAATCGTTGCTGTGAGGTTGTTTCCATTTTTTTTCTTTTACCTTGGATATATGTCTGATCGTGTTGTGGAGAGCAATGCCGAGCTGAATTTATAGGACCTGCAAAAGATGTGAGTAATAATTACAATAACGGAGGTTAGCTAAATCACAAAAGAAACCGTCAGAAGTCAAAAAGCCACCGGATCCTGTCTGTGAAAACAACGAGAGAAATCGTGAGATGTCAAAAGTTGTGGATTCGTTCCACGAAAATAACATAAAATAAAAAGGAGATCGTGATATGTCAAAAAGCCGTGGATTCTTTCCACGAAAATAACAGAAAATACCAAAAGAAGTCCTAAAATGTCAAAAAGTTGTGGATCCCTTCCACCTCAACGTGTCATGAAAGGTCCCAAAAGTTATAGATTCTGTCTACAAAAATACCAAAACAAGTCACGAAAGGTCAAAAAGTATGGATCATATTTATGAAAAAAAAACAGAAAATAACAAAGCCAAGGCAATAATTAGGGTAAAGGAATTGTGTACTCAATACGTTGTTCGCTTGGTATAAATTCATTAAGGTGCGTCTCATGAATTCTTTCCTTACTCTGCCACCACTAATAAATTAGCTCCCATTCTTGTGATTGCCCAAACACCATTCCCTCTGTCTTAACATGCTTCGCCTTTGCTTTTGTCTACAAGAATAACACACAAAATTAAAAACTCAACAACATGTATACACAAAACATGAAAACAGAAATCGCAACAAAGTGCACTGGTTGCCTCCTGTTAGCGCTAAATTCCTCGTCTTCAGCCAGACATGACCGAAATCCTTCCGTCAAGGTGGCTTCATCGCCGTCTTTAGTGCTTTTGCCGCTTTTTAATTTTTGCTGTTTTCTATTCTTTCTTTTTTCTTCTTTAAACCTGCAAATACAAAACAAAAAAAATAAAGGCATATGCATGTACGTATGCAAGAGTAGAGATACTCCCTTTTCGTGATAGCTTGGCTCCTCATTATGCTCCTCGGCGCCATGTGTCTTTGGCCGCCTCCTGCGGGTTCTCTTTTTGAAATCTGTAAAAACAACACAAAACAAGAATGCTAGTTACGTGTATGCATGGATGAATTCCCTATCCCGTTGGGTTAGGCCTTCCGCCAATTTCCTTAGTGACTGCTCACTTCTTTATTCCCAGCAAAGTGCAGCTTCAATCTACTTACGTCGACCGACTCAGTGGACTCCTCATTTCCCAAATCTGGTATTCTCACTACCTTGTTTCCCAATCTTCTGTCCTTTTTCCTGCTTACTCATTCTGAGAATTTCCTGCGTTCCAGATACTTTTGAATATCATGATACCAAGGCTTCCCGTTATCGACTTTCACATCCAATATCCTTTCTGTCTCATACACTGGTTTGCTTGCAGTTGTCAGCACAAGTGGTCTCATCACCAATTTCTCTGGATTTTCCCAAGTTGGAGAATTATCTGTTACTGATAGGGGCAATCTATGAGGGAGTAGGCTTGATCCTTGAAGGTTCCCCAATGGTCCTTTCGTCCTGGTTGCACAAGTCTCTGTTATTGGCTATACGGGGCACGGTCAAACTGGTCACAACATTGGTCAAAACTTGCAACTGTTTAGCAATTTCAGCTACCTTGGCTTCCAATCGATCTAGGCGGGATTCCCCGTTGACTGACTCACTCATACTGGTTGATGATCCCTTGACAAATCTTTCTTTCTTTCCCAAACCAACGGGAGTCTATGATGGCTTTTAAGACACAAAGGGTTAACATGATGCATGTATGCATGACATGTGTGCAATGCGAATAAACTCATAAAAGAATTTACGCTAATTGGCCCGTTATCATTTTAAAGTATTCAATCACACTATTGCGCAGTGCAAACTTGTCCCAGTTGAAAAGGCCCAACAGGTTTGCACTTTTGAGATAACACGGCTAAATAACTTCAAATGATAAAAGGCCCAAACACAAACTGGCCCATCGGCATTTCAGAAATTTTGGCCTAATTGTCAAAAGGACATGAACTTGTCCCGATTTAAGCGAAAACGAGTTCATATCTTTTAACAAAGAGTCCACATAAATCCAAATGATAACAGTCCAAAACACAAGCATAAACCCAGATGACAACAGTCCAAAACACGAGCATAAACACAGTAGTCATGATTAATTAAAACATAAATCACAAACATTACAAGATATCATTTCGGAGCCGATTCTCTATATCCCCAGTGGAGTCGCCAGACTGTAGACAATAGGAAATCGGCGACGCTGTTCTAGGCTCGCGGCCTAGGTGAGAAGTACGAAATAACATGGAGTCGCCACCCGGTGTGAGCCAGGAAAATGAGATTTAAGGCCGCACTCACCCCTCGCAAGAGAAGACCTCAAACCTGTGGGTTCGGAATGATCTCTTACTTTATGTCATCTTGTAATGTTTGTGATTTGTGCAATATTAATCAAAACTACTTAACATACATGTACAATGATAACTCAACCTAATTCACATTCATAAAAATAAATCTTACATTTAAATTTACATGCTTCGAAAATGAGTTTTCATAACATAACAAATACAAAAATAAACATGTGGGCCAGTAACTTGGCCACTATTAATGTAGGACCTCGCATACCCGATTAGACGTATCTGACGTCAACCGAATTCGCCGCGTCCGTAACAGTAAAGTAACAAAGGGTGCCCTCAGGTCTTACCTTTTAGTCGCTGTCTGGGAGTGCGTTCCGCGGTGCCGGAAGGGGTTATCATTCACTGTTCTCACTGATGCGCTTTTTCCGCTGTTTTGTCCGGGTTCGCCGTTTTCACTGTTTTGTCCGTTTTCAACGGATCCGCTGTTTCTGCCGTTTTCACTGTTTTCACCCGCGGTTACAGTTTACCGTTTTATAGGGGCAGTGTGTTGTTGAATTGAAGGGTTCTTGTTTGGTCGTGAAGTTAGGGAGTAGGTGTGTCTTGTATGGCTTGTGACGATGAACTGCTGGGAGAGGGTTGATGATGATGATGATGGAAAGTTGATGATGATCAGAGATGAGGATGATGAAGATGAAGGGCTGATGTAAGGGACTGCATATGCTTGTCTTCTCCAAGGGGCGTGATGAATGATGATTTTTGAAGATGATCCTCTATGGCCGTGATAAGTGTGGTTTATACCCACTCATTCTTATACTCTTAGATTAGTATTTTGTTAGTTTCCATATTATTTAATGTCATTTAAAGTTTATTTTATATTTTATTTGTAGGAAGCATTAGAACATGAAGAATGGATCAATTACGTGTGTTTCGGGACCTATTGGGATCATCAGACTCAAGGAGCACTAAAAACCAGCATCAGCTGCGCACTGAAATTAAAAAGTCTATAACTTTTGATCTAGAAAGAATTACGAGACCCATAATATATCGATTTGTATCTACTCGAGGAGATCTATCCAATTATGTGCACCAGAGCCGCGACCCCCAAATCTTAGCGCCGCAGCGCCCAGAAACGAGAAGAATGACGTGAGTATTGAAAAGGCAGCCACTATATTGGACCAAAATAAACACGTGGGCCACACTTGTTAACAAAGAAAGTTGACCAAACAAATACAAAAGGAAAATATGCGTGTACCTTGGAGAGAGAAGGAGCTGCAAAGTTCAACACCAATTTAATGAGAGAAACATGTGGGACCGCATGTTTGACAAATCTTAAAGAAAGAAGAAAGCATGCACGTGCAACAAAGGATGAATTTGAGACACGCCACTTAGAAGGAAATAAACAAGGCGCCGCGGCGCCAATTGGAATGAAACAAAAGGCAGGCGCCGCAACGCCTTCACAAGATGCAATCTCCATACAATTTCCAGGGGAATAAGCGCCGCGGCGCTGCAGGAGAAAAGAAACACGTTCCAGGAATTGTTTTTTTAGGGTTTTTAATAATCCTAATGATACCCAAAGACTCCCAGCCCCCAGTATAAATATAACAGTCCATCCAACACTCAAAGGGAGGCTAATACAGAGCACAAAACACAAAATACATATTTTTAGAGATCCAAGGAGAGGATTGAAGAGCGACAAGAGGAGACAAAGGCTGTAATATCCGGAGAGGAAGAGATTCAATTCGGGTTTTATATTCTTATTTCTTTCTTAAAACTCTAATGATTTCCATTAAATTCATGGCTTGATTTTTTATTGTTTTATCTTTTGTCATGAATTTACTCCTTAATTTTGGAGAATGATGTAATTGATGCTTGAACCTTGTATTTTTGTTTATCAATTTTGTAATGAAGTTTTATTAATTATTTATATTCTTTTGAGTTTAATGCTTCTTAATTGTTGGCCACAATTGAAGATGATGAATGTTTAGAATCTATCACTCGAGAGAGAGGATTTTGAATAGATCTAAAGAATATAGCCTAGGATTTTATAGAGTTCGAGAGAATCTGTAATCCTTTGAAGTCGTTAAAATAGAATCACAAATCGTAATGAGTTGTTAACTATTGGATTTTTATAGAGATATCGAAGTCTATAGTTGATAATATTTTCACTCGGCACTCGAGAGAGGGAGTGAATATTTTAGGATCTTGACTTATAAATAATATAACTGAACAAAGATTAATTGGCATGAAAAATACATAGGAGACAGCCAGGTGAAATCAGGATCCAGAATCTCTATCGTATTAGTTCCTCCTATTTATATATTTTATATTTATTTATTTATAAAAATCTTTATAAATTGTTTTCTAAATAAAGTTAGGATTATCAATTGTAGTACTTAATGCGAGTTAACGCAATCCCTGTGGGTTCGACACTCTTTCACTGATTTATACTAAAACTTGACACCGTACACTTGCGGTACGATATAAAAATATCACACCAGGCCGAATCATCCAGTCCTCATGAGTTGTGAAGATGATCCTCCAGGACTGTGAAGAGATTGTTCATTATGAACGAATGATGAGGGTCAATAATTGATGGAGATGCCGTCCGTGAATAGCGTGATTGAAGGAGAAGAATCCGACCTCAATTTGGTTGGTGATAAGGTTTGAAAATGGTGGATTTGGTTTGTTGGTTTGTTGAATTGTTTGGTACGTGGGGCACTGGTTTGAAAGGAGGGAAAATAATGGAGTGTGGGGTTTTTGTTTATTTGTTTATTTATTGTGTGTGTAGAGAATGTGCGAAGGGTGTATTAATTTTACGTTTTGGTCATTCGTTATTTATGTTAAAATTATTATTTAATTGGTTGGTAGTTTTTAATAATTTAATTTAATTCAAATTAATTTAATTGGTTGGTAGATTTTAATTTTGCATGGAAGTTAAAGGATCACAAGCAAGGAAAATTAGAGAGAGAGAATATGTGTGAGAAAGAGCGAGGAAAATGTTACGAGCGAATGATGATTTTGAAACGAAAATGCGACGACAAAACCGAAGCAAAACGAACGAATAAAATCCACAAAATGTCAATTCCTGACTTTCCCTTTTCGACGACCGCTTCCCGCGACTTAAAAGGTGGTGCCTCCGTACGAGGCTCATCATTGGGCTAGTATGCAAAAATGCAATGCCTACATGTATCTAAATTTGGAAACTGTTATAATGTAACTAGTTTGACTAGAAACATTATCTTTACATCAGTGTTTAACCCGCTGCAGGTGAACCTTTATATTCTAGAACACTAAAGTGTTTTATTATATAAAGATGATATTGAGATAAACATATTAGATGTGAATAACAGAATTTATATTTGAATATAAATAAATCTCAAATATATAACATGACAAACAAACAGCTCAAACTGATTTGATCAGAAGAAACCAATTGTGGCATTGTTTTATGGGACACAACTAAAACAAGAATCGTATATCCACACTTTTGAAGAGTGGGTCCTCGGACTGATTTGATTATAGTGAAATAAAGTCTACGAATCTAGTTAATTGGGCAAAATGCCTAAAACACTATTTACTTGGTAAAAGTACAAATGCCACCAATCTGTTAGCCCTAGTTCATAGTGAAGCAAGTGGGCCCATGTCTAGCTAGGCTAGATGTGGATATGAATATTTCGTGACCTTTACGGATGTGGCATCGCATAATGGTTATGTGCTTCTTTTGAAGAACACAAATCGGAAACTTTTAAGTTTCGACACAAAATAGACAAACAGATCGGCTAAAGTATTAAATCGTCATAGTTAGACCATGATGAAAATACTTAAGCAATAAGTTCTAATATACTTGAAAGAGTATAGTATTCTTTCAATGAGGACTCCTCCCGGAACACGTCATTTTGACGGTGTGTCCGAACGGATAAACCGAATTTTGTTGGACATGATAAGATTAATCATGAGTCGCTCTGAACTACCATTTCCTTCAACGGATAAGCATAAATAGTGCAAGAAATTATTTTGAATAAGGTTCCACAATGATATGTTTGACAGATTTCATATTAGATATGAACAAGAAAGAAACCGGGTTTCTCATTCCTGATAATTTAGGAATGCTAGGCATATGTTTGGATGATACCAAACTAAAACCCAAATTAGATAAGTGCCAAATGTAGGTTATCCTAGGGATACCAAAGTATAGTACTTATACAACTCACAAGAGAACAATTAATTGTTGTTCACCACGCGGTTTTCCTAAGAGGAATACCGATATGCAGTGGTAAGTGGGAGGATAGTAAAACTCGATGAAAATCGGAGTAATACTATTCTAGGCACCGAATCTTAATGGAACATAAATAGTTCATCAAGGATGAAACTATTATCAGTAATCTTAGAATACACAAGAACCACGTATGTCGGAGAGATTCAGAAAACAACCTGGGGTATGGGTTTCTGATCTCACCTCATAAAAGATGTAAATCTTTTGAGGTATACCAACTGACTACGTATGAGGAAGTGATACTAGGTATCGACTCCCTAATCATGGTAAAGTGTCATGAATCCGAAATGGATTCCATGTATATCAACTATGTTTGGACACTAGTTGATGGACCGCAAGGCATTGTGCATATTGGTACTTTATAAGTCTTCGAGGAAGACATACATGGAAGGAAACATACCAACGTACTAAGCTAGGCTTGTAGCGGAAAGGTATCGTTATCAATACTGTGTTGATTATGATTCAACCTTTTACCTGTTGCCACGGTAAATCCATTTGGATAATGCTTGCTAATGCTGCATGTTTCATTTATGAAATATGTCAGCTGAATGGAAAAATCGCTTTCCTGAAAAGGAAACCTTTAGGAGGATGTTTACAACATCCAGTCGATTTTGTCGTACCAAAACTAGCAAACAAGGTTTGCGGGTTATTCGATCCATGTTTGGATTGAAGCAAGCATAGGTTCTTGGAATTTTCGTTTTGATGTAATCATAATGGAGTATGATTTAATTCAAAACGAAAATGATTCTTGTGTATATAAGAGGGTTAGTGGGAACGCACTAACAATGGTTGTCCTATAAATAATGATAATATGTCATTTCTTGGAAATGAAATTCCCATAATATAATCGGTGAAAGCTTGGCTTTCAATAAAAACTCTCAGAGAAACCGTACATTGAAAAATGTACGCGACCTGGTGTCTCATACGCTTTGAGCATATGGATTCACAAACAGGCCAATCCAAGTGATAGTCACTGGATTGATGATAAGAACATCCGTTAGTATCTTAGAGAACTAATGATGCTGTCTTAATCTGTGGAGAAGGAGAACTTGACGTGACTGGGATCACTGTAGCAAGTTTCCTAAACCGATAAAATGACTATAAGTCGCAAACGGTACTATACAGTTTGAATAACGGTACAGTGAGCTGGAAATCTTCCAAGCAAGATACTGTTACCTAATAAACAACAAATGCGGGTTATTGCTACAGCTGAGGCGGCAATAGAATCCATTTGGGTCGATAACAAATCTAATTAGATTAGATTTAATTCTGTTAGCAACTGAGCTAGACTTGAGCATAGGCTAAAGAATTAATGGTCTCATCAACGATCCAGATACATACTTCGATATTCATCTGATTCGTACGGATCATACATCGTGGCGATGTGATGATCGTATAAATCGCATCAGATGATAATCATGCAAATCCGTTGACGAAAGCCTTTTCTCAGCAGTTTGAGCCAACCGTATATAGTTTGGGTGTAAGACACTCGAGTGACTGGCTATATGCCAAGTGGGAGATTGTTGGACAATTATGACCCATAGCGTCACTATTTATACAGATCATGGTTTTGTTGTACAAATTAACTATGTGACAAAGGAGATTGCACTCTTATCATTTGTGATTAGATCACCTAGATGTATAAATGATGAGAGGTCCATATGATTTGTTCATGGATTGAGAATGATATGAGACAGTATCAGTCCACGAAGGATAAATCATTAAATATCCATAGTCAGAGTATTATCGAGATTGGACATCGATAAATACGTAAAAGACTAGTATTACACTTGTGCGCGTTGTGAGGGCACAACGACATAGTTCTCATATATTTGGGTATAGGATACTCATGCAAGTGTAATAGGAGGCTATGTTTTACCGATGGTACGTGAAACAGATTCGCTCTGGATAGACCCCCTCGAAATTCCATTGGTAGTATGACTATGTGTCTATGGAAGTCCGAAATCAGGGTAGGTGTATTTGGTCTTAACTTGAGACTTGCACCGCTAATACTTGCGACAATCAATATACTTTGGTTGCGGTCGTCCAGGGCTATAACAGGTTCTGTGTACGGTAATGCTGGGTATATTGAGAATCGTAGTGTGTTGGGTATGATGTCAAGATGGAAGTATCACTTCAGTCATATGGAGATGATGGTCACGTAGGATACGGTACTAGTACTCTTAAGTACTGCAGTCATCGGGATAAAATGACAAGGTCATGTTTATCCGATTATAGAGACTAGTTACCAGACATCCGACATGTGCTTCGTACGAGGCAGACACAATTCCAGCCCCAGGCCTTACACGTGATCATCCGATACTGGATCGAAATACACAATAGTACGTATACTATGCCTGATATAGATCATTTATTCCTGTAAGGATATTTCTTGAGAATTGGGTAGGCACGGCGCTTTGCTAGAAGCCAACCTTGTCTTGTAAATCGGTATAAACGTAGTACGAGGTACTTATGTGTTCGGATAGTCCGATGACCGAATTTACTGCCAACATATCCGGGGATCTCATGGGTCGCTTCCCAAAGATTCACCGATGACTTATGACTCGCACTCTAAATTAATCTGGGATTAATTAGAAGAGAGAGAAAATTAATCTGGGATTAATTGCGGAGATATTTTATCTGGGATAAAATATCAATTAAAGAGAGATAACGATTAATTTGGAATTAATCGGTTAAATTAATATATTCGATATATTAATCGAAATTGGATTTCAACGCGGAATTAAAATTAGATTTTAATTCGGGCGAACGAATTAATTTAGAATTAATTCGTTAGTGATGTGAATAGTGATTTCGCTAGGCGTAATCAATTAATTACGACGCAACGGAAAATTCGTTAATTTGGAATTAGTGAACCCGAGCCTGGGATTATTTGCGAGCACATTCGCATTTCAAATTCGAGTGCGGCACGCAAGTCAAATCAAGCGTCAAATCGCTAGTCGCATCTAGTGTCACATCATTCGTCAATCAAGTGATGGATGTCTTTCACTTTGAGTGATTTACGCCAGTCACTATTCACTGAGTGATGGATTGATGAAGTGATGTGTGTGGTTGGTGCCATTAAGGCTTGACTTTTTGAAAGCCAAATTCATGGTAAATGAATTTGAAATTCACATTTGGGTATTAGATACACAAATTTGAAGCCAACAACACACAACTCTCTCTTTCTTTCATCTCTTCTCTCACGCCCTTTAGGGGCTGCTTTTCCTCTGTTTTTGGCAGTCGACTGCCGTGAACCAAGGAAGAAATGGAAGCAAGAGTCATGATTTTGTGGCAAAATTGGGAGTGCTAGCACACTACGAAGTCATGCGAAGGTGATAGGGAAGTCCACCCATGAGCCGGGAATCATTTGACGAAGCTTGGAGCTTGACGAAGATGATCCAACAATGGCTGAAAAAACCAATGAGCTATGCAGTCCACTGCCGAGCAGAATGTGAAGTTTTGTTCGCCAAAGCGTCGCTCAACCAATCGATGTGAGTATTCCGCAACTTCTTTGATTTGTATTCGCACTTATTTCATTTTTGTTTAATGATCTTGGGACCTTAGCAAACACCAACAGGTATGTGTCTTGACTTTCATTCCTTTTACCTTTTCCGTTGTAACCGTTTACTGACCTTGATTTCTATTATTTGCAAGCCTGGGTGTATGTGTTCGAAATCAGTACTCCATTTCATGATCTCTAGGGAGGAGGTTATTTTTCCCCGCTTGTCCTACTGGGATGCATCCACTGTGATATCCTTCGAGTCCCATGATATAGAGGTGAATCGAGCCCGGTTGAATGGGCTCACTTGAGATATGGTAAGTCTTCAATTGTTCTGTTCTAACTTGGTTTCTGGTTTTGTCTTGACTAACTATGACTGCTTGCTTCATTTTCATCTCCATATTGACTTGGTCTAGTGGGGGGACCTCGGCCACTGACAAGTCTGATTCTGTGCGATCCTCCTTCCAGAAAAATGACCTGCGTATACTCCTCATTAGTACTAATCAACATATTTGGTACCTAGTTGAGCATGTATGGCTCTGACACTTTGGCCCCCAGGCTTCTCCCATTTCTATTTTTTTGGCCTTATGATCGAATGAGAGGACCTCACGGTGGCCTTGCATGGCTTTTCTGCCGACATTTTCCTTATTGATGGAGACTATTGGTAGTGTGTTTGCACTGCCCTCTTTGGGTTCTTTCCTCTGACCAAACCGCACATGGCAACGTAGGTATGCGTCATTGACTTCATCTATCTCAATTCATCTTTCGTATGTATTTATCTTATTGATGTGGTTTTCTGGTGTAGGTCTGTGGATGCCGCAAGGCACCTCGAGCATGCCAGGATTTTTGTTTATTTGTGTATTATTTTGAGTCTTCAAAGTAGTTCTGGAACACTGTCGAATTGAATTTGGGATCTCAGAATAAGACGATGTTGGAGAATAATAATTAGAGTATTGTAATATATGTTGGAATGTCATGAAGTGGAATTTAGTTGCATTAGATATTTTGAAATTCGAAAGAACTAGATATGCGATATTTATATATGGAGAAAGTTTACTTTTTCGATAATAAAAATAGCAAACAAACTCTGATTGAGGTGATTTGGAAACCATTTGACCCATTTTTCCGAGACGGATGACTTTCATATTGAATACTTTTCGAAATTCTCATCAGAAATACCTCGAAATTAGTAATTTATAATATTACTTTTACATTGGGGCCAAAGTGTAAATTTCGTGGGTCAATTCATAATTTTCGAAACATTATCTACAAAAGGGTGAAATTTTAGAAATTACAAAAAATGGCATAACCACATCAAAAATTTTGGGAAGAGAGAAACGGAGAACAACCAGCAGACGACATTCCGACCGCCTTCACTGGCGCATGCCACGACCATCAGAATACGCTCATCAAGATGTTTCCGATGGAGGGTGGTACGTCCTCTCACGCACCGTAGGTCTAGCCCACACGCATGGTGAATCCGTGACAGTAACTATTCTGATCCATTACTTCAATTCACGTATCGAACCACCCGCCCCAATCGAAGTCTTAGGAAAGCACTACAAGATGGGGGTTATGGTTTCTCCATTCCATGCTTGGTGGCAAGCAAAACGAGGTAAAAACTAACAGTTTGTGGAGTCATAGCTCGGCACATCCAAATGAAATTTCGACAGCACCAATGCGTTTATAGGGGCATTGGGTGTCCGTCTATGCTCTCAGAATCTTGGTAAGACCTTCTTGTAAAAATCTTATTATTTTAGTGAAGTTACTTTACATTTAGATACTTCCAGTATTTTTGTAGAGTTGTGTATTGATATGTATTGCATTGATTTTCTAGAATATGTTGAATATAAGTTATTGGTAGAATCCGAGCGAAACTTGAGCGAATTAGATTGATCCGACAAGTTAAACGAGTTTCTGGTAAAACTAGATTTTGCGCGTGCCTATGTTTTGATGAAAAAATAATATATATGAGTTAAGTATGATGATATGATAATGTGTAGATGGTTTCAAAAAATTTCGGAGGGTCCAAGATTTCCGTAGCGTTATCGAAAGCTTTTACAAAAGAATTTATGAAAATCTATCATTTATATATTTGAGATATTTAATTGATATAGAACAGTGTATAATATGTAATATGATTATTAGATGGGTTCCGAGTGAAACAGAAAAGACCCGAAAAAGTTTGGATTCATTAGCAACGTTTTCGGACATTTCGAAAGGTTTTCTAAATTTTAGTTGGAAACGTTATGTATATGTTATATTGGATATGTAATGAAATTGTAATCGTTGAAAAAGGACACGATTTGGATTTTTCGGGATGATTCGGAAGTTTGTATAGTTGAGTCAAGAATTATGAGTAACACTGATTTTGACCGCTTATTTCTGTTTATTTTAGCAGATTTGTCTCAGATCTGGAGTGTTCGTGAGACCAGGTATGTATTCCATGCGATGAACACTTGAAGTCCAGTTAATTGTTTGCATGATTGTTTCATTGGAGTTATATGTGTGTAGATATGTATCTATATTGAAATATGTATATTTTAAGATAACTAAACCACCAAGGGTTTGGGTTTGTTAAAGCCATGGGTTTGGGTGGTTTGGTTTAACCGCGCATAATCTTATGTTATGGATATAAATATACTTATATATGTATATGATATGGTGATATTCCGATGTACGAGTCATTTAACAATGCTTGATGACTATGAAATGTATTGTGTGATGTACCCTCCATGTGGGCTAATTGTCAACCGATGATGGATAAATATGTATTTTGTGATGTAACTGTCATGTAAATGCATGCCCTTGATTGTGTGTCTTTTAGAATAAGTGATCTGCATGTTATTTCTGAAAATTTTTGCCCAAAAAAATAAAATATTTTGACTCTAATTTTAATATGAAATGATTTCACTACAATGTATATTCTATATTTTATAGGTCTCTACCCATCTAACTATTATCGTTCTGTTACCCTCTATCGATATGGTCCTGTTTCGAACAATATTTGGTCAGTGCGCGTAATTCGGACATTGGACGCCTTTTACGATTTTTGTGATACTTGGGTTTTGAAATTTGATTTTGATCACAAAATATCAGTTTTACTATTGCTTTATATCTTGAAACTTTGATTTATGACTTTAAAAGTGTTTTAACAAAAGGATTTGGATATCACATTTTTTACTATATATGATGATGATAGGTTTCCACCTCGACGCTTGATTCCTGTTATTAAGTTTAATAATCGTTCATATGTTTCCGTCAAGGTGTTTGATGATATATTTTCGTCACGAAGTGTGATGACAGTTTAGTTTTTTAAAATCTCTGTGGCACTTGTTTTGGGGTCTTGACTATTATAAAATGATTGGCCCACTACCCTCCGTTCACATGGTCTTGTTTGAACATTGCCCAGTATTTACGTACGACTCGGGTAATGGTAGACTTGGCCACCGGTCCGGTTCGGTTCCGAAACGAAACCCAACCGAACTGTTCCCAGGTCTACACTTGTGGAATCAGAACTGAATCAAATAATTTCGGTTCGATTCCGATTCCACAATAATGTTGAGCCGGGAACCAGAACCGAACCAGACGGTTCAGGTTCCAAATTAATTTTCAACCTGTAATCGTGTATGGTTAGCATTTTCAACTGAGAAGCTAATATGATCATGGATGGGGTGAATGCATATGCGTGTCGCATACGGAAACTTTAGGGTGCCCTCTAACTTCCTACGATGAAAATGAAATGAGATGAAACTTGTTTCTGTCACGCGTCGAGACGCTAAGTCTGGCACATTGCGACGCCCATGCAAGGAAACCCTAGCAGAGAGTATTTCCAGTTTCATGTCGCGACTCGCTACTCAATCGTCGCGATGGCCTAAGTTCTAGATCCAAAACAGAGAGCATTCGAATGGTCGGCGTCGCGACGCCAGTCCATACGCGTCGCGACGCTAGCCTGATTTCAGGGCCAAATAATAATTCCCCATGGTCACTGCCCAAGGTTATTCTAACACTCCCACACTATAACCCTCACATGAGCACTTCTCTAACTATAATATATATAGAACACCATCCATCACAAAACATAATTTCCCAACACATCCATACAAAAATTAAACAAAGTTTATTTTGCCACCTTTGAACTTTCCATCATGACCAAACCAAATTCATATCTTAACACCAATCCAACATTTGAATAAATATCATTCAATAACAATGAAAACAATAATCACCCTCCCCCCTTTTATTTGATGAAATTCGGCCAACCCTTAAAGGGAAGAATAAATGACATCCCACATAATAATGCTTAATCCATGAGTATAAGATCATAAAATGCATGAATATGCTTAGTACACATTGAATTTAGGCTCAAATACAAAGGTGAGCAATGAGGGTTCAATAATGACAATTTGGAGCTTTTAATGTTTTAAGTCCAAAACTGAAATTAGAAGAGGGAAAAAACATTAGAACTCAATTTGCATGAGAAATAAGCTAGAGATCAATACTACTTGTTTCTAAACTTTCCTCCAAGATTCTATTCAAGCTTCCCCCACGTTCTTAACCAAAAATGAGGAGGATGGTGAACAGTGCAGGTTTTATAATGAGAAATGCCGATTTTTGTTTCAAAAGAGTGGTCCAAAACTTACCACATCACCAACTTCTAGATATTTTCGAAATTACTGTAGCTGCCGCGGAAATCTCAATTTTGACTTATTTCTGATTCGAATTTGGAAAACTATTAATCGTGAAAGTTATAGGTCTCGATCTTAGCATTCTGACGATATAAAGTTCAGAGATCGTATGAAAATATTACGGACCACATAATATGGTCCGTATGGATTTAAATCTTGGAATGAATTTCATATCGGAACTGCGAGGAATTTGCAGAACATCCAAAAGTTATTTCATGAGTGTATACGTGTTCGTACATGATTTATATCATGTATCATGCATCCCACAATGTATTTGTAGTCTAGATCACCGATTGTTATATTCATATACGTCTCGCCCCCTGTTATAAATTAAAATAATTGGATTCGATAACAAAGCTTTTGATTACATGATTTACTTATGTTTTGAATTTATGCCTTGTACGCCTTATGTGATGATACTCTAGGTCGATATAGGTGAGTACATCTGAAGAACCTTAGGTATATAAAGGATAAAGCATAATAAAAATTTGAAGGATTATTAGAAAGAGGATAAAAATAGTTTGCATAAAGGTCTTAAATTCCTTATTATATGATAGCTCATATATGTTTAATTGATAAATGTTAATATATGTTTGATTTGTATGTTTTTGTCATTCTTGGTATAAGCATGGCTACTCACTGAGATTCTAGCTCACACCAAACCAATTTGTTAATTTTGCAGGCTGACAACCAGATCGGTCAACCATTCAAGTTTTGAAAAGTCATGCTAGAGACGATGGATCACCCAGGCTACCGTCACCAGCTCTAGAGTATTGGGGATGTCATAAGAATCTAAGAATTATATTTTTTATGTTTTGTATCATATAATGTACATTGGTATGTGTATGTTTGTAAATAAAAATTTTGATTCACACGTATTATTGCGGGCATGGAGGCCGTGAGTATTGATATTGATAATTGATATGTTTTGGGTAGACCGGAGGTCTTTTATGCATATCTGATGTTCGTTACAGGTCGTTTTGATACTGGACTGCGTTGCAAGTTCTCCAATTTTTAGGGTGCATCATATCTATTTTATGTTAGGTTTGAGGCTCATGGAGATGGATTAAACATATATCATGTCGGTAATGTCATGTCTATGGCGGTGTGTTACAATTTGATAAATAAGTTATTTAATTAAATATATCTTTTAAAAAATTAATAATAAATTGTAAGTAGTATAATAAATTTTTTTAATAAATAATAGAGGCGCCATGTGGCGCATTAAATGAAATAAATTCTATACGTGATGCATTAAATAGAAAATTCTAACTTTTATATACACTAGAATGAGGTCCGTTTTTTGTACGAGTTCGGTAAAATTTAAATACTATTTTCTTATAATGATAAAATATTTGAAGAATAACTTAATTATGAATAGGATTAGTATCTTTTAAATTAAAAAAATTCATATGATGTGTTGAACAAAAATTTCTTATAATAATAAATTACTTGAGGAGGAATCCAATATAAATAGAATTTGTATCTTTTAAATAAAGAAAAATCATGGGGCTTATGTTAAGAAAAACTTCTATATTAGTCACATGTGATCGAATTCTAGAGGAGGTATTGGACTAAAATGAAATCAATTTAGATTTTGCTTACCCATATTTTTTTTTTTGAAGAAAATAAAGGAGAAATACAGAATATGTGATTTATGAATAAATCATATGTCCGATGATTTTTTTTTTCTTTTAAAAATAAAAATAGTATCTGATTTTCTTATTTTAAAAAAAAGGAAAATAATGTCAGAATTCCAAAGTCAGCAGAATTAGGTAGGGTTCAAAAAAGAAACAACTAGGTGCAGTGAATGCCAACCCTAAGACCTGAGACTACCTGTGGCCTTATAAATTGGGGGCACAAACTTATTCATAATTATTGGGAAAAAATCAATTTTTTATTTTATTTTATTTTATTTTAATTGTTTGGATTTAGTAGACTCAATTAGTGGTCCGAATTAATTGATATTTTTTTAATTATATATTAAATCTCTATCTGCTGACATATACATATATCATCATATTTCATACATTAAAAAATGATTATTTTTTTTTCAAAGAGTCATGTTCTCCTTGAACTATCTATTTCCACCAAACAAATTAATGTAAGTTTAATTTTCAATAACACAAGATAATGAGAAGTAGGAATTGTGGAAATAAGGCAATGTGTAGAAACCCTAAAGTCATTCAGGCTTGCCCACTCTTCATTACGTGGAATTGAAAATTGATTGTAACCACTCAAATCATCAAAAGATAATTATGAGCTTTTGTTGACAAATGATTAAACTAATTATTATGTTAAATTTCAAAATAATAATAATAATAATCCAACAATGTTGGATTTAAATTTCAAAATAATAATAATAAATCCAACAATGTTGGGTTGATGACCAAGTATGCAAGTCTTGAAAGCAAAAAGTCTGAGGATTTTGTAACCTATATTATCAAAGTCAATTGGGTATAGTCTTCTATTATTGGCTAGCAATTAAGCTTTATTCAAAATTAATATCCATGGGGGGCATCTAGAAGGGATAAGAAAATCTATATCATTCCTTAAATGTAGAGAATGAAATAGAATTTTAGTCTTCAACAATATTTTTTACTCTTATCTTACTTAATTTTCTGAGACCACTTTCCCTAGATTTAAGACTAATGTCTTACACATAAATCAATACTGTCATAAAAACCAACCAATTGACATTATATTATCTATAATATAGGAGAATTGATGGAGCAAATCCTCCCACATAAAACATTAAATTAAAAACAATGTCATTTTTCAGATAAATGAAGATGCTCTTACTCTCAAAATTGGTTTGCATAAACCACATGCATGTCCTATGGTTATACATTGCAAGTGGTGTCCTTTGGTTTTGCTGTCTTTAGGACCGAGTGTATTTAAACATTTTTTTATTGGCACTCGAGTTTGAATTATTAAAGAAAAAAAAACTCAAAGGTTGTGTTGAAGACGGTTAACACATCCGATTGATTGGAACCTAAAATTAAGATCTCAAATTTAAAGAAAATTTAAATTTTAAGTGTACTGATTTTTACATCTTTTTATTATTTATCGATAGATGTTGTTGGTTATATGTCTTAATCCAATAGAGGTAAATATGTAATTTCATATTATTCTATTGATTAATAAAATTGGCAGTTTATTTATAAGTATTGTTTATAATTAATTTTGATTGTTTGTAATATAAAGTCCTTATAATGACTATCAGAGGAATTAAATTAAGTTTAATTTATGCGATCCTGTCATTCTTAAACATTCTCGATCATAAGATTATCAACGCTAGGACATTGATGAATCTAATTTAAATCAGCATATGTTATGTATGCTTCCCTGGGAAGGAATGTAGCTTATCTCATAAGGTACTAGTGAATGTGTTCACTTAGTCTAACATATGGATACTTGTTGGAGAATAAGTACATCGAACTGACCTGCTTGAGAACTCATATAGAGTGTAATCTACATGTTTATGGGATTTCTCTTAGCTACGATAGTATGACTAATCCATAGACTTGAAGTCTCAATGGTGCCTTGTATGTGGATCATATATGCTTTGACATTACACATTCTTCGTCCATAGTGAGATAGTACATAGTGTTAAGATTGGGCCTTATAAAAAGCATACGGAGGTTGTGGATCAATAAATGATTCGCCGCTCTGGATAATATAGACTCGGTATCCCAAGAGACACAATTTGATATAAATGACAATATAAGTTCATGGCTATTGTGAGTCAAAGTTCTAATAATCATGATTTAATAGAGTAGATATTTTCCATATTCTAGAATCATTGACATGATATGTGTGAGGTGAAACGATTGAATCATATGGTAATCATATACAAAATAGATTTCACTAAACTTAGTATTCTTTCTCAATTGGGGGTCATGATACATTGCTCGATGTCGCCCTTGATATAAGGAAATTAATTTCTTAATTAAGGAGTTAATTAAGGATAAATTGATTAGATTAATTTATCTAAACTTATGAAGTCTATAATTATCTCCATTGCCAACATTAGAAAGAACTTAATGGGTCACACATTTTAAAGTATTGAGGAATTATGAACAAATTATATAGAATTAAGTTTTAAGACTTAAATGTTAAGTACTTAAACTTTTGGGGTAAATTCATAATTTAAGAAATTATGGATAAAAAATTGAAATCAAGAAATTTTAAGTTAATATGCAAATATTGAAATAAGATGTTGTTTCATAATTTTCAAAAGTGTAAGGCCATTTTGTAGTTTCTAGAAGTATAAGGCTGACATTAATTAAATAAAGTATTTGTGTTAAATTATTGTAACACCCTGATAATCCCGACGGCTACTAAGTTATAGAAGGTGTGATACATGATATAATCATGCTCAACCGCGTATATGTTCGTGAAATTACTTGGCGGACATTTGACAAGTCATTTGCAGTTTCGATACGGAATTCATTTTATGTACCAATCCGAATAGCCCTTAGTATTTAAGGTATAACGTTTTCATAATATCTCTGATTTTTATATTGTTGGAAAGCTAAGACCGAGACCAACAACTTTTGTGTTGGACGTTTGTCCAAATTCGAATCAGAAGTAGGTCGAAAATTGAGATTTTCATGGATGCTATAGTAATTTCGAGAATGACCTAGACTTAGGTGATGTGGCACCATCATAGCCACCCAATTTATAACAAAAATCAGCCCATTTACCTATAAAAATGACACTATTCCCTCTTCTTTCTCAAGCCAAAAAAGTGAGCTAGGGTAAGAGAGCTTTCAAAAAAATTTCCTCTTCCTCATGCAAACTTTGATGAAAGGGTGATGATTCTCAAGTTCCAAGCACACAAAACTTTTTGGCAGGAACCGTAATTTTCTTCGACGAAGTGAAGTAGCACCAGCTAGATCCTAAATTAGTGAGTGGACATTTTTCTTAAATTGATTTTACTAAATTTCTTCTGATTTGAAACTTACTTTTCAGCACATAGAGCGTTAGCAGAAATGATTTCCAGTTATTTTATGAATAAGAATGTTTTAGAAAATGTTGATTTTAAAAGTATGATTTTGATGATTTTTTGGAGGCATGGGGAAAAACGCACCTTAGAGGAAACATTCTGCATGGGTTCTATTTTTAGGAAATCATGATGCTTAACTCTTGGCATCGCAACGCGCGTGGGAGTCGCAACAACCAAACCCTAGCATCGTGACGCAGAACATTCATATGCTCATTGTCTCAGCTACTTGTGTGAGCGTCGCGATGCCCTCGGGCCAGTGTCGCGATGCGTGACCAGTTTTTCGAGAAAATAATTTTAGCCATTCCAGTTTCATCTTAGCATGTTAGAGGCCGCACTATGGGTTCATATCAGGGCATATACACACATTATGTTATGTTATAAGCATAATTCATGACTTGTATACTAATTAAGTTTATCAATTATAGATCATCGCGGGAGCCGCAATTTCCTTTGGCAAGCGAAATAGTACAACCAGGTTCCAAATCAGTGAGTGGACCCTTTTTCTCAAATTGATTTTACTTAATTGCTTTTGATGTAAGACTTACTTTTCAGTACATATGGTGTTAGCCGAAATGATTTCCAGCTATTTTTATGAATGAGCATGTTTTAGAAAGTTTTAATTTGAAAAGCATGATTTTATGGTTTTTAAAGGCATGGGGGAAAACCCACCTCAGATGTAACTTGGCACAGATACTGGAATTGACGGTTTCTAGAATTGACGGACATGACATATTATGGGACACAGGAATTGGACGACGCATGCTGTCCCGGGCTCGCGGCCTGGTTGGGAGTACGGAATAGTCCGGGGGACTAAACCGGAGAATAATGGAGTCGCCACCTGGTGTGAACCAGGAAAATGAGATTTAAGGCCGCACTCACCCCTCGCAAGGGAAGACCTCAAACCGTTGGGTTCAGAATGGTCCCTTACTTATGTCACTTGTAACGAAAGGATTTATGTAATAATTTAATCAAGTTTAAGTAACACTTATTTCCAAGAGTATCATGCTTCTAAATACATCAACAAGTTCATCTAAATTTACATGTAACTAATATCCGAATTGCATACAGCCTATTAGCATGTTATCTATGTCTCAATTTGCATACATAAAGATTAACATACGGCAAGCATACAAGTTAATAAACACATTATACTCAGACATGTGTGGAATACAGATGAACGACACCAACATAATTTTGCATAATGCATAGAAACAATCAGGTTCATCATATGAAGGAATAACTACTAGGGACAATTATGTGCGAAATCTGACGAAAATAACTCAGTTCAGTGGGCGCGTGTTCGTGTAGCATTCGAGAAAGCGTTCGAACAGAGCCTGACCTGATGCATGAAACACTAAGAAGATGTGTGCAAGTTCGCGTAGCGTTTGATAACGCGTTCGAACGGTAAACAGAAGGTTCGCGTTCGTATAGTGTTCGAGAATGCGTTCGAACGGAACCAGACCTGATGCATGATGAAACAAAGAAAGTGCGTGCGCGTTCGCGTAGCACTCGTAAACGTGTTCAAACGGTAAACAGAAGGTTCACGTTCGTATGGCGTTCAAGAACGCATTCGAACGGAACCAGACCTGATGCATGATGAAACTAAGAAAGTGCGTGCGCGTTCGCGTAGCTTTTGTAAACGCGTTCGGACGGTAAACAGAAGGTTCACGTTCATATAGCGTTCGAGAACGCGTTTGAACGGAACCAGACCTGATGCATGTAATATATTCATAGGCAAACAAATCCACAATGTGGGACCTCACGTATCTGATTGAACTCATCTCACACCCAACCGGATATACACCAACCAGCGCGGTGAAAAGTATCGTGGTAAAGGATTTTAACCCCTCTAAATAGGGGACATTTAATCCGACTCACTAAGCCCATGCGCTCGATCACATCATGCATACAAAGAATAAAGAAACAATAATACCAAACTTAGTATGCCCGATTGAACGTATCTTGCATTCAACCGAACACACATCAACCGGCGCGGCAAAGCATCGTGGTAAAGGGTTTTAACCCCTTCAAATAGGGGACCTTTCATCGCACTTACTAAGCCCATGCACTCGATTGAATCATGCATACAAAGAATAAAGAAACAATAATACCAAACTTAGTATGCCCGATTGAACGTATCTTGCATTCAACCGAACACACATCAACCGGCGCGGCAAAACATCGTGGTAAAAGGTTTTAACCCCTTCAAATAGGGGACCTTTCATCGCACTTACTAAGCCCATGCGCTCGATTGAATCATGCATAAATAAGCAACATGCAGAATTCAAGTGAAGAAAAATAAATAAATCAAAGCAACACAACACAAAAGAGGGTGCCGTTTACTCAAGCGGTACGTGGAGTTGTATCCCGAGTACAGATCATACTACCGTCCATTCAGAATCGGCTATGAAATTTATGTCCGGGTTTCCATCTGATATACCGCGAGAGTTGACACATCTCTCATTTTATTCCAAAGCCAAGGGCCACAACATGCATTTCAACATAACAATCATGCAAGCAATACTCAATAAATAATACAAATAAAACAGAAAATGAGTGTGGAAAATACCCTCAGGTCTAACCTTTTTTCCAACTTTCAGGCTTGCGTTTCACGGACGTCGGAAGGGTAAGGCTCCTCAACTTCTCCGGTTCACTGGTTTAGCGTCCTAGCTCACTGGTTTGTTGTTTTGCTTGCTGTTCGGTCTCCGTTCTGCTGCTGTTCGGCCTCTGTTTTGCTGCTCACTGTTCAGGTCACTTGTTTTGACATTTCAACGGACTGTTCCGAGTGTTTTTTGTGGGTTTTTAATGTAGTCTTGTGTGATTATTTTAAGGATTATGAATGCAGTTTTTATGTTACTGTTTTGAGCATTTTAGGGACTGTTTTAAGAGGATTTGGCTGCTGTTTTGGGGGTTTATTTTTGGTGATGTGTGGGGAGTTTATGGAGGTGGTTTTCAGTGGTGGTTAGGGGCTATATTGGTGGTTGTAATGGCTATTAAAATTCGGCAATGGAATGGAAGAAGGATAGTGGTATTCTCGGCCAAAGAAGGAGAGATGAAGAGAAGAGTTTTGTTTGTGCTTATTGCTATTGCCGTGAGTGGCTAGGGTTCTTGGTGTTGTGATTTTTGTGTAAGTCTTGTGTATGAGCTACGGGAGTGCATGTCTTGGTTAGGGGTTGTTTATATAGAGAAAGGTTAGGGCTACTCCTTGTCTCACAAGGAAGGGATTTTGGCATTAAAAGGAGGATTTGATTTGGTATTCAACAAGGAAAGGATTAGATTGAGGGGGGACAAATCTTGGCTAGATTAGGAATACAAAATATTTAATTTGTTATGATTGATTTTAATTAGACATGATATTTGTTAATTTTGGTATATAATATTTGATTTATCTTTATTAGGCATGCAATTTCTTTAATTTGTGTAAGTATTTTTATTATTTTGGTAGGTGATTATTTAGATTTTATTTGTTTTATTTAATTTGGTATATGACTTAATTAATTATTTTATTTAATTACATTATCTAATTAATATTTAATTTAATTTTCCATGTGTTTTAAATGTGTTTTATTAATTGGGATGTGTTTTATGTGCTTTGGGGTGCTAATTGGGCTGGGGTGCGAGGCTAGCAGCAAAACCAGAAATACCGACGCCGTTCGAACCCCCATTCGAACGCTACACGAACGCCCGCAATCTGCCTGACGTTCGAACGAAGTAACGAACGCAGTACTATCAAAGACAGTGAACTTGCGAAATGAATCTGATGACGTACTTATTCTGAATTTCCCCTTCCGACCTCCGTTTCCCGCAATATCCTTAACTAAAAAGGTAGTGCCTCCAACTGAGACTCATCATCGGGTTTCACATGCGAAAATGCAATGCCTACAGTCGCCCCCACTTTGATGGGACTTGTGCAGTGTGTAACTTTGAACAATCCTATCAAAGTTATGCAATGCATTTTCACTAACCTGGCTCGGCTGCTGCCTCGAGCTGAGTTGGTGCTGCAGTGGACCTCGATCCTGGGACGCATCCCAATAACTGCAACCGAAAAGGGGGCACCTCGACCCAACACCGTTGACAATAGGGACCTCGCCCTCGAACTGATGATGTAGTGGGCACCTCGACCCAAGGCACCTCGACCCGGAACTACAACTGACAACGGGGGCACCTCGACCCAACACCGCTGACAATAGGGACCTCGCCCTCGAACTGATGATGTAGTGGGCACCTCGACCCTGGGCACCTCAACCGAAACTACAACTGATAACGGGGGCACCTCGACCCTGGGCACCTCGACCCAACACCGCTGACAATAGGGACCTCGCCCTCGAACTGATGATGTAGTGGGCACCTCGACCCAGAACTACAACTGACAACGGGGGCACCTCGACCCTGGGCACCTCGACCCAACACCGCTGACAATAGGGGCCTCACCCTCGAGCTGATATGGGCCTCGCCCCCAAGCCGACATGATATGGGCCTCGCCCCCATGCTGATATGGGCCTCGCCCCTTGGGACTCATCCCCAAAAACTGAAATCGCGCTGACGCTGCTTGGTTCATTTCCGCCGCTTTCTCCTTTCTTCGAACCTGCGAACACAAAACAGAAAAACAAACACGAAGAGAATGTAATGTTACGTGTATGCATGAATGATTTTCTTATTCGTTGGGTTAGGTCTTCTGCCAATTCCCGTGGTGACTGCTTGGTCTTCTCTCCCTTACGCAAAGTATTGCTTCAATCTGTCTACGTTGATCGGCTCGGAGAACTCGTTCCCCTCCAGGTCTGATAGCTTCACTGCTCCATTTCCCATTACTTTCTGCACTATGTAAGGTCCTTCCCAGTTAGGTCTGAACTTTCCTCTTGGATCTGTCGTCGACGGACTTGATTGTTTAAGTACCAAATCACCCTTTCTGATTTTGGTGGGGCGTACTTTCTTGTTGAATGCTCGGGCTAGTCTCTTCTGATACAACTGCATGTGATACAAAGACTTCGTTCTCTTCTCATCCAATAGTGCTAACTGGTCAAACCTCTGTGCGGCCCACTCATGTTCTGGTAATTCTGCCTCTGCTAGTACCCTCATGGACTGTATTTCCACTTCTACTGGCAATACTGCTTCCATTCCATAGACCAAAGAGTAAGGGTGGCCCGTTGCTGTTATTACTGATGTTCTGTACCCCCACAAAGCATACGGTAATTTCTCGACCCAATCTCTGTAATTTTCTGTCATCTTGGCTAAAATTGTCTTTATAGTCTTGTTTGCTGCCTCAACTGCCCCATTTGCCTGCGGCCTATACGGTGATGACTTGTGGTGGCCTATCCCGTACCTCTGTAACATTGCATTCGTCTCTCCTTGAAACTGAACCCCGTTGTCTGTCACTACATGATACGGCATACCATACCGACAAATGAGGTTCCGAGCTATAAACTTTGCCATCTGTTTTGCTGTAACATTACCGAATGATTCGGCTTCCACCCACTTCGAGAAGTAATCCACTGCCACTACTATGAAGCGATGCCCATTCGATGCATTCGGTCGAATTTCCCCAATCATATCAATCCCCCATGCTGAGAAAGGCCACGGCTCTGAAAACCCGTGCAACTCTGTGTGCGGCAAGTGATTCAAATAACCATGTGCTTGACAGTCATGACAGTGTTTCACCATCTTCGCGCAGTCTGTTTCAATGGTTGACCAATAAAAACCTTGTCTCACTATCTTGCGGGACAGATTCAACCCGTTCATCTGCGGACCACATACCCCGGCATGTATTTCTTCCATTACATGTTGAGCTTCTTCTTTTCTCAAACACTTCAACTGAATACCGTTTGCTTGCCTCTTGTACAGTTCCCCTTTCAAAGTCACATACTGGGAAGCTAACTTCTGAATGGCTATTCTGTCTTTTCTGTCTGCCCCTTCCGGGAATTCACCATGTTCCAGATACCTCTGAATGTCATAATACCAAGGTTTACCGTCGTCGACCTCAACTCCCATAATTCTTTCTATCTCATAAACAGGTCTACTTGCTGTTGTCAGTATCAACAGTCTCATCACTAATTTTTGGATTTTCCCAAGTTGCTGCGAGTGTAGCCAATGCATCTGCCATCTGATTCTCTTCTCTCGGTAATTACTGAAACTTACACTCGGGGATAACCTGTGCCAGCTTTCTGAGGTGAAAGAGGTAAGGTTTCAACCGTTCTTCTTTCAATTCCCATTCTCCTCGCATCCGCTGGACCACCAACATAGAGTCTCCGTAGACTTCCACACTCCCGGCCTTCAAGGCTATTAATGCTGTCAAACCAAAAGCACATGCTTCATACTCGTCCATGTTATTAGTCACTCTGAATGTCAACCTCTTGGCCAAAGGTAAAGTCTCTCCCTCGGGGGTCACTATCACGATCCCAATTCCGGCTCCCTTGTAATTCACTGCTCCGTCAAAATGCATCTTCCATCTCTGAACCGTTATTGCTTGGATCTATTCGTCTGGAAATTCAAACTTATACTGATCCCCCTCAACAGGTTGCAATGCCAGAAACTCTGCTACTGCTCGCCCTTTGATCACTTTGGAGGGGAGATACTCAATGTCAAACTCTGTCAGCAATACCAACCATCTGCCCAATTTTCCTACTAGTGAAGGCACCGAATGAAGATACTTCAGAGGATTCTCCTTTGCCACTACCTGGATCTTGTATGACTGGAAGTAATGTCACAACTTTCTGGAAGCCCATACGGGAGCATCTTCTTACTCAGATAATAGACTGCATGTTCTACCACTGTCTCATCAGCCTGTACCATCATTACCCCCAGTGCTTCTGATTCTATAGCCAAATACAATATCAAAGGTCTGCCCGGTCTCGGAGGTTTCAATACAGGAGGCTTTACCAAGTACTCTCTGATTTTGTCGAAGGCTGTATGACACTATTCATTCCATCTCACTGGCTGATATTTTCTCAACAGTTTGAAGATAGGCTCACATACTGATGTCAACTTGGCGATGAACCAACTGATGTACTGAATCTTTCCAAGAATGCTCTGACTTTCTTTTTGTCTTCGGTGCAGGAATTTCTGTGATTACCTTGATCTTCTCGGAGTCTACCTCTATTCCGCCCATTCCCACTATATGACCAAGCAATTTCCCTGATGTCACCCCCACACACATTTTCTTGGGATTAAGCCGCATGTTGTATCTGTCAACTCTCTGAAGGAACCTTTCCACTGCTTCAATATGCCCAACTCTTGTCTCTGATTTCACCATCATGTCATCCACATACACCTCAATCTCTTTGTGAATCAAGTCATGGAAAAGTGTAGTGGCCATCCGTTGATAAGTAGCTCATGCATTCTTGAGCCCAAACGGCATTACCTTGTAACAATAAGTACCCCACTCAGTAACAAATGCAGTCTTGTGTTTGTCTTCTTCATCCATGAGAACCTGATTGTAACTTGAAAATCCATCTGCAAATGAATACATAGTAGATAAAGCCACACTATCAACCAGAACATCTATATGTGGTAGAGGAAAATCATCTTTCAGACAAGCCTTGTTGAGATCTCTGTAGTCTACACACATTTTGACTTTCCCATCTTTCTTCGGCACCGGTACTATGTTAGCCAACCACTCAGGATACTTTACTACTTCCAGGAACCCCACATCTATCTGTTTCTTAACCTTCTCTCTGACTTTCTCAGCCCATTCTGGTCTTATCCGTCGGAGTTTCTGTTTTACTGGCTTCATATTTGGATAAGTTGGTATTGTGTGCTGGGAAATGTTTCTGTCTACCCCAGACATGTCCTCATAGGACCAAGCAAACACTTTGGCATATCTGACCAACACTTCTTCTAGTTTCTCCCTCTCTTCGGAGGTTACTTCACTGCAATCAGAATTTCCTTGGGGTTCTCAAGTGTACCCAAGTTAAATGCGGTATTTTGGCTGAACTGATGTCAAATATGCTTGATTCGTGCAGAGTAAATGGAATGACTCAGGCAAGTAAGCAAAATAAATGTCTTTATTATTGGATAATGCGGAAGTACATTCAAACAAATCAGGAAGGTAAATGTCTTCATCATCTATAGACACTTCTTCCTCTGCAATCAGATCTTCCTCAGGCTTTTCGTCCTCTCCCAGAGTCAGGCTCTCTAACTTCATCAGTTCTTCCTCCCAATTCTCTTCTCCTTTCTTCACAATCTTCAACTATCATCTTCTTCCCCAACATATCCTGGAAGATCTCAAAACCCAGGTACCACAATTCCATTAACTTCCACAGGTTCAGGCTCCCCTTGATATCCTGAAGCTTTCACAAAACATTTCATCAGTTTCAGGCCCTTTTTCTTGACCTTTGGCTTTTCTTCATCAGACTTGTACCCCAAAACCTTCTGAGTAGTCTGTCCTCTGAAATCTGGTAATTTTGAACCTTTACCGGCTCAAACTTCATTTTCTCCATAATCCTAGCCACCCTAGGATCCACCCACTCCTCAAAAGTAGCTGACACCTGAAACCTCGTGAAAGGTTGTATCTCCAAGGCAGCCACAACATTATCTAACTCAGCCGGATAGTAACAACTTCTCCCTCATACGGGAACTTGATCATCTGATGTAAAGTGGAAGGCACGCCCCCAAGTTTGTGAACCAAGGCCTTCCCAACAATAAGGCGAAAGTAGCCGGATGTCCAGTACTGTGACCTCAACCTCATCTTCAATCGGTCCTACCTTGACCATAGCCACAAAGGTACCCTCAACTCTCTTTTTACTGTCATCATAAGCCTTAATAGTCATACTGGAGGGGTCCAAGTCTGTTGCTTTTATACCTAATCTTGCCAGAATTTTCAGTGGGCACACATTGATGGACGAACCGTCATCCACCATCACACATGAAGTTCTCTTGCCCCTCACTTCGGCCTAATAAATAGAGGCCTATTATGATCCTTCCCTCCGCCGGGAGTTCATCCTCAGAAAAAGATATCTGCAAAGCTTCTTTCTGAACGGACCCAACAAACATTGCAGGGTTGGCGTCTTCCGGTACCACAATCTTGCTCAAGGCCTCAACCATAGCCTGCTTATGCTCTCGAGATGCACATAACAGTTCCCAGATACTCACTTGTGCTCTAGTCTTCCTCAATTGCCTCAGCACTATATCCCCCTCAGTATTTTCTGCAGTCTCAACCACTTCTCTACCATTCGTCAAAACTTCCTTACCCTTTTCTGACACATCATTGTAAAAATGACCGCTGCGCGTCATTCCCCTTACTTCTTCCTCATCACTGCTAGAGAAATCAAGCCAAAAGTTTTTCCCCTGCTCAATCTCATCTTCACTAGTACTATCCCAGATTCCCAGGCAAAAGGCTTGAGGGTGAAAGGATTTTAGGACAATGTCTTCAGGGAGGCCAGAATTGATCATATAGGCTGGTGGTGGTACGGCACGGTAATTGGGTAAGAGATTTCTGTGTGTGTCAGGCTGTTCTGTTTCTGGGTCAGGTATTTCTTGGAATCTATCAGGTCTTGGATTTCATGGCGGAGTCGGGCGCAGTTGTCGGTGTCATGGCCCTTTTGTTGGTGAAAGTGACAGTAAAGGCTTAGGTTATAATGTGATGGTAGGGGATTGGGTAATGGTTTGGCTTCCAAGGGTTTTAAGAGCCCTTGCCTCTTCAATTTCTCTAGCACCGTGGACAGGGACCTTCCCAAGTTGGAAAATCTTCGGTTCCGGATAGCGCCAATCTCAGCAGAAACGGGCTTTGTTCCTGATGTTCCCCCAATGGGCCTCCTGTTCAGACCATAGAATTTTCTGTTTTCCGCCTCTTCGTCTTCAATGTCCATGACAGTCTCCCTCAACTGCCGAAAGTCTGTAATCATGGAGGTCATCCTCCTCAACTTGCTGTAAATGGAGGGCTGTGCCCTTGATAATCATTTTAATCTGGTCCTCCTCCGAGGGCCTAGTCTGCATCTTCAACAACTGACCCCTCCACTGATCCACATACTCTTTAAAACTCTCCTCCGCTTTCTGCTTAACATTCTCCAGATCACGGAGTGACATATCGATCTCTAGGTCAGTGACATACTGCTTCAGGAAGGCATCCGCCAACTCCCTCCAATCTTTCTTCACTTTTCTCCAAACTGTGGTACCACACCACGGGAGCTCCCTCGAGCGACATTCCAAACATTTTCTGCACTTGGCGCTGAGACAGGCCAACTGAACTCATGACTGATACAAACTGTCGGAGATGCACCCTTGGATCCCCATTCCCGTTAAACTTAGCCATATCAGGCATCTTGAACTGTGCCGGCAACTGTTCCTCGAAAGTGAGTGTGTCATAATCCAGCAAATCCTCATTCTTACCCCTCATCTTGCGGGTAACCGACTCAACCTGATACCGAAGTTTCTGTAACTCTGCCTGAGACCCAGATACTCTGCCTGCTGCATACTCTGACATATCATCATCAAAAGTGGGGATATCATCCCCCAACCCATTCGGAGGCTCCTCACGCCTCACATTCTCAGAAATTCCCCCAGCACGGGGCACAGCCATACCAGCCACAACAGTAGTCAAAGCTTGCAACTGTTCAGTGACCTTGGCGAGACTGTTCTCTAACTGATCCATACGGGATACCTCATTACCAGATTCACTCATGACTGTTACTGTTCTTTTAATGAGCCTTGTCCCTTCTCTAACCCAAACGGTATCTATGATGTCTTTTTGAGACATAGAGGGTGTTAACATGATGTATGCATGAGGTGCAGGTAACATATATAACATACTCAATTAAAATTTAAAATTTTCAAACAAATCAGACCGTTATCATTTTAGAAGCTTTCGGGCTAATTGTTATAGGAGTGAACTCATCCCAGTTTAAATGGCCCAATGAGTTCACATCTCATGACAAAGAGCCCGACTAAATCCAAATGGTAACGTTCCGGACACAAGCACAAAGCGGCCCATCAACACTTAGAAGTCTTTGGCCCAACCGTCATAAAATACGTTCTTGTCCTAGTTTAAATGGCCCAACAAGCCCATATCTCATGACGAATGGTCCAAATGGATTCAAACGACGATGTTCCCACACACAAGCATAAAAGATAATGCAAACATAAAGTAATAATTTCTACGGAATGGCCCATCAACATTTCAGAAGCTTTGGGCCCAATGGTCATAAGGTACAAACTCGCCCCAGTTTAAATGGCCCAGTAAGTCCGCATTTCTGATAATGGTCCAACTACATCCAAATGAGGATGATCCACTAGCACATACTCAAGGAAATAATTGTTACTTTAACCATACAAACCCGGTCTATAGGTGGGTTCGCATGAGTATAGACAAAGGCTCTCGTCGGCGAATGATGGCCCACAACTAGGTCTCCCAAATCAAGGGTTCGAGCAACCAAGTGAGCGCACCCTTTTTTATACACTAAGGTACGTGCCAATGAGCTATGGTGTGTGACGGACTGTCAAATGGATTTCTCATTGTAGATTCCCCAGAGGGAAGGTGGAACGAGGCTCACTTAAATACCCAAGCCTCTTAGGCTCTTATCGCTTGGTGTTAGGAACAAACAACGAGTCCTCCAAATTAGTCCATCACAATAGGCTACGAGTAGATGGCCATATAGGTGCATTCACAGCTTTTCCTTCTAGAAAGGTAGTGAATGAAGGAAGACACCAAACCATTACCTAGCCTTAAAATGCCTTTGATTAAACCCCCATTTTATCCACTATAGACACGGTCAATTAAAACATAAATCCAAACATTACAAGAAAATATTCGGGACCGATTCTCTATCCCCAGTGGAGTCGCCAGACTGTGGGACACAGGAACTGGACGACGCATGCTGTCCCAGGCTCGCGACCTGGTTGGGAGTACGGAATAGTCCGGGGGACTAAACCGGAGAATAATGGAGTCACCACCTGGTGTGAACCAGGAAAATGAGATTTAAGGCCGCACTCACCCCTCGCAAGGGAAGACCTCAAACCGTTGGGTTCAGAATGGTCCCTTACTTATGTCACTTGTAATGAAAGGATTTATGTAATATTTTAATCAAGTTTAAGTAACACTTATTTCCAAGAATATCATGCTTCTAAATACATCAACAAGTTCATCTAAATTTACATGTAACACATATCCGAATTTGCAAACAGCCTATTAGCATGTAATCTATGTCTCAATTTGCATACATAAAGATTAACATACGGCAAGCATACAAGTTAATAAACACATTATACTCATACATGTGGGGAATACAGATGAACGACACCTACACAATTTTGCATAATGTATAGAAACAATCAGGTTCATCATACGAAGGAATAGCTACTAGGGACAATTATGTACGAAATCTGACGAAAATAACTCAGTTCAGTGGGCGCGCGTTCGTGTAGCGTTCGAGAACACTTTCGAACGGAGCCTGACCTGATGCATGAAACACTAAGAAGATGTGTGCACGTTCGCGTAGCGTTTGATAATGCGTTCGAACGGTAAATAGAAGGTTCACATTCGTATAGCGTTCGAGAACGCATTCGAACGGAACCAAACCTGATGCATGATGAAACTAAGAAAGTGCGTGCGCGTTCGTGTAGCGTTCGTAAACGTGTTCGAATGGTAAACAGAAAGTTCGCGTTCGTATGGCGTTCGAGAACGCGTTCAAAAAGAACCAAACCTGATGCATGATGATACTAAGAAAGTGCGTGCGCGTTCGCGTAGCGTTTATAAACGCATTCGAACAGTAAACAGAAGGTTCACGTTCGTATAACATTCGAGAATGCGTTCGAACGGAACCAGACCTAATGCATGCAATACATTCATAGGCAAACAAATCCACAATGTGGGACCTCAGGTATCCGATTGAACTCATCTCACACCCAACCGGACATACACCAACTGGCGCGGCGAAGCATCGTGGTAAAGGATTTTAACCCCTCCAAATAGGGGACCTTTAATCCGACTCACTAAGCCCATACGCTTGATCGCATCATGCATACAAAGAATAAAGAAACAATAATACCAAACTTAGTATGCCCGATTGAACGTATCTTGCATTCAACCGAACACACATCAACCGGCGCGGCAAAGCATCGTGGTAAAGGGTTTTAACCCCTTCAAATAGGGGACCTTTCATCGCACTTACTAAGCCCATGCGCTCGATTGAATCATATTTACAAAGACTAAAGAAACAATAATACCAAACTTAGTATGCCCGATTGAACGTATCTTGCAGTCAACCGAACACACATCAACCAGCGCGTCCAAGCATCGTGGTAAAGGGTTTTAACCCCTTCAAATAGGGGACCTTTCATCGCACTTACTAAGCCCATGCGCTCGATTGAATCATGCATAAATAAGCAACATGCAGAATTCAAGTGACGAAAAATAAATAAATCAAAGCAACACAACACAAAAGAGGGTGCCGTTTACTCAAGCGGTACGTGGAGTTGTATCCCGAGTACAGATTATACTACCGTCCATTCGGAATCGGCTATGAAATTTATGTCTGGGTTTCCATCCGATATACCGCGAGAGTTGACACATCTCTCATTTTATTCCAAAGCCACAACATACAACATCTCATAATTCATGCATATTTATCTACTCAAGGGCCACAACATGCATTTCAACATAACAATCATGCAATCAATACTCAATACCCTCAGGTCTAACCTTTTTGCCAACTTTCAGGCTTGCGTTTCACGGACGTCGGAAGGGTAAGGCTCCTCAACTTCTCCGGTTCACTGGTTTAGCGTCCTAGCTCACTGTTTTGCTATTTTTCTTGCTGTTCGGACTCCGTTCTGCTGCTGTTCGGCCTCTGTTTTGCTGCTCACTGTTCAAGTCGCTTGTTTGATGTTTCGACGGACTGTTCCGAGTGTTTTTTGTTGGTTTTTAATGTAGTATTGTGTGATTATTTTAAGGATTATGAATACAGTTTTTATGTTACTGTTTTGAGGATTTTAGGGACTGTTTTAAGAGGATTTGGCTGCTGTTTTGGGGGTGTATTTTCGGTCATGTGTGGGGAGTTTATGGAGGTGGTTTTCAGTGGTGGTTAGGGGATGTATTGGTGGTTGTAATGGCTGTTAAAATTCGGCAATGGAGGGGATGGAGGATAATGGTTTTCTCGGCCAAAGAAGGAGGGATGAAGAGAAGAGTTTTGTTTGTGCTTCTTGCTATTGCTGTGAGTGGCTAGGGTTCTTGGTGTTGTGATTTTCGTGTAAGTCTTGTGTATGAGCTACGGGAGTGCATGTCTTGGTTAGGGGTTGTTTATATAGAGAAAGGTTAGGGCTACTCCTTGTCTCACAAGGAAGGGATTTTGGCATTAAAAGGAGGATTTGATTTGGTATTCAACAAGGAAAGGATTAGATTGAGGGGGGACAAATCTTGGCTAGATTAGGAATACAAAATATTTAATTTGTTATGATTGATTTTAATTAGGCATGATATTTCTTAAGTTTGGTATATAATATTTGATTTATCTTTATTAGGCATGCAATTTCTTTAATTTGTGTAAGTATTTTTATTATTTGCTAGGTAATTATTTAGATTTTATTTGTTTTATTTAATTTGGTATATGACTTAATTAATTATTTTATTTAATTACATTATCTAATTAATATTTAATTTAATTTCCCATGTGTTTTAAATGTGTTTTATTAATTGGGATGTGTTTTATGGGCTTTGGGGTGCTAATTGGGCTGGGGTACGAGGCTAGCAGCAAAACCAGAAATATCGACGCCGTTCAAACGCCCATTCGAACGCTACACGAACGCCCGCAATCTGCCTGACGTTCGAACGAAGTAACGAACGCAGCACTAACAAAGACAGTGAACTTGCGAAATGAATCTGATGAGGTACTTATTCTGAATTTCCCCTTCCGACCTCCATTTCCCGCAATATCCTTAACTAAAAAGGTAGTGCCTCCAACTGAGACTCATCATCGGGTTTCACATGCGGAAATGCAATGCCTACACATATGCACATGTAGAGCAGGACTAGGGGGACGATGATACGTAACTCCCATAGATCTGAGATTTCAAGGCTAGTGAGACGGCGATATGTAACACCCCAATGGCATGGATTTGCATAACTGACTTTAGTTCAGTGGTTTGGGAGACGGTGATACGTAACGCCCCAAGACCACTAGTTTAGGCATATGAGGGGACGGCGATACATGATGCCCTCATACGTTAGGTTTTATACAGATACTCAGACACATGGTTTTCAAAATAATGGTTTTATAGAAGAGCTTTCACAAGAAACCGTTTTATAAGAAAATTAGAGTTTTACAGAAATAAAGATTTCCAGAAAGTTACACAGAGAGGGAACTGATTTTCAAAAGAGAAGGAGTTTTCAGAAAAGACAGCTTTCTTGAAAGGTTTCAGTTTTATAACAATAAATTTTAAGTATTTCAGTTTTCATTTTAAATCATCCACTCAATAGGTCATTCAAACGATCTAACCCCTCACTCTTAGTGTTTCTATTTTGCAGGTTACTCGGAGGATGAGCTCAAAAGGATGGATATTGATGGCAGTTACTAGGGTGTTGAGTCCACCAGGTCAAGTCAAATACAAAGTTCAGTCAAAGTCTGAGTAAATTCATGCATCAGATGTATGCTTAGTAAAGTTTGTAAAGTACTTATGTGTTGGTGTTAGCTTAAGGGTGTGGGGATTGATTGGGTATTTTATTGAAGAGTTGGTGCTAGGCTCTAAAATCGGGCTAGCGTCGCGACGCTGAACACCCAACGTCACGACGCGTATCAAAAAAAGGCTCTATGATTAGGTTCTGATCGTGTGGGCATCGCGATGCTCAACATCTAGCGTTGCGATACGTAACAAATAGAGGCTCTGCCTCAGGTCTGATCTTGTAGGCGTCGCGAAGCGCCACACTTGGAGTCGCAACGCGAGACAGAAAAGTTTCATATCATTTCAGTTTCAACTTAGGATGTTAAAGACCACTCTAAGGGTTTCGTATCATCTCATATACATGTATTATGACATGTCACAAGCATAATACATAATGTGGTGATTATAGATTAGTTGAATTAAGAAACTTACTTTAGTTCTGAAGCTTGTTCCATGACTTATATTCTAACCAAGTTTACCAATTATAGATCATCGGCAGGAACCATAATTTTCTTCAATGAACGAAAGAAGTGTCAGCCAGATTCTAAATATGTGAGTGGATTCTTTTCTCTTTGAAATTGATATTCACTTATTTGATTTTGAATTGAGACATATTTTTAAGCATATAGAGCGCTAGCCAAGTTGATTTTCAGTTATTTCATGATTAAGAATGTTTGAGAAATTTTGATTTTTTAAAAAAGTATGATTTCCGTATGATTTTGAGATTTGGGGAAAAACCCAATCTAGAGATTTCTGGAATTGACAGACATAGATTTGATTTTTGGAGGCATCGGGGAAAACCCACATCAGATGTAACTTATGGAATTGACGGATATAACATGTGCATATGTAAAGCAGGATTTGAGAGACGGCGATACGTAACGCCCTTAGATCCTATATTCATAGATAGGGGATGATAAGACGTAACGCCCCTAGACCCTAGGTTCAGGGGCATGATGTAGCATGAATCAGCACACATAGCTCTAATTCAGTGGCTTGGGGGACGGCGAGACGCAACACCCTAAGACCACTAGTTTAGGCGTATGAGGGGACGGTTATATGTAATACCCTCATGCGTTAGATTTTCAGAGGTAGATTTTCAGTAACAGATTTTTCAGAGACTGATTTTCAGAGATATGATTTTCAGAAATGATAAGTTTTATGAAAGAGTTTTCAAGAGAATTGAGTTTTACAAACATGAAGAATTTCCAGAGAAGTTTCACAGAAAGAGATTTTTTTTTCAGATGAGAAAGAGTTTTCATAAATATTTTTGAATTCAGAACAATGGATATTTTATTAAGTATTTTAGTTCCATGTGAAATTATCCACTCACTAGATCGTTCAAACGATCTAACCCCCCACTCCTAGTGCCTCTGTTTTACCGGTTAGCCGGAGGACGAGCTCAAGAGGACGAATATTGATGGCACTCACTAGGGTTTTTGAGTCCACCAGGTCCAGCCAGAAATATAATTCAGTCAGAGTCAAAGTAAAGTCTTGTATCAGACATTTGTATAGTAATGTTTGTGTGTGTAAAAGTTAAAAAGTGTCCATGACAGGATTATATGGTGTAATGCATTAAGTAAACAATTATAAGCATTAGAGTACACTTCATGTTGTTGATTTAGGAAATGGTCTCATGTATGAGTTTACATTTGAGATATAGTTGTTGTGTTGATCATAGTCAGAGAGTTAGAGGCTCAGGAAGTAAGGACATCCTAATCCATGCCGATAGCATCCTCGAGAGGGGGATGTTATAATGTGTATCTTTAAATAAGGTGGGCCAATAAAATCCATACTGCAAGATTTTTACAACGATTTTTTTTAGACGAGAAGTGACCTCCAAATGCTTTTGAATGACAAAATTGAATAATACCACTTATCTCATTGTCCGATATGTATCGTCGAAAAATATGATTACGAAAATACTTGATCAAATATGGATCGTCCCAGTAAAATCTTTTGACTTCGGTCAAAAATTTCTTTTTGTCTTGACGCCTTCAGTCTGGAGGTATTTTTCATGTTGTAAGAAAATTGTCAATATTAGCATACCAAGGCATTGTATTTACAGAAAATAAAAATTCATAAGGAAAAAAGTCATTGATAAGAGTTGTGTCATTTGATGAATCATTTGTGAGTCTCGATAAATAATCTACAACCATATTTTCTACTCCTTTATTGTCCTTGATTGTGAGATTGAATTCTTGCAGTAACAAAATCCACTATAGTAATCTTGGTTTTGTATCCTATTTAGACATCAAATATCTAATAGCAGCATGATCAGAATAAACAATGGTTGATGAACCAATTAAATATGATCGAAATTTGTCCAATACAAATATTGCAGTAAGTAGTTATTTTTCTGTGGTAGTGTAATTCATTTATGCACTGTTTAAAGTTCTACTTGCGTAAAAAATTACATATTTCTTACCTTCATTTCTTTTTCCTAATACAACGCCAACTGCATTATCACTGGTATCACACATTAGCTCAAAAGGAAAAACCAATCAGAGGAGTGCATGATAGAAGCAAAAGTTAAAAGACTGATAATATTTTCAAATGATTTTTGACATTATTCTGTCCATTCAAATGTTGTATCTTTCAATAAGAGGTAACACAATTGTCTGGATATGATACCAAAGTTTTTAATGAACCTCATATAAAATTCCACATGTCTTAAGAAGAAACAGATTTCCCTGACTATTTTTTACGGTGGAAATTTATAGATCACCTCTATTTTTGCCTTGTTAACCTCAATACTCTTAAATCACACAACGTGACCCAAAACAATTATTGAATCAGTCATGAAATGGAATTTTTCCCAATTTAACACAACTCATTTTTTCAAAATATTTTTCATATTATTCAAGAAATTATCAAATGAGTTCCCAAAAATAGTTATATTATCCATAAAACCCTTTAAACATTGTTCAACCATGTCACAAAATATGCTTAACATACATCGTTGGAATATTGTTGGTGCATTACAAAGTCCAAATGAATTTTTCCTAAATACAAATGTTCCAAAAAGACATGTGAATATGGTCTTTTCCTGATCTTCTAAAGTAATGAGATTTGATAATAACCTGAGTAACCATCAAGAAAGCACTAGCAGGGATATCCGGCTACTCTTTCCAAAATTTGGTCAAGAAATGGTAAAGGAAAATGATCTTTTCTAGTAGCGTCATTTCATTTTCTATAATTAAAACACATACGCCAACTAGATATGATTCGAGTTGGAATTGATTTTCCTTTATCATGTTTTACGACAGTTATTCCATAATTTTTTGGCATAACTTGTGTAAGACTCACCCACTTACTATCAGAGATAGGGTAGATAATACTTACATAAAGAAGTTTAAAGACTTCTGTTTTTTCCACTTCTTTCATGTGAGGGTTTAATCTTCTTTAGGGTTGATGATATATCCTGGCATTATCTTCTAAATGTATTCTGTGTGTGCAGATCAAAGGGTTAATGCCTTTTATATCTTTTAAAGTCCTTCCAATTGCCAGTTTATGTTCTCTTAACACATTTAACGACTTACCTTCTTGATCTCTTGTGAGAGAGGAAGAAATTACCACAGGATAAGTTTTTCATCTCCAAGCAATGCATACTTCAATCTTTCTGGAAAATTCTTCAATTCCAATTTGGGTGCTTCCTTATGTTTTTCTTCTTCAAGTGTTCTTAGTTCCTCAGAATTTTATTTCTCTTTATTGTCTTCCAATACCTATGTAGAATCAAGTAAAAAATCATTAGGAATATCCAAATCTATTTGCGTACTTGATTCAAGAAAATTAGTTGTACAAATTTCCATAGAATCAAATAGACTCCCATGAATATGTTCCTCGAAAATTGGTTCAATTAGTTCCATGCTCTCGTTTTCACTGTCCTCATCATATGTTTGTTTGCACATGTTAAAAATATTAAGCTCCAACGGCATATTGCCAAAGGATAAATTCATGATTCCATTGCTGCAATTAATTAAAGCATAAACTGTTGCTAAAAATGGACTACCAAGTATTACAATAATTGGCTTAAAACTGTCTGGTACAAGTTGTGTTTCCAAGATAATAAAATCCACATGATATATGAATTTATCGACTTGTAATCACAAGTCTTCCATAATTCCTTTCGGTACCTTGACTGATCTATCGGCAAGTAAAAGAGTAGTTGAAGTTGGTTTAACTCGCAAATATTAAGTTGTTGGTAAAGGAAAATGGAAACAAATTGACACTAGCTCCGAGATCAAGCAATGCATGTTCAATTTTGTGATTTTCAATAATACATGAAATAGTTGGACAACCAGGGTCTTTCTATTTCAGTGCATTATTGGTTGAGAGAATGGAACTTACATGTTCAGCTAGAAAAGTTTTCTTTCTTACCTGGTGTCTTTTTTAACGGTGCACAAGTCTTTCAGAAATTTGGCATAAGATGGTATTTGTTGGATGACATCTAACAAATGAATATTTACCTTCAATTGTTTTAATATTTCATATCTCTGGGGAATGTTTCAATTTCTTTGTTTTCAATGCTTGAGGAAATGGAGGCGCATGAGACAAATCATTATCATCAACGATAAGTAATGGTTCATCAACCCCTTCCTTACCATCAGAAGCTGAATCTTCGCGAGGTTCAAGAATAGGTATTTGGATGACCTTACCACTACGAATAGTAATAACAGATTTGACTTGGTCTATGTGTTTACTACCAGAACTACCCTCATGAGGGTTTTGATGACTCTTAGGGTTTGGCTGTGGATGTGCAGGAAAATTTCATTTCTCATGAATAGTCAATGGAGATGTGATTTTGGAAAAAAAATATCTTTTAGATCAATCAATGTTTGCATATTTTTGTTATTGATGGCTTCCTGTTTCTCATTGAATGTGTGCAAGGTATCCTCAAGAGTTTTCCTAGGTGGTACGACATATGGTGCATAGTTTTAAGAATTTTGGAAATTTCGGTATACCTGGAGAGGTTGTGACAATGGTTGTGCTTGATTATCATTCCTCCAATTGATGTTTGGATAGTTTCTCCAACTAGAATTGTAGGTTTGGGATTATGGGTTTGGATTTGGTCTCTTGAAGGTGTTTATAGAACTAACTTGGTCATGAAGACATTCTTGCAGAGCTGGTATTTGAATTAAAGATATGACATGTGACTTCTTGAATTGACTTGACATGATCCCTATTTCTCATTTCTAATACCTCAACTTATTTAGCTATTATGCATAATTAGCAAAAAGGTCATGTTAAACATTACTCTACCATATGATTGTGGTTTTATAAATAACTCATAAGTGCCGACTGTGTCCCATTGTTTTTCATTCACTGCTATGTGTTCTAGGTAATCTAGTGCATCTTCGAGATTTTTGTCATTAAATTCACCATACATATCATTTCCACTACTTGTCTACTTTGGGATGTTAAACCCTCGTAGAAGTAGGAAACCAGCATGCATGTTTCAAACTCGTGATGTGGACAAATATTTAACATTTCTTTAAATCTCTCCCAACATTGATAAAGTGTTTCCCCCAACTCTTATGTGGAAGTTGTGATTCTCCTCTTAAAGGAGTTTGTCCTGTGAGGGGGAAAGAATTTCTCTAGAAATTGCTCTTGTAAATCATCCCATGTTCTGATGGGTCCTGACCAAAGGTTCTGCAGCCAAATTTTAGCTTTATCATTTAAAGAAAATGGAAAAAACTTGAGAAAAATTATATTCATGTTGTAATTTTGGTCTATGCAAGTATTACATACCACTTCGAATTCTCTTAAGTGGTGATAAATATTTTCTGATTCTAGACCGTGGAATGTGGGTAAAAATTATATGAAACCTAGTTTAAAATGAAACGTGATGTATCTGGGGCAAAAGAAATTCAAGATGATGATCTTATCCTATTGGGATTCATGAATTCTCTGAGTGTCCTAGGATGTTTAAGATCGCCATGTTGAGATTCACGTTCTACCTGATCAATTGGATTTTCATCTCGGTTAGATGATTTTTCATTTTGGTTATCGCCCATTTTAACTGACGGTGAATGTGATGTAGACTCTCAATTTCTTGAATTAGGTTCTCACATAAAATTATGAAATAATCTCTAGATGGAGATGGTTCAAGAAATTCTTTGGAAAAATACAAGCTCTAATTTAATTGAATTTTCCGTCTCTTGTAACCTTAAAGAATCATTTAATTGCTACTTCCAACAAACTAGATAATTGAATATTATAAAATTTCCACTTTCAACCCACGATCATATGTTATCGTGTATATTGATAATATCTGTCAAATGTGTAATACCCCGGTAATCCTGACGACTAACACATTATGGGATACATAATACGTGGTATAAAATTATGTTCGAACACGTATACACTCAGGTTACGATTTTTTGTACATTTGGCGAACTCCTCGTAGTTCCGATACGGAATTCATTCAAAGATTAAATTCGTACAGCCCGTGGTATTTGAGTCGTAATATTTTCATATGATCTCGGATTTTTATAAAATTTATATCGTCGGAAAGCTAAAATCGAGAAATACAACGTTTGCGTTGGATATTTAACCAAATTCGAAATAGAAATAAGCTAAAATCGTGATTAATGTAACTACTACAGTAAATTTCGGGAATACACTAGAATTGGGTGAAGTGACATAATCCTAGCCACTCATCTCATAAAAAAATTAGCCACCTCTTTCCTATAAATAGGGCACTATTTTCTAATCCCTTTGAAGGCCAAAAAATGTGAGCTATGGGCCCCACAGATTTCCCAAATTTTCTTCAACTTCTTGAAATTTTGGAGGAATTTTGGTTGACACGCTCAAAAAGTGGTTCTTTTACTCCCATGTTAAGAGTGTTGAAGTAATAAGATAACTCGGTAAGACCGAGATCGATCCACATGGAATATATTTAATAGGATAAAATAAAAGTTGAGTGAAAATTAAAATACTGGATTTTTTGAAGTGATTTGAGAATTTTAAATTTGACCGTAATAATAAAATAAAATACTCGGGTTAGGGGATCCACTTTAAATATTTTAAATGTAGAAATTTCACTTTTTATAATATATAAATTGTCATTATTACCTAATTAATTTATTTCACGAATTAATTATGCCAAAACATATAAAACCAGCCATAAAGGTGGTGATAACTTTTATCTATAACAAGTCCAGTTAGGTATTATGCCAAATAAATAAAACCAGCCATATAGGCAGTAACAAATTTTGTCGATAATTAATCCATAATTAAAATAAATATTAATCATTAGATTACAATTTATATATTATAATATAAGTGAGATTAATCTAATTTTTCATGTTAAAAGCTTCACCATTTTCCCTAGCAAAAAGAATTAGCTACTCATATTTTGATTAAAAACACACATAATTTTATTACGGAAAAAAAATACAAGAAAGCTTTAAAGAAAATAAAACAAACAAGAGCTGGATTCCTTCACAAAATTTCAGAGAGAATCGTGTGAAGGAAGCTGATTTCTTAAGGTGCCGAGCACCTCTATTTATAGTAGAGGGTTCAGCACCCTCCAATGCAATTTGTAAATTGCAAAAGCAAAAGAAAACATTGGTGGGAATTGACAATCCATCGAAATGTGGATGTCAATTCCCACATTTTTTTTTTTCTTCTTGTTTTTGTCTTTAAATATTACATACAGAATACTTTGGATTCTTCATCAATTTCGGTCTTGAAAACTTCAAAATTCGAAAATCTTATGAACATCAAAGTTGTAGATCTTTGAGTCTTCTTCCATTTGGAACTTGAATCACCTTAATCCGATATCGGCTTAAAACGTTACGGTAAAAATACGAACATTGCACTGGGCTGGAATTTCCGATGTTGTACACTGTTAGAACACCCTATAAACTTTATGGTCTTAAGGTACTGAGCACCTCTATTTATAGTAGAGGGTTCATCACCCTCCACTGCAATTTGAAAATTGCAAAAGCAAAAATTGGTAGGAATTGACAATCCAACGAAAGGTGGATGTCAATTCCCACCTTTCGTATTTATTTTTTATTTTTTATTTGATCATTTAGAAAGAAAGAAAACAATTATTAATTTAGATAAAAATTTGTCTTTTTAAAGTTTTTCGCTTAAATTACTAAGGACTAGTAATAAGCTGATTGGGGAATTTGATAAACACTAAAAAGTACACATTTACTAAAAGAAAAAATTAATTATTTTACACTTGTAGTTTCATTCATCCTCTTAATTTAGCATATTAATTAAATTTATATTTTATATATTTTTATTGTGATTTTTATCATTTTACAGAATGAAATTAAATATTAATCATTAGATTACAATTTATATACTATAATATAAGTGAGATTAATCTAAATTTTCATGTTAAAAGCTTCACCCTTTTCCCCAGTAAAAAGAATTAGCTACTCATATTTTGAAAAAAAACACAAATAATTTTATTACAGAAAGAAAAAAAAATACAAGGAATCTTTAAAGAAAATAAAACACACAAGAGCTGGATCCCTTCACAAAATTTTAGAGAGAATCGTGTGAAGGAAGCTGATTTCTTAAGGTGCTGAGCACCTCTATTTTTAGTAGAGGGTTAAGCACCGTCCAATGAAATTTAAAAATTGTAAAAGCAAAAATTGTTGGGAATTGAAAATCCATCAAAAGATGGATGTCAATTCCCACTTATCGTAATTTTTTGTTTTTTGTTTGTTTTTTCTTCTTGTTTTTGTCTTTAAATATTACATATGAAATATTTTGGATTCTTCGTCAATTTCGGTCTTGAAAACTTCAAAATTCGAAAATCTTATGAACACCAAAGTTTTAGATCTTTGAGTCTTCTTCCATTTGGAACTTGAATCACCTAAATCCGATATCGCAGTAAAACGTTATGGTAGAACATTGCACATGGCTGGAATTTCCGAAGTTGTACACTGTTAGAACACCCTATAAACTTTCTGGCCTCCAAAATCCAAATGTCAAGTCCATTTTTCTAGATATGCATTCAAAGTATTATTTCACCTATATAAAAGATAAAAATCACAATAAAAATATATAAAACATAAATTTAATTGATATGCTAAATTAAGAGGATTAATGAAACTACATGTGTAAAATGATTGATTTTTTTTAATAAATGTATACTTTTTAGTGTTCATCATACCCCCACCAGCTTATTACTAGCCCTTAGTAATTTAAGCGAAAAACTTGAAAAAGATAAATTTTATCCAAATTAATAATTGTTTTCTTTCTTTCTAAATGATCAAATAAATAATTTCTCATGTACTTTTTACCCTTCTACCATACACCCATAAGAAAACGTATTAATCAATTCATTGTGCCCATAATAATCATAGGTCTTGTTGAAAAAAGAGTAATATTTTTATCCTACAGTTATATCAGAATTCACACCTTTTTGACAATGAAAATTTATTTATAAATACAAATAATGATGCATCTTCGATCATCGTAACGAGCTTTTAAGAAAAATAATAATAATGATGCATCTTCGATCATCGTAACGAACTTTAGGCCAATGACTCCCAAACAAGTTGGCTTTAGGACACTAGGAGTTAAGACACCCCTATTGACTTAATTGCTCGGATCTCGGATATTAAAAAGAATACGTGTTTGATTTCCTTAAGCTTTCTCTTTAACTCATGTAACGAGCTTTGGGTTAGTAACTCCCAGACCAGTTGGCCTTAGGGCACTAAGTGTTAAAATACCCATACAGACATATTTTTTTCAGATATATTTTTTTCTTTTTTTTGTATTAACTCAAGCTTTACCATTTTACGTGAACAATCACTGCTTACTGAGGCAAGATGTCTGGTTACTAAATAAGATCATGGTTAGATTTTTTTTAATAAAAATACTAATTCCACTGCCTTTAGGCGTGCCTCCAACAAACTAGAGAACCGAATATTACAAAATTTTCACTTACAACCCATGTTTATATGTTACCGTGTATGTTGATAATACATGTAAGATGAGCATATGAAGATCAAATTTAATCAATATTATGGAGAATTCCCAAATTTAAATGATTTAAAAAGAAAAGAACAAAAATAACTTGTTACGAATTATTTTTAGATGCGTCTCAGGAGCGAAAACTCCTTACACAACCACCTCTGAACAACAATTCAACTTGGTTAGTCAAAACTTTGTTGTTAGTTTGTGTGTAGCAGTTTATTTTTATTTTTGAAAAACACAAAAGAAAATCAACACAAAACACTTTTTTTTACACACAAAATAACAATAAAGAAAATACTTTTTTTTGTTGAAAAACACAGCAACAAAACAAAAAAACAAAAACTATCTAGTCAACTATTCCATCCCCCCAACCAATTTGAGACACTGTCCCTAATGTCCGAAAAATAAGAAATAGAGTTCAGAAGACATCACTTGGTTAGTGTAGAATTGACAATTGAAAAAACTACTATTTAAAAGAAAAAATTACAGATTAATATTTAAGTCCACTCTACGCTTCTTGCCACGATCGTTACCAGACCAGTTCAACTTGGAAAGAATGGGGTCGATTTTTTGTTCATAAGCTAAAAGTTGATCAATTAAATCATTAACTTTTCTTACAGTTAGGAAGATATCTTTTACCGGTTTTGAAATAAACCCATTTCTTTTCACATCCTCAAGAAATATAAAAAGAAAATAAAAAATCCATCAATATTAACCAGTCTTGTGGTTTTTTGGTGAATGTTTAAGTTTTCCCATGACACAACTATGAATATTACGTCCAACCTGCCAAGCCCACCTGGTAAAGAAATAAAAGCGTCAGCATGATTGATCGTTTCAGTAAATCTTTCGGACATATCTGAGAGAATGCATTTTTCTCCATTTGATTTTCCGATGAGGTTTTCCTCTGTCAAAGGTTTTGGAATTATCCCCAAAGCTTGACTACCACATTCTTGCACGGACTTTGAAACACATCCCATCAGTCCATGATTGCCACCGTCATATACTAAGTGCATGTTTCTTTCCGCCATAACTCTACCCAAATCTTTTGCAGCCTCAACAAATTCTGTTTTAGTTCCAGAGCTAGTTCCACAAAACACAAAAATATTAATGACTCATTTTCTTGAAATTGTTTCCATTTTTGTTCTCTCTCTTATCTTGATGGGTTAAAGAGAGAAATGACGAACTGTATAATTGGATCCTTAAAAAGGGTTAGTAATAAAAGCATTAGTACCTGCAAAATGACAATTGTCAGATGAACAATAAAATAGATCGTGAAAGTCAAAAAGTTTAGATACTATCGGCAAAACTAAAGGAAATCAAAACAGTAAATTAAAGCAAATCAAAACAGTAATTTAAAGTAAAGGAAATCAAAGCAATAAAAAAATATGTACTGGTAGTTGTGATTGTGGCTTATATCTTCCTCTGGTTTTACGTCCAGTAACGGCTTGAACACCCTCTATAGGTCGATGATAGGCTTCCCATCCAATTTTCTTATAAATTGGCAAACATGTTCTTTCAATGTCAGATTCCCGAGACTGTATTATTGTATTTCTTTTTGAAATTATGTATGCAAATTGTGAATTACTCAATGGACATGTCCATTATGATGCATCTCAAGAGTTAGTGATATATCATCTAAATACTCCTTACTCAAGCCATCTCTAATGAATTGAATTTTATCATCACGATTGTCAGACACCATTCCTAAAGAACGACAACGAGTGTTGTACGTCCAACGTGCCCATTTATAACAAACACCTAATTGTTTAGCTCTTCGTTTCTTAGCATATGTTTTTTTCTCTAAACCAAACATGTAAGAAATGAAAGTATCAGATGACTCACCTGCCAAACGAGCCATTGCTTCAATTAACCAACGAATATCACTATGAATACCATGGATCATCAGAAGTCTCATACTTTCGTTGCGTGCTTTGTAAATTTTCATGAGAGCATTTTGGGGAGAGAATGAAAATGATTGTGGAGTTTTGCAAGAGTTTTCTTCATGCCTTGATTGTAGGGTATCAGTAATTTTAGGAAACTAAAAGAACCGACTTAGAGTCATGAAGTACCGTTATCCGTTATTTAATCAGGGTGCAAGATTCTGAAAAAAGTGAAAAGACAAAAGAATGCTGCAAAACTCAAGAAAAATTGAAGTTAGACAAATACAAAAGAAAATAAAATAAAGGAAAATACATCAATCACAGTACACTAGGTTTGAAAGGAAAAGAGATTCTTGAAAATTTGAACATTTTAAAAATGGTTTCAGACGTTGTCCATTCACTTTAAATACATCACCATCCATAGGATTCTTAATGTCAATAGCACCATATGGATAAGCATGTTTCACAATAAATGTTCCATTTGGATTTCAATTTTCCAGGAAATAAATGAAGACGAGAATTATAAAGCAAATTTTTTTACCAATTTCAAAACTTTTTCGTTAAATTTGACGGTGATGAAAGACCTTAGTTTTAGCTTTAAGAATTTTTGCATTCTCATATGAATCATTCCTTAAATCTTCAAGTTCATTTAATTGCAGTTTACGTTCATGACTGGCATTTTCAAGCTTTGGATTGAATGCTTTAATAGACCAATATGCCTTATGTTCAAGTTCTACAGGCAAATGACAAGGTTTTTCATAAACTAGACGATAAGGAGACAATCCCAAAGATATTTTAAAAGTCGTTCGGTATGCCCAAAGCACAGTCAGTCAAAGAGACCAATCTTTGCGATTTAGGTTGAGTGTTTTTTCCAAAATTGTTTGATTTCCCTATTTGCTAGTTCAACTTGACCATTTGAATGAGGATGATAAGAGGTAGAAAATTTATGTGTAACTCAATACTTTTTCATTAAGGACTCAAAAGGCTTGTTACAAAATGTTTACCTCCATCACTAATAATGGCCCGATGGATTCCAAATCGACTTAAAAGATTTTCTTTTAAAAATTTAATAACAGTTTTGTGATCATTGTTTCGACAAGGAATCACCTTAACCCATTTTGAGACATAATCAACTGCAACTAAAATATTTAAAAATATAAATTATGGCAGAAATGGACCCATGAAATCTATTCCCCAACAACCAAAGATTTCAATGACAATGATGGAATTTAAAGGCATCGTGTTTCTTTTTGAAATGGATCCCAACTTTTGACAATTCTCACAAGTTTTTCAAAAATCATAGGTATCTTTAAACATGGTGGGCAATAAAATCCACTCTGTAAGATTTTTGCAACGGTTTTCTTAGATGACAAATGACCTCCACATGCTTCTGAATGACAAAACTGAATAACACCACTTATCTCACTGTCCGGTATGCATTGTCGAAAAATTTGATCAAGGCTATACTTGAACAAACATGAATCACCTCAATAGAATCTTTTGACTTCGGTCAAAAATTTATTCTTATCTTGATGGCTCCAATCTGGAGGTATTTTTTATGTTGCAAGAAAATTGACAATATTAGCATACCAAGGCATTGTATTTATAGAAAATAAAAATTAATCAGGAAAAAAGTCATTGATAGGAGTTGTATCAATTGATGACTCATTTGTGAGTCTCGATAAATAATCTTCAACCTATCTCTGCTCTTTTTTGTCATTGATTGTGAGATTGAATTCTTGAAGCAATAAAATCCACCGGAGTAATCTTGGCTTTGCATCCTGTTTAGACATCAAAAATCTAATAGCAGCATGATCAGAATAAACAACGATTGAAGAACCAATTAAATATGATCAAAATTTATGTTGGGGTTGGTGCTCAGAGCGCCAATTCGGACCGTATTTATGTATGATTCATGAATACGAACATCCCATTTTTCTATAATATTACTAATTTCTGGTTGCACCTCTTGTTTTTTTATATACGTATTCGATCTGATTACGATTAGATTAAAACTAAATGTGTTTAGTGATATGTATATATTAGACAAAGGCCCGATAATATATAATACAATACACAATTACAAAGGTAGTTTGTAATTGACATTGGGAAATGTCACTGCTAAATGTATATTATCAAACATAGTTCCTGGTCAAGATTTACTAACACGGGTCAGTTAGTCAAATCCGTTGAGACCAATACATGTCGTATATCGAGACTTGGTCCGATGGTTTATCGCAATGAACCATGAGTCTGGGGAGACTCGTATAGACGTGTAGGTGTTTATAGTGGATAAACACTGAACGACTCACCGAAGATTCTTAATGGATGGTACACCAATGTCAATAAGAATCTTCTCGGGTTGAGTAGTATAGTGGTCATTCGACTTGAGATACCACTGTGGATATATGAGACATCTTTCACACTTAGATGGCAGTCACGTCACCGATCTATTTATATCAGACCTCTGCCTGTTCGTTGGGTGTGGATCGATCCTCAGGATATCCTGTGTGTATCAAGATATGATCCGTTAATTATGTCTACAGAGCATAGGTAGTCTATATATGATTAGCAGTCTGTTAAATCTGTGGCTACGGTATACTTCGGAAGTAAGTTCCGAGTGTTATTTAGAGATTGCTAATAGATACGTCGACGGGATAATACCTATAGAGATTTGACGTTTACATCTATATCTCTGGGATTATCCGGATACCTGTGACGGAGGGATTATACGTATCCAATGACCTCGACCTGTATGATTCAGCTAGTTTATATGTGGTCGTCATAATTTACGGGTGGGTAAATTATCGACACGAAATTGGATTTTGTGACGGATATACCTGAATCTAGAGAGTCTCACTAATGAAATATACCCGTAGAGCACTGGGGCAACTTTTATGAATAATGATGATTATTTATAAATCGTTTAAACGTTAAACGAAAAATACATGCGAACGGGCCGAACCGTCATTTCCTAATTAATGTGTATTTGTATTTAATATATGATATTATTAAATACACATTAATAAATTGTCAAATAAAGGTATTTGACATATATCATTAATATATGTATTTGAGATATTTAAAGTAAATATAATACATATATTTGAGATATTTGTATTTAATTAATTAATTTTTTATTTAATTGTTCAATGATTAATATAATTAAAATATAAATATCTCACCAAATGACAGAGTTAGGAAATGATTATAAGTGTAAATTGTTGACTTTAAAGTAAAGGAAATGGTAGTCAAATTGGATTTGACTTCTTAGATATTGGTTTTAAATTGTTTAAAATTGAAATATCAATTTCCTTTATTTATTAGCAAATTTCGGCCAAGACCTTAAATAAATATAATTGTTATATTTTTTGAGTTGCAATTGTTGACTTACTTTATTCATTGAATGGTTTGATGATTAAAGTTGCAAGTTGACAAGTTGATTTTAAATGAAACAAAAATATAATATCTAGATATTATTACTTAGCAATTTCGGCAAAGGCTTAAATTTGTGAGTATATATTGTTTTGTTTCATATTTTAGGGTTAAGAGAAGTTCATTAGATACCAAAAAAATATAAAAGAAGTTGAGAGAAAAGCTTGAAGGCTAAAGGAAAAAGCTTGGAAATCTTTGAGTTTTGTAAGTTTTTCTTTAAAGTTTTCAACATGAAAAATATTTCTAACATGCTTAGCATTATTTGTGTTGCTTTGGTGTTATATCTCTTCTTATAGTTTTTGTTTATTTTGGTTGTGAATTTTGATGAAAGATTGATGCATGTAAGTAAGCTTGAAATGGTTTCAAAGCTTTACTTTTGATTTTTGGAAAATCAAGTTGCCATTCTAGAGTTGGTAAGCCACTCTTGGTGACCTAGAATTGTTCTAGAGTTGTTTCAAAGTGGTGAGGCTAGATTGGTGAAGTATTGAATGGATTAAAGTGTTGGATTTTGTAAATTTGGTGAAATTGGACAATTTGATGAAATTGAAAAATTAGGGTGCATAACCCACTCCAAATTTGGGGCTTTTCATATATGTGATGTATTATGGTATGAATATGATGCATGTAAAATTTTAGGTTGATTGGATTTGATCTTGGCATGTTTTGAACTAAAGGGACCAAATTGCAATTAATTGAAAATTTTGGGTGGCTCACGACATTAGAGTAAAAATTGGGGATTTGTGTGAAATCTGATTTTAATGCATTAGATGTGTTAAAAAACATTTTAGAAATGATTTAGAATCATCCAAAATTATATTTGATAATTTTTGGGCTAAAATAATCAATTTACAAAGTTTTGGGGGCATTCGGTAATTACAAAGAAATTTGATCTCTTGTGTAAATTTTCAGAATTTGATAATTGTATAATTAAATAAATAAGTTTATTTAATTCATCCAAGAAAAAATTTTCAAATCGGAAAATTTTGATTTTCCACTATTCCGCTGCGTTACCGATATTCCCCCTTAAAACCCTAACAAAATGGTATCAGAGCAAGTTTGATTCTGGACACCCCGATACGATTAGCCCTTTAAAATCTAGTGTTTGTTCTTTTCTTTACTTGATACATGCATGCTTTCATTTAATTTGATTAAATTTAAAGTGTATGACGCTTTATGGAATATCCCCACTTAATAAGGTTTTAAAGTAACTGGTATTTGGAATACTTGTTTCTTGGTCCATCTTGTCAATACGGTTTATAAATATTTTTCCATGACTACATCTGAGACCGTGCCTCTGCTGTGAGGGTGTAGCCGATAGAGATTTAGTTATGTCGGATGTATATAAGATACTAGATAAATTCAAGCGAAAGCGCAATCCTGAACGTGCCCTAGCTGTCAGGGTTACGCAAGTAACTTGAGTTTATCATTGACGAGTTTAACCTTGGTACGTTTCCTTGTGGGCCTGCCTTAGCAGTGACAACGAGAAACAACCAGGACCGGAACCACATAGTCATTATTGAGTGATTGACAAATGAGTTGTCTACCTGTGAATATACGTAGGCGATACCGTGCCTCTCTTGTGAGTCGAAATATATCAATGGGGTCCACTTCCCATTATGGAATTCGATTGAATCATTGAATTCTCATTTTTCCGTTTGGGATTACGGTATTACGTAAAATAGTGGGAGGCACTGCTAAGTTTAAAATATTCCATAACTTAGGCAGTGTGTATTATTATGGAAATTGCCGCTTGTTTGTTTCCTTATTCTATTGTTTATAAAGAATTGAACTTTTATTTACTGCACACATATTTTGATATGTTATCTGACTTAACTCTTGGTTGCAGTTATTCTAGAATAGGTTCTAGATACGATTAGACTAGGATATTATTAGATTGGTCTAAACCATCGGGAACTGTTGTTCCGATTTTCTTGAAAAATCAAGATGGTTAATGACTTAGTTTCTAAGTCATGATAGATAATCTAGATAGATATCCCTTTTAGGATATAATACTTTAGAGAGAATAGTTTCTTATGCAGTAAGGATTGACTTGAATTAGTTCATATCTCGAGATTCTTGACTGGCATTAAGAAAGCTCCATTAGGTATTTGTTTATCTAGTAATTATGTTTCTTAGCTTTAATGACCTTTAGAGGCAATGTGTCTGACATAATTTGCTAATAAGTTATTTGCAATTGTTGTGAATAGTTGAATGCAAATAGTAAAGCTAAAGAAATGAGATGCGTATAGTTGTGTATAGAAAATATTGATTTTCACAATACTACAGCTATAGGTATTGGATACCAGATCTCTCGTCTAGTTATTTAAAATATTAGTTAATGATTATTTTGATATTTGATATCGGAACTTGCGACTATTGGATAGTTACTTGTTATTTATAAATAATTATTATATATTTTAAATATAACTAGTAGTGTCATTGACATAGAGATAAACATTAGGAAAACTTATTCGGTAAAGTAAATAATTTAGAACGGTGCTTTATGAGATTTTATCACTTAAGCATTGGATGCTTATTCCGTATGGTAAAGGATGGTTTGATACGAGATCACACCAATATCCTTATCCATTTAACGAATATTGTATTCGGGAAGGTGATTAAGATCTCGTTTAACCAATGATTGTCACTGGACCACCAGATTTATTTAACTGATACATTGGATGTATGTAGTTTAATAAATTGTAATTGTTTAAGGTAGTTTTCTTTACTTCGCAACTTAGTTTATGAATTGTCATAACTTAGTTACGTATTTCTGAAAGAACACATATCGAACGTCTTGAAATGATCAAGAACTTTCAATTTGTTCTGATGAAACGTAGATTGAATATTTTTGACTTGTTCAAATATATTCAATCTAAAGTTTTTAGAGAACTCTATCCTCAAAATTCATTATATGTCTTTGAATTGTTCAAAGATCTTTGATACGATCAAACGTATGAATTTAAAGCAATTAGTTCTAAAGTTATTCAGTGAATATGATTCTTATTCAATATTATTCTTCCACGATTCCATCTTGATGGAATTGAGTAGTGGCAGCAGTCGAATCTTATATGATTTGATTCGTTTGATATTGAATGTTACCGAATTAGTTTCAATACTCTTGGGGATATGCTCCAATAACACTAGTTTATCTTTTTTAATTTAGGTTCCATTAATTTCTACAGTTACATATATGATATGTATAGGTAGAAAATTTGAATATTGAAAAGTTTGAGATTTGAATATTTCTTTTATATAATAGTTATATAATGGAAATTACTTATGCCTTGGAGGTATAAGTAAAAGTTTATCGTTTATTCTGTTTAATAGAATATTGTATTCTATTTTATAGAATATCTTTCCTACGATCCTAAGTAATTAAATCATTTTATCACTTGGTGTGTAACATCGGATGTTAACAATTGTAGAAAAGACTTGACTTATTGAAGTCAAATGTGAGAATGATAAATTATAAATGGAAGTACGTAATTAATAAGATGAAACAACCCTTATACATCTTCTATATAAGTCTAATACGATATCAGAATCATTTACGAGTATTTAATACTTAATGGTTCTGTCGTTTTCTTACTGAAGAAAATTATCCTATAACTTATAATGGAAGCGATATTTGATATCGATTCCGGAAGTTTATCATTGAACCATAGATCTAAGATTGTTCATAACTTACTACGATCAAGTTTTGAACTTGATTAAGCTTTAATTATGAATTAGTTCATGATTTGTGCTAATTATTTGCGCAGCGAAAGCAGTGTGAGCTTATCAAAGGTTTAACCTTTACAGTATGACAGTGAGAAAAGTTAAACTCAGCAATCTATTGTAGATTCTGAGAAAACTTATCTCTAGTCACACTAATTGAACAATTAAAGATATATTGGTTAATGTTGATATTAAACTGTACATTTTAGCTAAGGAATGCAAAGTGGCATTTTTGAATGACTTATTCAGATAAGATATCAGTTGTAATTTCTTTGTTTGAAGAGTTCATTCTGGAATGGCCCTCGACTTTGTGTTCTGCTGAGATCACAGTTTAGTGTGCTAGCTTATAGAGCCTATTGTAGACTCGAGTAAGTCTTCCGGAAATATGTGTTCTATATTTTTGACATTAGTCAGATTGTCTTATCTTGTCAAAGTATAGAGGATACATATGTGATTAAAGGGTTAGTGGGAGCATACAAATTACTTTCTAGTGTTATATATTCTAGCAACATTATCATTATTATAGTAATAATGAGATGTTTGTAAGGTAAAAGGTTTACCTAAGTCTTCTTTACTCCGTGAAAGCAGTGGGAGTAGTCTCTATTATATTTGATATAAAGATTTATATAAGATATAAAACTAAGAGACTTGTGAAATACTCTTATTATTCATACATTAGATATGATCTAATAAAGGACATAACTAGGCTATCTGTAAGACAGTTAGTATAAATGTTGGACAATTATTGTGTGTCTTATATAAAGTATTCATCTTTCGTAAATGATGATTCCTTTTTCGAAAGAGATATTGATTAGAATGTCTAATCAATCTTATTTATCATTTGATGATGACATAATAAATACTTTATTATGTACGATTGTAGATATCGATTTAATCGTAATTGTTACGAGTTATTTTGATATCCTATAGACCATAGGATGGATCTTGAAACACGTTCTTTGTGATCTTTGAGATATTAAGAACGAGTTTCTAATTCATGGAGAATACAATCTGTAACCATTAGAGTCATATTAGTTTTGAGAATAATTATGACGTTAGACAGTCTACGTCATAAAGAGTCACAAAAGATGCAGTGGGAGTGTCATGAAGGATTCTACTATTTAATGGAATTAGATGCAACTTATGAAGTATTGACTTATGATGTTGCATAGTGACCTTATAAATTAGAAGTTTTATATTGGTGTTGTGCTTGCGGTTGTCCGCATAGTATTTTGGATTTGATCACTGAATAATCAGACAACTCAGTAGCTGTAGCACAATACTGATGTAGTGTCTGATTCATATTAATGTATAATTTAGATTCTACAAAATATGAAAGATATTGGCTATGGGAAATGATTGGGTTTGTTTGACAAACTCATTATGTTATAGCGGACTTACTTCTTGTTGCCTACCTCTTAAGTGCTAGGTGAGCTTTTGAGGGCTATGTGTATACGATACACATTGAGATGTATATATGATACCGTGGATTGGCACAAGAGCACGTGGGAGAAATTGTTGGGGTTGGTGCTCAGAGCG